>BSBK01001403.1:600000-852166 GCA_027943335.1 Chamaecyparis obtusa | reverse complement strand
TATGTGTGTATATCTATATCTATATCTATATCTATATCTATATCTATATCTATATCTATATCTATATCTATATCTATATATATATATATATATATATATAGATATACATATATATATGTGTGTGTGTGTGTGTGTGTATGTAGATATATATATGTATGTATATATATATATATATATTTATATATATATATATATATATATATATATATATATATATATATATATATATATATATATATATATATATATATATATATATATATATATCAACTACAATACCAAACCTTAAACTAAAAGTGTAATAGGCCTCATCCAATATCCCACATGTTACTCTAGGATAAGGGATACATTATGTGTTACCTAGGTCATCAAATCTAATGGCCCCAATGAATACCAACATGTTACCTCCACCTAGAGCACATGACAATCCTCTAACACATCAATTTGGAACATCAACACAATCAACCAACTAGGACATTGAACACTCTATTACTTCTAACTTTTTGTCTCACGATGCTCTACTTGTATAATTTTGGAATCTAACACTTCACCCTTAGTTCATATTTACTTCCAAACCATAGGCCATAAAACATTACTGCAATATAATGTGGCTCATAAAAAATTGCCACTGTAAGCATAAAGTCTAAGTAACAATCCTTAGTAGCATACTACAAACACTTTTGAAGCATCTTCAAAAACTAGAATAGATGTATTCAATTATAAATATTTTGCAAGAGAGCTTAATCGACATAACTTGTTATTGAGGTCTTTCGTAAATCAAATGGATTGGCATAGACATTGATAAAAGTAAAATAACTTTTGGACAATGGGATCAATTACCAATACATTTAATTCTCACTAATATTCTTTGAGATCAATGATTGACTTCTTCAACATCAATGACAACACAATGTTCAACATAGAGTACAAGGGTAGGAAAAATATGCAATAGTTTAGATTAAGATATCAAATTCAAAAGGAAAAAGAAAAAGAATTGAGAAAGGATAAAGAAAACTAAGCATGGAAATGGTGAAGATGTGAGATATTCAAGAGATCTTTTAGAAGCTTGTCACTCATCATGGGAAATCCATAAGAACTAGATCTAGAATTTTGTGACATTAGAAGGATCAAGCTAATTACAGTGAAACTTATATTTAAGCTTGTCATTTGCATTAGCATCCTTTTGATTCTCCTTAAGGACAATATTGGCCACAAAGAATTGTCATAGAAGGGTGTATTTATTATATAATCATCTTATAATTTGTTGATATATGTAAAGATTCTCCCAAGTATGAACCCAAAATTCATCCAATGTACTTATTTACTTCAATTTTTTCTCTCAATAAATGGTATCATCAATTAAAGCACAAAGAAATATTCACAAGGTAGAAGTCTCCAACTCAAGATGCACAACTACCACAGACAAAATAAAAAGCAATATGTTGGTGCATTATTTTATTTACAATGTTTAGTTTTTACTTTATTACATATTATGCACTTACAATAAGCTTATTAAGTAGTTTGCATTTTCTTAGTTAGGCTAATAATGGAATATGTTAACCTTATATTAAGGGTATTAAGTGCCATGACTACTTTTCCAATCCTTGATTGATTATAGTTAGGTTTCAACTTTCTCCAATGAAGGCCACATTTATCTTAGTTGATTGAGTCAACTACTCTTTTGATAAAAAGTTAACTCATGACCTCTTAAACACATGTCATCCTAACTCATGCACCAACGAAGCCTGTCTATTTGTTAGGAGTGTGACATTAACCTTGCAATCTTATGACATTCGTGTGTCTCTATGCTCCTTGGAAAGTGTTCTCAAGGACATGAGAGGAAAAATATTAAAAAAATAGCATATATAAAATTATAATTTTATTTTCAAGAGATGAATATGTGTTAGTGGCAGAGATAAGGCAAAATAGGAAAAGATACCTCCTAGGCATCCAATTTGGGGGAATATGAAGAATCATGATTTCGGCACAGAATTAGGGAAGGTGAAAGGTTGTTTTTTGGGTGATTTTAAGATTCATTGAGAAGTTATGGAGTATCCAAGAGTGTAAGATTTGAGTGGTTATGGGTTAGATGACCATGTTGGAGCCATCTGAACTTTTATATTTTATTATCATGTCTATTAGTTGTCTATTATCCTAGGCATAGATCTCTTAAAAATTATTTCTTTCCTTTTGCTTTGGGATACCACATTGGTTTTCTCTCTCATAGTTTTCCATAAATTGGAGCCATGAGATGGTAGTGTTATGTTGAATTCTTACAGGTATCATAGAGTTTCCAAGTTGGAGAGTAGTGAGGTGCTATTTGAGCTTCCCCTTATAATTTCAAGAATAGTTTTATTATAAATAATATTTGTTTCATGTTGAAAGGTGTCAATTAAAATTTTAACACTATCTAATGGTTCTCCATAAGTTCTACTAGATTTGGCTAAAAAATTGCTATAAAATACAATGAAAATGGTGCATTTGACTTGCTAATATAATATCTAGCAAAGTTTGAGTATGATTCAAGAGTACACTTTCATAAGATATGGACCACATAAGACAACACAAAAAAAAAATATTGCACACATAGTTTTCCATACTATAGGGTAAAATCGCAATATTGTGTCACACTCTTATAAAGGAAAAGACTAACAACACCAAAACTGTTCAACTTCAATGACATAAAAGTGATATTTCTGTTTGGAATTTGAAGATAATGCAAACTAATGAAATGTGTAAAACTAGATGAAGTTTATGCCTATAATTTTTTTTTTGAACAAGAACTAATATATTTTTTTAATTTTTAAAATCCATTTTTCAATTGCTGAAAAATAATGCAAATCAAGGGGTCTACCTCCCGCCAAAAAACTATATGTAAAAAATATTTTTTTCCTCTAACTTAAAAATATGATTTAGATGACATGTATAGCTAGTGTAAAAAAGAAAGAAAGATTGGTTTCCGATGTATATTTTGTCTGTTATAACTATTCAAAGTCAGACTTACCTAAAATTGACAGTTTCATCTCCCACGTTATTTCCCCTATCAAAACTATACCAATTAAAAAAACTTATATATTCTTGAAGAGGATTCTCTCCTCTAGTGTTCCATATAACTTTTAAATTTTCTTATATGATTTACTATTTTTTAAATTTTTTGAATCAACGTCTTCTCAAAATTTAATATACATACGTGTAGTATTTTATAAATTTAATATACTATTTCTAATTAAAATACTATGAAAATTATATGTCCCTGTTCCTGATTCTGAGCTCTACAAAAGGGTATTTTTAGTTTTTTCAATATGTGGAATTTTGATGGAGAAATAAGTTGAAAAAGTCCAAAGTTTTGTAATACTGGGTGTTGGCCAACCCATGACCGATCACGTACGTGACCGGTCTCTTCATCCTCATATATATGAGGAATTGTTTTTTATGTTTTTAAATCAAAATGTGCAAATAAATCAATTCTATTAGAGCTTGAAAGTGATTTTTTGTGAACCCGAATTTGAAAGCAATTTTTTCCGAAGGAGTTGGAAAGCAATTTTTTATGGAGTTTGAAAGCAATTTTTTTCCAAAGGAGTTTAAAAGAAATTTTTTTTCAAGGATTTTAAAAGTGATCTTTTTTGTAAAGGGGTAGTAAAGTGATCTTTTCTTGCATTGAATTGTTCATCTCTCAATTAGAATACTTTGTGCAATGAGGAATAAAGGGATTAGATACATGGAATGGATTAAGGGAATATGATTGAAAAAGGGAGGACATAATGAAAGGTCATACAAAATGTAATCAAGAGAAACCTATTGATATTGAAGAAGAACCAGTTGACATTGAAGAAGATGCAACTCAAGTAGGAGAAGAAATTGGTAGTAGTCGAGGTACAAATATTTTTTCTAGCGTGTAAAATTTGATGGAGATGAATGCGGATTCACAAGGTCAACTATTCCACTCACCAAACATGGACAATCCATTTTGGTTCACTTAAACCTCTTATAATATGCTCTTACACATCATTAACCAATTAAAGGTCTTTTATAGCTTTTCTAGTCCACTTTGTAGCTCCCTCTTACCTATTATTAAAAATCATATAATTCCATAATTGTTCTTACACAACGTACATGACATATATTCTCTTAAACATGTCATATATTTGATTAATAGGTGTTGGGGTGTACCACAATATAATCTCGAGATTAGTTCCAAGTGTGAAAGCATAACAACGTCTTAGACTTGTCAATCATCCTAATTTTTAAATCATGCATTACACACACACATATATTCAATATCTAAAATGGTTATGTCTAAGGGGATTCAATTGGAAGGGATTAAATCAAACAAACAAAGCCCCTTATATAGAACCCCCTTGAATAGAACCCCTATGCTTAAATCAAACTCCCTCTAATCTTTTATATACCTATTAAAATGTTGACAAAAAAATTGCTTCACCTTTTGAGACATCAAATTATCAATCTAAAATATCATTTGTGTGTACCTAACTCTTTGTGTTAGTTTTTCAAAAATAATATGTATTGTTTTTAAACATTGCATACAAATTATTAAATATTATTTTAAAATAAAAATAAGTTTATATTTTTTGTTAGTACTAATTCAATTTTAACAATAAAATATTTAATAAAAATTAAAAAATATGTGCCTTGTAAGTTAGAGATTGGTGTTTAAAATAGAATATTAGTTTACTCAAATATTAATTATGAGATTTTTTTGGTATTGTTTAATTCAAGGTATGATATATATCTATTTTGAGTTTAAACACTATATTAAGATCCAAATCTCTTAAAACATTATTGAAGTAGAAAAGCAAGTGACATGAGCATGTTTCAAATTTTAATGATGTGTTTAGATGAAAGTGGATTTCAAATGGAAAATACCACAAGCATTAATTAATGTTACAAAAATATGGTGTAGTTTGCAAAAAAAACCCTAATATTTGAAAAAAGTAATAAAGTAAAACTCTCAACTAACTAGTTTACACAACACATTCTCTTTATTAACAAATTTAATTTGGTTTGTTGTCATGGATTTACATTTATAGTAAACATACTTTTAAATTTGTTATAATTTACTAATATGATAGGAGCGAGTAATTTAAAATTTAAATTTAATTTTGAACTCTACTATTGTGTGGAGGAAATTTTTGATGATATTGTAGATTTGAGTTCCATGTGTAGTTCTAAAATTCATCATTAAATATCAAAATATAGAAAAAAATGAGATTTAATAATTAAGGATACACACACATGCATGTATGTATGTATATATACACACATATGTATGTATGTACATGTATATATATACCTCCTAAAAACTAAAAAAATAGCTATTTGTGATACTTATATTGTACTATTTGTGTCCTTTGGAGCATAAGAGTTCAAGTATGTGTTCTAATGCCCTGCCAGGGAACCTAAGAGAAATTAACCTAAAAAATGTTACTAGGTTTACCAGATATTTTTTTTTCTTAAGAGTTTACAATCAATAATGAATAACAATGCATAAACAATATAACATAAGACAATACATACTCCTAAATGTAACTCATTCACATATTAAAAGTCTCAAGAGTTCCATGACGTAGAACTACATAAATATAAATTAATCTATTAAGAATAATTTATAACATAATCATATGATATATCTTAGGTTCATTTTAAAACCCAAATTAAATTATTCCTAATCTTTTACTTAATCATAATGAAAAGGACACATTATAAAGTATACTCAAATATTCATTTCAACTGAATGATAAGATGAATCTATTACATCAATGAAATCAAAGTACATACAATAAGATACAAACCAACACATCATAGTCTTCAAGATAATACAACTTTCACTGCACATGTCGCAGGGATAACAATAATACAATACAAGTACATATATATTTTTTGAAATCAATATCACCAAATAATGCATAAAATGGAATACAAGATATACATCTCATAATGATAAGAAGAAAGTCTCCAAACAATGAACAAGAAGATAGAAGCAACATCAAGGAACATCCAAGCACCAAGTCACGAATGTCGGATCTCAATGGTAATAGAATCACTTCCACTCATCCATGTGTAACCAAGAATTCCACTCCCACTGTGCTGAGGAGATAGCACCATGTCTCACTCAAGGAAAGAACCAAACAAGAAAGACTAATGCAATGGTATACATGATAAAATGGTAATAAGTGGTTGTACAAGGTTATCAAGTATTAATGATCATGACATAAAAAAGGTGTACCAAGTGCAACGTAGGAACCTAGGATACATATAGGGAAGTGTCATCACATAAGTCAACTCTAAGGTCACCTGGTAGTCTCTTTGGGCCCCGACCCCTAGTGACTCTATACGGTATCAGTAGTCCTTTTGTACAGACAAGGAAAACCAACTATGTCATATCTTAACGTCTCTCTAGATAGGAAAACATATTCTCCTACTCCCATCCTAGCCTGCACTAGCACTCAAGGCATGGGTGAGGCACAATTATCTTTTTAATGTGTCATGCCCAAAAAGTTGAGCAAAACACACCAATCACAAATTTTACAACTAACACTAAAGTTGTCTAGCTTAACTAATAGTTATAGCTTATAGTTTAAAGGTGAAGACCTTGAATGGGTTTAAGGAGCATCATGACCACATTGACCTGGTCAACCTCTCTCTAAGATTAAAGTCACAAATTTAATTTTCTAATCAATTTATCATAGGAACACCAAGATAAAAAGCTTGACTAAGTGTTACTATAGTTTGACTATAGTTGACTAAAATTAACCATCTAGTTATAAACATATAATTTGATTTCAATAAGGAATATTAATTAAATTCTCTTTTTATTAAATTCCTAATTAAATAGGAATTGATCTAGGATTAAAACAAGCATGAATATTTATTTTATAAGATAAACTAATAAAATTACAACAATACAACCAAATACAATAATGAGCATTAAGAAATATAAGAGGTGCAAGAAACATGACACAACTACATATCTTTGTATGCAAGTGGAAGTATTACAACATCTCATAGATTCTCAAGCACACTACTAAAGTTCATGGGACAGTTACACACGTCCACAAGTTTGATACTATTTAAGTGATTAACAAGCAAGGTTCATCCAAGTTACTATGTTATCTATTTTCATAACAATATTCTTTTTAATCCCAAAGTACAATTCCTACCATGATTAGTCATACAAGTTCATGTACCGATTTATCCTCATAGACCACATGGATCTATTTTATTTTATTTTTACCAAAGTGATCATTAGCCAATCTATTTTGACTTGGGAAGATATATCTTTGAAAAATGATACTCAAGATACAAAGATCTAACTTAATAAGAAGGCAAGAGAAAACTCCACACTTGGGAGTGCCAGAAATATGTATATCGAGAACGTAAGAACTTAAATACATTAAAAGAATAAAATACATATAATTCAACATCTAGATCTTCTAACATTTTAGATACATATACTGATCAACATAAGAAGAATAATAACGTAAAGAGCATAAACACTCATCATCAAGAGTAAACATAATCAAAGGCAAATATACTTACATATACAATGCAACAAGAGAAATGGGCTCTCAAGCTCTAAGTGCTAAGGTTAGAGGAAGGCCGTCTCTATAAATTGGTCCCCAACAGTGGTATAGTTAGCAACGCCTCCCAACCATATGGTACCCGTAGGCCCAACCCCCGTGCTCATGGAGATAATAGTCTAGCCACAAACATAAGGCAAGCATGCCAACAAGGAGGTGGCTAACACACATGCCAAATAATGCAGAACTCACAGTAGAGTACCATGACCCAACACTATATACATAAGTACAAATACATCACAACATGGAGAATACTCAACATGTGGACCAACATCCAAGGTGCATACCAAGTAAATCCATAGAAAAATAGGGTCACTACTCAGTACTAAAAAGGCAATCTCATCACAATGACGAAGCACATCCAAAAAAAAATGCAACAAGGCATAAATCCAAAATGAAAGGGAAGAAATAAATACGACATGAAATCAGATGCAAATTTTGGCATAGTGTAGAAATCCCGCCATGATTCCAACGAACCGCTCTGTGCTCAAATCTAGAAAACCAATCGCTCCCAACGAGAAAATCCCCAAATTGCTTACAAGAGGGTTTGAATAATTGTTTCTCTCCAAAAATGAAAGTGTGTGAAAATGAGTTTTAATTTTCCATTGTAAGTCACTTTTTCCACTTAAAACAAAAAAAATGATAAAACAAAACTTAAATTAAAATAAATTAGAACCCCAAATTCACCTTGAACTCAACTTGGATTAATTTATCCAATTATAATTAAATGGAATAGCACTATGATAAAATTATCAAAAAATGTAAATACTTTATAATAATAATTAAAAATAACATTATTAATTAAATCATCTTCCGTGACAATTGCGGGACTCTAATGCACAAACACACAACTAGTCTTTCACAATATGTAATATGAATTCCAGATTTACCAACTTGTACCAGAGGGAGTAATACAATAATAAATTATGGATACATCATCCAAACAAGGACGATATTGGCTCGGTGTGAAAGGTCAAAACTACTATGTCTTGTGCCACTGTTGGGAACATAGACACACACTTAATCCCTACAGATGAAGGTGAATGTGTCTGGTACCTATTCAATAACATGAAAACATTAAGTGCAACTGTTCATAATATATAAATAACCAAAGCACATATAACATAGATAATCATAATGAAGGATAACAGTACACCATGTGGATCTCATAAGCAAGTGACTACGGCTCCGTATCACTTCATACCAACACCAATAGACAAAATGCATAGCATGATGTGGTACATCATACACAACATATAACCATATATTATTGCATTCTCTTAAAGCATTCAAATAAATTATTTCTAACAATATGAGAATATGCCAATTTAAATCTTTCTAAAATTTCCAGTGGCATATAAGGCACAATGTCTAAGAATAATTTTTATTAAAAATGGTAAAGAAGGAAGTACAAAGTGTCACTTTCTTGGCATAAATAATCCACACCAAGACTACCCCAGAATCACAACACTTCATAACCTCTGCATGTAAATAGATCATAAAAATAACAATTGCCAACTATAAAAGAAACCAAAGAACCTAAAATTTACCCCCAAGTTTTGGATTGAGAACGAAGGGTCATGTAAAAAGATGCATCCTTCGACCTTCATTCCTTTTTCTTCTTTACAGTATGCCAACCGTCTTCCACTCAAGCAGCAATGGACTCCCATCCAATAGATTCATTCTTAGGAAAAAGCTCTCGCTCATATGCCTCTGAAACACCCTGTTATACCTATTCTATGCTGCCCTCATTTGCCTTATGCACTTGGGAGCCCAAAGACTTAACTTTTTCTCTACCCTCGGGAGTCCCCACACCTGCACTCTATTGAAGCACCCTATTTGTCCCCATCAACAAAGAATATTGTGTGTCTAGGTGCACCTCTTGTGCAGTGGGCCCATAAACATTTTGCTTTGTTTCTCCCATTACAACCTGGGAGAAGCTCTTTTGATTCATCCCTTTCTTCTCTACCATATAGTGTTGAGTGGTCACATCTTTCCACCATAAAACAACCTTCTGTGATTGCATTTTGTCACATTTCACTGCCATGTGACTAGTCTGGAAATAAATTTTGCATCTAAAGGATATACCTTTGTTAGAAAGTAAAGTCCACCAAGATAACTGAGAGGGGGGGGGTGAATCAATTATCTGATAATTATAACTTTTATCAACTTCAATAGAGTTTAACCATGTAAGCAATATAATTACCAACCATAGAAAGATATTCATACACAATAACATAATGACACAAGATATGTTGACTAGGGAACCTCTTGATCAAAGAGTAAACCACGGTGCGAATGATGCCCACAAAAGATGCACTAATATGAATATTCCTTATGAAAGGATGGACTCAGTTAGGAGCCTTATGAAATACATTCAGTACATATGAATCCCAGTTAGGAGATTTTGAATCCCTACTAAAATATTTTAACTCTGATGGAGTTATGGAAGACAGAAGGACCCACTCCCCAAACAGCTTCAATGGAAAGATCACTGAACACACTGTCCAACTGATCTCTAGATTATTCAACATAATAATATCAAGTCATTACTGATCTCAATAATATATTACCTCTTCTCTGACTATGCCAAACCGCACTTCACTACTACACCAGATCTCAATTTCAGATCTTTGTACCTCGTATATCCTCTTCAAAAATTTGCTTTCACAATTACATATTCCATTTTTTTTACAAAAAGGAAAAACATTCCTTCCTTTATACCACACTCAAGTAATTACAAATGAGTCGGCATCCAATTACAAAATAAAAGGTTTCCACACGTTACATCAAAGTTACAAAAAATTGTCGGCTTCCAATTAGAATAATTCTTTACTTGTACGACCTCGAATTTTGCACTGTCATCCATGTCACTATCAACATGTCTTCAACTTCCCTTTAACTATGCAAAACTAGATTCCATCCCGATTAGGAGATATCATCCAATTTCTACAAACCGCTACTCAAGAACACGGCCTGAATACTGCTTCTACCAAAATGCTCATAACTTCCATGAATAAATGAATTACTATCTGCACTCTTAAACATGAACATATAACATATCCAAGAGTAAATCCTCAACATTGCATAGCTTGATCTGCAATATCCCACGTGCACTAATCAAAACACTATCTACTCCTCTGTTAATCTCCAGTAGATCATTCTGTTGACATCAATGATAATCATAGTCATGAATGCAACAACAATTGCTACATAATGGCTGCCAATATTCCCATATGATATATTTAGCATTCACTCCTAACAATCTCCCCCATTGGCATTGATTTCTCTCCAACAGATGGTACAAATGGTTTTTTCATGTACACTTCTCCCCCATTGACATCAATGACATAAATTTCATCATTATGTCAACAACAACTCCAATGTCAAAAGACATTGTTCAGAAAAATACAATCACTAGAGTCCTCATGACTCAGCTCAGATACACATACTCCCCCATAGAGGAAGTACCAACATCCAATCCAGAAGAAAGATAAGGCTCATAAACCTATGGACGGATGCAACCAATCTGCATCACTTCTCAAAAGTAGGCTGGGGCATAACCCCAAGCATACCTCTCAGATACTCAAATGTATCCTTAGGCAAAGGCTTTTTAAATATGTCTGCTATCTGCTCCTTTGTGCTTATGTACTCAAGTCTGACTTCTTTCTTAGCAACTTTATCTCTTACTACATGATACTTAATCTCTATATGCTTTGTCTTAGAATGTAGTACATGGTTCTTAGAAATACTATGCTAGTGTTATCACAATGTATAACAATAGGTTCAAAAAACTTTATTCCAATATCCTTCAGCATTTGCTTCATCCAAATTATCTGGTTACAATTGTTTGCCACTGCTACATATTCTACTTCTGCTATGCTCTGTGAAATACAATTCTGCTTCTTGCTTAGCCAAGTAACCAATCTTCCTCCAAGGAAAAATGCTCCACCACTGGTGCTCTTTTTATCATCAACATTGCCTCCCCAATCAACATCTGTATATGCACATAGGGTAAAATCATCAGATTTTTCATACCACAATCCATACTCAATTGTGCCTCTTAAATATCTCAGTATCCTCTTTATTGCTAGATAATGTGATTCTCTCAGTTCAGCTTGAAATCTTGCTACAATTCCAATTGAATGTGCTATATCAGGTCTTGTATGTGTCAAGTACTGCAATCCTCCAATCATAGATCTATACTTCTTCTGTTCAACTGCAGGAGTCTCATCTGTGCTAGATAATTTATGTCCAGTTACCATAGGTGTTCCAACTGGTTTATAGTTCTCTATTCCAAATCTCTTTAACAAATCATTCAAGTACTTTGTCTGGCTTACAAAGATACCAGCACTGTTCTGTGTTATCTGTAATCCCAAAAAGTATTTCATTTCACCAGTCATACTCATTTCAAATTCAGATTTCATTTCATCAGCAAATTTATCACTAGCTTCATCTTCTCCTCCAAAAATAATGTCATCAACAAAAATAACTATAATCAGCAAACCATTTTCAATTTCTTTTGTGTATAGGTTGCTATCAGCTGTTCCTTTTGTAAATCCCAATTTCAACAAATACTTATCCAATCTTGCATACCAAGTTCTAGGTGCTTGCTTTAGTCCATATAAGGCTTTCTTCAATTTACATACCATGTCTCCTTCTTGAGTGAAAGGAAAACCTTCAAGCTTCTCAATATAGACTTCTTCTTCCAATTCTCCATTCAAAAATGCTGACTTCACATCCATTTGATATACTTTGAATTTCTTAAAAGTTGCATAGGCCAAAAACATTCTTACTGCTTCAATTCTTGCTACTAGTGCAAAAGTTTCTTCATAGTCAATTCCTTCTTACTGTGAGTATCCCTTGCATACCAATCTTGCTTTGTTTCTTACTACTTCTCCTTGTTCATTCATCTTGTTTTTGAATAACCATTTAGTTCCTATAACATTCTTATCTTTAGGTCTAGGGACCAATTCCCATGTCTTGTTCTTTTCAATCTGATCTAGTTCTTCTTTCATAGCTTTAATCCAATGTTCATCTTCACAAGTTTCACTAGTAGATTTAGGTTCAATTTGAGAAATCAAACATAATTGTTCTTGTATCTTATTTCAAGTTAGAACTCCTTTGTCTATGCTTCCAATAATCTACTCAATAGGATGATTCCTTGATAAGTTCCTGTTAGTTGTCACTGTCTCAGATCTTCAAGTATTTTCTCTTCAATGATTTCACTATGGATTTCATTCAACAATTCACTGGCAGTCTCATAGAATAATTCAGTAGTTTCAGTGTTAGGTTTAGGATGAGTTCCTTCATCAGATTCATAATCAAGCACTCTTTCTTGAATTTTAAACTTTTCATCAACTTTAACATTTGCGCTCTCAACAATAGTCTTAGTTTTCTTGTTATAACATCTATAAGCTTTCCATCATGTACTTAAAAAATATGGCTCTGCCTTTTTCGGCATCGCGCATCTGCTCTATCGAATCTCTGGACTCTCAATTCAATTTCTTCACCAAAATAAAGTATGCAAATAAACATTTTCAGGTTTTGAATCTAAGGGGCGATATTCATACAGCTTGATGCTCAAATCCTAAGGCTCTTCTCAGGAATCCGCATTCAAAAAAGTGTGTTTTAGCAGCAACCTCGACCATCCAACACAAAGATGAAAGGGTACCACGACAATCTTCCCCTAGAAAAATTTCTAGGGCATCACCATGGGAGATGCCTAACCCTACCCAAGATTTCTCCTGGCTGCCAACCCACAAACAAAATGCCAGGAGGGCAAAAAAGCATTATAGGAAATCTACAATGCAAAATTCATCTCAAAAACATGTGCCCTTTGCTCTACCAATCAACAATAAATTTGATAAACTTGGTGTAGAGAAGGCAACTTTATACTCCCCACCCCATAAGCGTTTATCAAGATTGGATCTAAAAGATAAGTCCATCAAACATACTACCTTGTTGCATGATCATAACACTAACAACATGAAGATGATCCATAAAAAAGAACAAGGTAAGCAAGAAATGCAAACCTACATGCCCCCACATTGCAGGTTTGATGGTATGTATAAAAAGTCACACCTAGATTTAGATTTTCCTGCTAAATCTAATAGTAATACACATCTTCACACAGTTTTTCAAAATAGATCCATTTATTCTCCCCCACATAGGTGATCTGATATCATTAAGGTAAACTATTGTGAAGAAGAAGAAACTATGCGACATAATAACATAGGATCAAACCCTAAGCTTTCTCATTCTGAAATTGAGACTACTAATCTAGATCTTAAAGATGGTTGCATAGAAAATATTCAGAAAGTTTGTGCAGGTTTAGGGATAATATGTAGATGGAATGGAGTTGGAGCTACAGTCTATGATATAGCAGCTTGGTTAAAATCTCAGTGGCACAAAAAGGTAGCTGTCTCTATTCTTGCTAAATATTTCATTTATTTAGATTTTAGTAATAAAACCCTTAAGAAGCAAATCCTATCAGAAGGATGCCCTAAATTTAGAAGTATATCATTTACTATTTTTGATTGGATTCCCCTCTTTAACCCTAAAAAACTCACAGACTTCATGGTGGACAAATCTATCCTCCTTAAGAACCTTCCCCTGGAATGCACTTGGTAGGAAACTCTTAGAAAAATAGGTAATCAGATTGGAAAGTTTATTGGAACAGTACAAAATGAACATAATCAAGCAGAGAAAATAATTATAGTTAAAAAAAAATATTCATCAAAAAAATATTCCTCCTATCAGATTATGCTTTAAATCAAGTGCGATAGTCATCAACCCTACCATTGTGGAGGATTACATAGAGGAGTTGGATGATACCCCTATTTGTCCTTTCAGCTCAACAGCTATGCCTACTTATCAAATAAAGAACATGGGCATTAAGGTAGATTTCCTTGAAGATAAGGGAGGGTTTGTTATCTACAACAACATTGATAAGAATACGGAAAGGACTCCCTCTACTCCTAAGCACAGTGAACCGCAAAGCGACTCTATGACCACATGATTCTTAAGGGAGGAGCAGAATATGTTCAAGAAATTGGAGCAAAGTCCTGGTAAAACACCTACTTTTGCACAAAGGAAGGATGAGGTAGTACCTAGAATAGTCCAGTCAGATGTCAGTAAGGAAGTAGCTCAATCTATAATTAATTCTCACAATACCCCACATAATTTAGATATAAGGCTAAGTACTCCTAGAGTAAGTGAATTTTCCACCTCAAATCTAAAATACGATGAAAAGCAAGATATAGTTTTTGAATCGAGTAAAGTGGTGAGTGAGAAGTCTCCCAACCAAAGAATAATAGATGTAGATGAGGCCATCAAAATCTTAGATGATGTAAGGAATTATGAGGTAGGGACTGTGACAGATACTAAGGATGAAGAACAGAAATGTGAGAGAGAGGTCAATGCAATTGTGGAATACTTAGGAGAAAAGGTTACTGATGATCTAATGTATAGATTCATGGATGAAATCTATGATAGGGAAGAACTTATCCTTCAAAGGAATCTTCTAATTAAAAATATAATGGAAGGTAAGGAAGTCAGGATAGACAAATCGGAAGAAATTTGTGAACATCAACAGGGAACAGTGCATCTAGATTATCCACATATAGAAGCAGAATTTATCAATAAGGAATCTGGTTACAGTCCCGAAAACATAATGGAGGATGATGGAGAAAAGAGTATAGAACTTACTAAGATTAAGAAGAATACTGAGGAGGACCGAATGAAAGATGAGGTTATAACATAGCAGGGTAATAATCTTCAGAGTAATCCCATCCCCTCTATATCAATGCCCATAGAACTCAAATCCCTTAATAAAAAATTGGGAACTAACTTGAACAATATCCTAGAAGATTATGGCAAAGGAATTATAGATCAAGAAGAACATCATTAATACAAGGAACGGGATGGATGATCATAAATTTGAACAAAATGACAATACAAAGAATTTTCTATCAAGCATGGATCTAAAAGAGATAGAACAAGATTCTATCAAATGTTTGGATGGGATAACAAATAAGGACAGACAGTTAGGTATTGCCATAAATAGGGAAGGTCTCTTATGCCCAAATATCATTAAGACAAAGAAAAAAAGAGGTAGGAAATCCATTAACGAACTGAGAAATATTGTTGGTAACGCTGAAAATCAACAAAAATTATTTGATATGCTGAAAGCTGGGAAGGGGAAGAGCCTTCCCGAAGGACAATGAAAATCACAACTTGGAATGTTAGGGGTATGAATGCCCCTAACAAACAAAGACTATTAAAAAGATATCTAAACTCTTTTGATTCAAAAATAATAATATTACAGGAAACTAAGTTAAATAAGGAGGAAAACTTGAAGTTCAACCTCAAATTAGGCATATGGAAATTTGAAATAGTTCACTTAGCAGGCGCATTAGGGGGTCTGACGGCTATATGGGATCCTAGGAAAGTAGTGATTGAGGTAATGTCGAAAAATAATAATTGGTTATTAATTTCAGTTAAAAGTTTAAAGACAAATTTAAAATTTAATCTCATTAATACTTATGGTCCTATCCAAAATATAGAAAAAAGAAAAGTATGGCAGAAAATACAGAATCAATTAGCTTTATTCCCCAATGATACCCACATTTTAGATGGTGATTTTAATGCAATTTTAGATTGCAACGAAAAATATGGAGGGTCACAATATATCTCACAATCACAGAATGATTTCAGCCAATGGGTCCTAGCTAGTAATTTAATAGACATTAAAACCAATAATGGCATTTTCACGTGGAATAACAGAAGATTAGGCTTCAACCATATAGCAGAAAGACTTGATAGATTCTTGATTAGTGGGGACATGGGGGTTCTAAATCATAGCACAAGTGCAGAAATCCTAACATTTGCAGGCTTTGATCACTTTCCAGTAAGACTTTCCATCATGGAGAACTATAAGCCTCCTAAAAGCCCCTTCAAATTCAAATTCATGTGGTTTCAAGATAAGGACTTTATGCCACTTTTAGAACAATGATGGAAACAAATAAAAATGACTAGATCTAAAATGTTCTGTTTAGTGGCAAAATTCAAAATCATTAAGCATAAGATATTAGATTGGAATAAGGAAAAGTTTAATAATATTTTTGAACAAAAAAACAAAATTAAATATGAAATAAAATGTCTAAATAAGCTAGTCATAGAAAAAGGGATGAAAGAAACAAGTTATTTAAGAGAAAAATAACTTATGGTGAAACATGCAGAGATCTTACTAAAAGAAGAAATATATTGGAAACAGAAGTCTCGAGAAAATTGGTTAAAAGAAGGCGACTATAATACAAAATTTTTTCACAACAACACTAATAACAAAAGAAGTATAAATAGAATAACCAAAATTCACGACGATAATGGTGCTCTTACAGATGACCCCAAGCATATTTCTGAACAGTTCATTAATTTCTACAAAAAACTTTTCAACAATAATGATTTTACAGACCTTGGAGCACATAAAGAAATGCTCTTTTCTATCCCCAAATTAATTTCTGATATGGATAATAAAGGTTTGAATAGCAAATTTACTTTTGAAGAAGTTAAAAGAGCAGTTTTCTAATTATCCCCCGATAAAGCCCCGGGACCAGACGGATTTCAGGCAGCCTTCTTCCAAAAATGCTAGCACTTTTTGGGAGAAGATTTATGGCAAGCAGTGGAAGCCACTAGAAATTCTGGAACACTCTTATCTGAAATTAATAACACCTTCTTAACTCTTATTCCTACGAAGAATGATTGCATCGAACCAAGAGATTACCGACCTATATCCCTTTACAATATTATTTATAAAATCCTCTCCAAATGCTTAGCGAATAGACTTAAAACCTTCCTACCATTGATTATCTCAAAAGAACAAACTGGCTTTGTTCCTAATCGCTCTATCTTAGATGGAATCATAATAGCACAAGAATTAGTTCATACAACACAATACAATAAAGAAGCTTGTATGCTAATTAAAATTGACATTCAAAAAGCATATGATAAAGTAGATTGGAGATTTCTTTGCAAATGCCTACAAGCTTTTGGATTCTCAAAACAATGGATTAATCTAATTTTTAGCTGTATATCCACACCAAAAATCTCACTCCTTATTAATGGTACCTCTGAAGGTTTCTTTGAAATTTCTCGGGGTATTAGACAAGGCAATCCCCTCTCTCCTTTCCTTTACGTTATCATGGCTGAAGCTTTAGGTAGATATATAACCAAGGCTCACCTAGCAGGAAAAATTGTAGGTATCAAAATTACAGAACAAGTCCCTAATATTACTCATCATCAGTTTGCAGATGACACCATAGTCCCAGGAGTATCCACCTGTAATGAAGCTAGAGCATTCAAAGAAGTTCTTGATAAATCTATGAAGGCTTCAGGGTAGATAGTCAATCCAAGTAAATCTGAAGTCTTTTTCATCAACACATCCTCAGTCAGAGCTCGACAGATATGTAATGTCCTGGGATATAAAATGGGTAAATTTCCATGTAAATATCTAGGGATCCCCCTAGATAAGGGAATTCACAGCACTAAGTTATGGGAACAAGTTTTATCCAAAATCCAATAAAAAAAAGGAAGCTGGAAAGGTAAATGGCTTACAAAAGAGGGAATGGCCACAATGATAAAATCGGTATTGACAACCATCCCCACATATTAGATGTCGATATTACCTCTTCCAGTCAATATCAAAGCTAGCGTAGATAAGCTTTTTAGAGATTTCTATTGGCAAGGTCCATCAGAGGATAAAAAGCTAGCCCTTATTAAATGGGAGAATTTATGTAAACCAATTTCCCTAGGTGGATTAGGTATAAAAAATCTTCAATGGCAGAACAAAGCACTAGGTGCCAAACTCATATGGAGGCTATATAAGGAATCTAGTAGCAAATGGGCCTTAATCCTTTTGCACAAATATATACCAAATTCAGACCCTATCAATATTTTCAGATCTTAAACCCATGTAAAAGGTTCACGTATTTGGAACTTTATTAAAGAGTCTCGAGGAGTTATTAGTAATCTACTTACATGGGATATTGGGAAAGGGGACAAGGCTCTCTTTTGGGAAGATTCTTGGGATGGAAATACCCCCCTCACTAAGTTAGGTTTCTCTCAAGGCTTCATAGACTCCTGTAAAAATACTAGAGGTACTTTCCTAAAGGATTATATCTCCCTCAAAGAGGATCAAGTTTGGAAATTAGTATATGATTTACCAATAGAAAATGAGGAAAAACTAAAACTCATTAACACCTTAAAAGACAAAGCTGTTACGATAAAAAATAGGGAGGATAATCTTATTTGGGCAGGCTCAAATAATGGATTATATAATGTGAAGGATGGTTAGAAAACAATCATGCAAGATCATAATCTAGATTCCCTAGATATCCCTCTGAACTTATGTTGGAATAAGACGTGCCTTCCTAAAGCAGGAATATTCTTGTGGACAACATTACAAAAGAAAATCCTTACTATAGATAGATTAAGGAGATTAGGCTATGAGGGCCCCACAAGATGCCCTTTATGTGAATCTCAAGAAGAAGATGCCAACCACCTTCTTTTAAATTGCACTTTCTCCCAGAAGTGCTAGAAATGGTTATGTAAATGTCTAGATTGGTATACAACTATGCCCTTCGACCTTGCTGATTGTCTTAAAGCGTGGCCCACTCTAAATAAGGACAATTTGTACAAGGACATAGGGTCATCTCCCCATCTATTTTAGTTTGGGAAATCTGGAAAGAATGAAATAAAAGAATCTTTACTAACCAAAAGCTTGGTTGCTCATCGATTATCAACAAAATTGAAACTTCAATCATTGAAGTAATAAATAATAAACTTAGAGATAAGATGAGTACGGAGAATTCATTTAAACAATGGGAAAATAAGATCAGAAACCTATGGCCCTACTTAGAAATCCCACCATTATATGGAAGAGGGGGTAGCAAGTCAAAAGTAGATAGAAGCCTATGCAACTAGTCATTACCCAAAGAAGGGTGGTATAAACTAAATTTTGACAGGGCCTCTCAAGGCAACTCGGGTATAGCAGGTATAGGAGGTATAATTCATAAATGGAATGGAGAAATCATAACCAAATATGCTAGGCCTATCAAACCTACAACAAATAATGTAACAGAATGCAAAGCAGTACTAGAAGGTCTTAAATTATGCCAACAACTAGGCCTTACCAAGGTTGAAATTGAAGGAGATTCTCAAATCATAAAAAAATGCTATTAGAACCAGAAAGAATCCAAACTGGATCCTCAATTCAAAACTAGAAGAGGTCATATACATCCTTGACACCATCCCCCAATATGAAATAAAACATATCTATAGGGAAGGGAATTCAGAAGCGGATAAGTTGGTTAATCAGGGTGCTCACGGGACTGTTGTGTAAACCCTCTAAAATTAGTAGATTTCTTATAGTCCCCCTCTAGTAAGATCCAGTAAAATCTCAAGGATGAAGAAAAAATTATAGATACATAAAATTTTAAGTTCTTGGACCTTATAATCAGTAGTGTAGTCGAAATTACATTTTGATACCGGGAATATTAATGCAGATTTTGATATCAGGGTTTTAAGATATATGCGGTAACGTTCATGGACAGACTAATCCCTAAGATATGCAGACACTTATAGATATCTAGACCTATTAAATAACTAAAACTTAACAATATATATTACCTTGAATTTTTAATTTTGAGTAAGAGATATAAGGCACTATGTAATTTTAACTAAATATACTCTATCCCCACTTATTACGTCTTTAAAAAATTTCACATTGTATTATCAGCCTTAAAAAATCACAAACTTAATAAACATTCTTATCTTCTAATCCCATGATTAGGGCATGTATGACTCATCCCCTAGGCATCCCATCACCCCAGTGGCAAAGCTTTGACATTGGTAGGCTAGATAGGTATAGGGTTATCCCCTGGTGACAGTTGATTTAGTCTTAGGTGTCTCTTTCGTTATTAATCCTTAGGCTAGCCTGGCATGTCGAGATTTACCCTAAGTATACTCACTCTTCATTACCATCGACCCTTGGAGATCGGTCTAGAACCCAATAGGATATTCTTTAGACTATTATAGGCCCTCCATATCAGATAGATGATCATATTACCCTTTACTAGTATCAATCTATGTTTATTGCCTTTTTAGCTCATCCCAACCATTATAGATTAATTAGGTATCAGTGAGATGACTTAATGATTAAAATTAATTGAGAACATTTGAGCCTAATGATATCTTAGATTATTGCCATTAGATGTGTATAGCCTGTATAGAGGTATCCCGATAGAACATGCAGGGTTCTGAGATAGTGGCAAGGCACCTCACCAATATTCATCATTACTAAATGATGGAGATAAATTTACATAGGATTATACTCATTAAGTAGATACACTCGAGCCTTAGAAAATAATGATTAAACAATATGGTCGAGTTACCCCATGAGGCGAACTCAGTATTAGCAATTATCAGGATAGTGATCATTAGATCGTGACCCTGCTCAACCTCAATATTTGATGACACACAGATGGATTGTAAACTAATCATGGTTATCACTTCTAGTATCATCCCTAGTTTTATAAGTAAACCATGATAGACACATACCTTTATCCTACAATTCTGCACCTAGGCATGAGCCAGACCAACCTCTCGGTTCTGTCCATACCATGGAGTCAAGATTGCTCACCTTTTATACCAAAGGAAATAGAGCTATGGCCTTTAGAGGGCATATCCTCCCTGAGCGGTGGAACCAGATCTTGAACCCTTTTCCAGACTTGACTAGAAGAGCAATAGAGAAGGCTATGGGTGATCAATACTTCAATAATGAATATACCTTCTGAACTAATGGGGAGATTATTGGACAATTTATAGCAATCTCAACCTTCGCAGGAAAAACCAAAAATGATATAATTCAGGTAGCAAGGGAAATCTTCAATGAAGAACACCTTGGCAGGCTGGAAAAAATGGTAAATTGCATGGATAATCAGCTTACTATCCCATACCCTGAGGTCATGATGAATACAAAGATGGCTATGATAGATAAAATCCTATAGTCTCAGCATATACCCATGCTTACATTTAAAGATGAAAGCAGGTTTGATAACCACTAGTCGAAGATGTTGAGAAATCTGGACTTTCTCTACAATGAGGCCCTTTTTGAGGAGATGGACACAAAGTGGCTCCTCAACTACTGGCGGAGTGAGGGATTTGATATACCAAAAGAAGTAGACCAAGTTGAGCCTGCCAACCTACATATCATGGCCTTGGAGGTTACAAGGTGCACTCGACAATCAAGGAAGGACGCAGGTGAGGTGGAATGCATTATTGTGATGGTTAAAAAGGTGAATATATGGAGCTGTGGCACAGTACAAAAAGATGGAGATAATTGATTAATAGCACTAAATGTCTCCTTTTGAGAAGTATAGTTTATTCTAATAGCTAAACATTATATGTTAATTTTACTAAGACTTTAGACTCAGTTACGCTTACAGTTTATGACAATATAGCTTATATGTATTAAGTTTTTATGACTATGTACACAAACTTATGGCGAAACTCATGGATTAATAGTAATGTGATATAGTTTTATGTAGATTTATCTTTGTATGTTTGGAACAGTATGTATATTAATAATTTGTTCAATCAAGACTCCCTTTTTCAAGCTTGTAGAGTAGGGATAGAGGGCTTTTGCCTTGCCCTTTTGACCCAATTTCTTTCTCTAAGGCATTAAACTGTAGAAGCTTTTTAATATTTTATAAAACTATAATGTAATCAGAGATAAGTTAGCTATTTTATAGCAAATTATATGAAATAGATCAATATGGCTATTCCTATAAATCTTTAACATTTATATAGGATATGACTTCATTAGGATTCTATTCTTTACATATTATAGCTAGAAAATGCAGTATGGATCAATAGATATATAATCTTCTAGCCACTTTTTACATACAAACTTTCTAATATAGAGGTTTTCTTACTATCAGTCATCTTTTTTCTCAAAATGATTATTTCGGTTACTAAGCAAGTGTCATGTAACTGAATGGGCAAATGCTGATAGGCACTTCTTTAAACTAGGAATGCTCTAGCATGTTTTTTCAGCTCCCTTTACCTATATACGCTCTCAAAATTGAAACCAGAAATGATTGAGTTTCATTAGAATCATATTAAAACATTTGTAAAGCATAAATCTCCGCCTCCCCACCAGTAGCTTAAGTTATATCCTCAAGAGAGGAGAACTTTGAAAGAGAAAAGGCACTCAACGGGCAAACCGTAGTAAACCTCACACCTATACTTAACCCAGGCTTTTATAAAAAAACTTAGTAGTAAGATGGATTTAACAATATGCTTAGTAGTATCTGCCATCTTGAAATCCAAGTTCATCATAGCTACTGAATGACTTATTTTATTAACAAATGAAACATTAAATGTAAATTACTTATGTTTTAATCTTATGTCATGTAATTTGGGAAATATAAGCTAGAAATGATCATGCCTAAATGTCCGAGTTCAAAGCCTCTTCAATTAATGGTGTAATAACCCTTGAGATTTATATAAGGACAATAGTAAGGCTCAGGATACCAGTACTAAACCTCATTTTCTAATTCTAACTCTTCATTTAATAATGATAAGCTCAACTTAATTTTAAGTTTGGGACCCCAATGAAGATGTTCTCATCTAGATTGATAGATAAAGTAAATATTTTCAGAGGATCTGTTCATTATATGTTTATTTTCTCTCTAATATTGGAGTAAGGTGGACCCATGCCTTATGTATAATAGAAAGCACATTTTTGTTTTTATAGTTCTATGGTCAAAGCATTTATTTGATAAAGCACCTTTTAGATCGTATTTAGGAAACAAGGCTACAATACCAACTCTTTACGTTGAAATAGGCAATACAGGTAAAGGTATAAGTATTTTCTTTCCTCAAGAAAAGTTTCCTTTCTTTTTAATAGCTAACCAAAATGTGGATAAACAAATATTATATGTACTTTTTAACAAGGATAGGAGGTAGAACTATGAAATGACAGGTTCAAGAATCAATGTTTGGAAGCATTTCTCAGATGAGCTACCAAGGAAGGCATCCCTAAGATAGCTTCAGGCTCCTATATAAGAATGTCTTCAAAAGGTCAATAATATCACTCAAGTAAAGGCCCACAAGGACCATGCGATTATAACAAAATATTCGGTTTCAGATTAGTCTTGTATTAAGCATGGCTTTTGCTTATGTTGTATTAAATAATGGTGGGTATGCCCACCTAAAATTGTAATGTATTAGATTCTGGACTACAGTCTCAGGCATGGCTGGAGGTTTTCTCAACCCCTCTCTTTCCTACCCACGTCTGCACAGAGTGGGGCATCTTTTTGTAATAATGGTTTATAAAGTAATAAACTTTTGGCTATGACCTTTTACCGATAAAAAAAAAACATCTATAAGCTTTGGTCTTCAAAGAATATCCAAGAAATATACCTTCATCACTTCTAGGATCAAACTTTCCAATATCATCATCTCTCTTTATATAACATTTTCTTCCAAAAATTCTAAAATACTTAACTGAGGGTGCATGTCCAAACCATAATTCATAAGGTGTCTTGTCTGTGTCTGCTCTGATTTGTACTCTGTTCATTGTATAAACTGTTGTGTTCACTACTTCTCTCCAGAATATCTTCTCCAAATCATTCTCAAATAACATAGCTCTTACTGCTTCAGTCACTGATCTATTTCTCCTTTCTGCAATACCATTTTGTTCTGATGTTCTAGGGGCTGAAAATTGTCTCTTAATACCATTCACTTCACAAAAGGTGTTAAACTCTCTAGAAGTAAATTCTCCACCTCTATCAAATCTCAAACATTTAATTTTCATTCCAGATTCATTCTCAACTTTATTCTTAATGACCTTAAACTTATCAAAGGCTTTAGACTTTTCTTTAAGAAATGCAATCCACATCATTCTTGTAAAATCATCAACAAGAATCATAAAATACCTTTCTCCATAGAATCCTCTAGTCCTTGTAGGACTGCTCAAATCTATATGAACAATCTCCAACTTCTCTACAGATGTAAACTTCTTACTGGGAAATGAACTTCTCTTCTATTTTGCCATCACACATTCCTTGCAAATCATGTTAGCAGGCTTCATAATTTTAGGCAAATCTCTTACTGCAAGTGTAGTACTTATTTTCACAATGTTATCAAAATTAATATGACAAAATCTTCTGTGCCATAACCAACTGTCATCTATCTTAGTAATCAAACATGTCATCTCATTAGGATTCTGTAATACCCACCCGTAGGTTGTTTTTAGGTTGCTTCATGTTTTAGGTGTTTGACCGAATTCTTTTAGGTCACTTTTCATGTGATCGATTATTGTTTCTTTAATGATGATTATGGATTATTATCATATGTTTATCAGGTGTATGCATAGATTAGATGATGATGTTTTATGATGATAGATTATATGTTTTATATTGATTACGATGTACTTACCCCATACTTGCATGTGTATGGTGATTATGTGTCTGTATCTGTTTGACATGTTTGTGTGGTAGAGGATGGAGGCATAGTTACTTGCATAGTCAAGATCCACACGTCCGACCATATCTATCATTGTCTGCTATATATTATATGTACATGCTTCATCTTTTGATGACAAGTTTGCAGCTACAGGGCATCATCTTCCCTAAATTGGCAGGAGTGAGCATGCCCACAAACATTCATCTCAATGGTAAAGAGGGGAGATAATACACAGACCCAAAACCCTAACCCTAGCCTAATTGTCCTAGGATTGGACAAGTGTCTGTTTGACTACCCTACCCGAATACATCTGGTTGGTATGAATTCGTGGATCCCGTTCTTGAGTCTATGCATGGTTTCAGTTTGCTCGATTTATTGTGCTTGATTTTTCTATGCTTGATTAAGTTGATTTATGATTATTCAGGTGATTTTATATGATTATCTATGTTAGGATTATAGCTGAATTTAATGATTTAGTTATGTTCCTGTATTTAATTGGAAAATTATCTAAAGTCAAATATTTGATTTATTGGAATTATTTGATTATGTAATCATAATTAGGATTAATTATGCTTGAGTGTATTATTAAATAATTGAATATTTAATTACATGCTTTAGGATGTATTAAATATTTAATTTATTTAATTTGGGTTTTAATTATTAACATGTGCTTAATTAGAAAATGTCATGAATTGATTTATGATTGAATATTTTATTAAATGATTAAATAATTAATTGCATGAATTTGTGATGCATTAAGTATTTAATTTATTTAATAAATGAATTTAAATTATAACATGTGCAAATTGGAAAAAGGTGTTTATTTTCAAAAAGATAACTAGTTTTCAAAAGTCTAAGTTGAGTTGTGCATTTAAAATATATTTTTAATTAATTAATTTTATTTACTTTCAATTTTGGAATTTGAGTTGAATTAGGAGTTGTCTTACGAGTCACTTTTCTGATTTGAGTTGAACTCTGAGTTAGCTGTTGAATTGTCCTCTCTGATTGCTTGGATTTTGGAATTGAATTCCTATTAGGAGATTTTGGCATTCATTTTTGGAGGGATAGGTTTTGGAAAGGAATTTTGGAGAAGGCTTGTGTGTTTGGCATTTTGAAGAATTATGGATTGTTGTGGTTGTTTGATGATTTGAATTTCTCTGTGCATCTGGATTGGGCACCTGGTTGCAAATTAGCTTTCAGATCTACAGGTTGTGTTTGAATTTGGTTCTCATATCTACAGGGGTTTCCATTTTTATTCTATTTCTGGCATTGGATCTGAGGTAGGTTTTGGATTTGTCTGTCAGATCTGTATTCACATTTGTTTATCTTTCTGTGTTTGATAGTGTTTTATGTTTTCAATTTTGAAAGATCCTTGTTTATATTAGATCTGGGTATCTGAAACCATAGTGTAGTTAATTTTTGTATTTTATTATTACTTGGCATTGTAGTGTTACTCTGGCAAAATTTCATTAATTAATTATTCATGGTTTGCCTATAAATTGATAAATCAATCCTGTTGTATAGTTTAACTATAGAGTTGGGAGAAAAAATTCATTCCCTTGAGAAAGTAGATCAAATTGCTTTAAAAACCCAATCTTGGTCCAAAATATTCAATTCTGGTTAAAATATATATTCTCTGTTAAAAAATATATACTGTGCAAAAATTTACATGATTCTTGTATTTTGTTTGAATAAATTTAAAACCTGTGAGAAAGGAATATATTCAAAACACAAATGAATCTCAATTTTGAAATTGTAAGAGAAAATTTATATATATATATTCTGTTAAACTAATAATATATTTTTATATATCTTGGTTTCCAAAATGAATAAGAAAAAAAAAAATTATGCTTTGGAAGTATGTTTTTGTTTTTAATAAATAAATGAATTATAAAATAAAATATAAAATAAAAATTAAAAAAAGTTGTTTTGATTTGATGGAGGTGGGGGCCACCACCTCCCACCACCTCCTTGGTTGTCGTGCGGCAAGCGCAGGCCTGTCGACGGTACCTGAGGGTACCGTGTGACAGGTCTGTCACCTACGCCGCGGCAAGGGAGTGGGGACCACTGTCCCCCCCCTTTAAAAAGGTTGTTATGCTTTTTATTTTATTTATTATTTAAAATTTTTAAGTTTCATTTATTCTTAATTAAATTAGTTTATTTTAATTTAATTAAATTAGTTTATTTTAATTTAATTAATTTTAGTTTAGTTAATTTTGTTAATGTTAATTTATTTTGATTTTATGTTAACTTATTTTATATTAAATTTTGGTATGTGCTAATTTAATTTTTGTTATGTTAATTTAGTTTAAGAATTATTTATGTTATAATTGTCTTATTATAATTAATAAGATGTAATTATTTAGGATAATTTTAAATTAGATTATTTTATATTGTGTGAGACGTTCTTTGGTTAATGATACAATTAGTTGTTAAATGTTTATGTTTATACCAAAATTGGGCAAATTTTCTATTGAATTCTTAGAACGTCATTAGGAAATATTTCTTTTATGAGTGACTTTAGTATGCTCGTTATGTCATGATTCTTTCATCAATATTATGCAATCCATATTCTGTTAGGATCATGTTCATTGCGATGTTTCAATGCTTGAAGTTCCTGATCAGTTTTGTAAATTGTGAATGTTGGCTTCTTGTTTCTGAATTGCATTCATGTGATTTCGGGCATTAGATGGCCTAGGGGAAACAGAGGCAGGGTTATGTATCAGTTGGATTGTATTTTTAGTATCATGTTTATGTGTGTGTTTATTCTGAATTATCATTCCTATTTCGATCTTATGGGCTCTTGTTGGTTATTATCTGTTTATGGTATCTCTGTAATCATGTTAGTTTCTTATGTGTGAAACTACTTCTAGGATTACTCGGTAGTATACCTATTTTTGATGTTTGTGAGATTATGAGCCCAGGGGAGATTGATTAAGTGCATCTTAGGGGAGTGGCTTACAATAGGGGCTGGGACCCAAAGTGGTCAGTACCTGGGTAACCTATTGCAGGTTATGTAATTAAGTGATAACATAGTAATTAAAAATTTATAGATCATTTAAGAAGATAATATAGAGTATGGTTATGGTTAGAATTCCTCATATCTGAGAGAGAGTATTCTAATCCCACATAGATTGCATTTAGGGTCTGGGGCCCAGAGTGGTCAGTTTCAAGGTAACTCAATGCTTGAGGGTCCAGGGTCCAAAGTGACCAGTCTAGGGTAACTCAAGTAGATAGACATGTGATGACACTCCCATAGCATGTAGCCTAGATCATCTCCTAAGTTTTCTGTTTATGCCTCTGGATTAGTGTGTCTCACCTTTCTCTTTATTTTTTTTTGTACACCTTGAGTAGAGAGCTTTTAGGTTTCCTTGCTTCATGGTTTTATCCTTTTTTGGTTTTGTTCATCCGATTGGGGTTTGTGGTTATCTCCTCAGCATGGTGGGGTAGACCTTTGTGATTCTACACGGACGGGTGGTAGTGATTCTTTACCATTTGAGATTCGACATCCTGGTGCCGGTGCTGTTGATACTTTTGCTGTTGGATGCCTTTATGGTTCTTCATTGATTCTTCATTGTTGGTTTCTTATCATGCCTTCATTTATGTAGTCCTATATTAGTGTATCACATGTGATATCTAATATGGACATTGTACTTCTTTGGTTAGATTTATTATTACATACCCTGCGACATGTGCAGTGGATATCAGTGTATTAGTTATCATGGATGTCCATGAGGATTGTATTATTTGATGTAAGTTGTTAATGTATCATTTATGATATGGAATCTTTTGTTATCTTTCTTTAGTTGTATTTTGTTCTTAAGTAATTCTACGTCATGGGACCCTTGAGATTTGTAATTTGTTTTGGTTGTTGGTTTAATGTGAGTAAATGGTAATTGCTTCCGCACTGTTGTGTATCTTGTATGTTAACTTTAAAAAAAAAATGTTCACCAAACTTAGTAGCAAGTTATAGGTTGATCTCTCTTGGGTTCCCTGGCGGGGTGTTATAGATTCAACTGAAATACATTACCTCTAGTTCTAGATCTAGTTCCAATTAGATTTCCATCTTTATCTTTTATCACACAAGTTTTCTCAGTAAACCAAACTTGATATCCCTTATCAACTAATTTTCCAACACTCAAAAGATTATGTTTCAAACCATCCACAAAGTAAACATCATCAGTATTAGTCTTTCCATCAAGAGTAATAGATCCTATACCTTTAATCAAACAAGGTGCATTGTTTCCAACTCTAAAAACTCCACCATCATAATTGTTAAACTTTATGAAATTTTTCATGTCTCCAGTCATGTGATGTGAACAACCACTATCTATAATCCAATCAACTTTCTTTTTAACTTGAGAAACTAGGGATTTTTCTTCCTTAACATCTATTTCAGGATTTTCTTCTTTAATTTCTACAAATCCTATGTCATCATCATTCTCAGTATCACTTTCACTTAAAGTTTTCTCTATACTAGCTTCAAGATCTTCATCATTAGCATAATAAAATTCCTTAGATCTTCTAGGCTTGAAATTGTTTATGTACTTTTTAACTCTCTTAGGACATTTAGATGCAAAATGACCATATTATTGACAAGTCCAACATTTAAAGATTTTCTTACCATCTGGTTCTCTCTTCAAAAGTAAGGAAATACCTTCTTCAATCTTCATGTCTTCTTCATTTCTAGATCTGCTACCACCAACATAATCTCCTCTCACACTGATGCTTCTTGAAAAAGTAGGGTGAACACTAAGAGCATTGAATACTATCTCCATTCTAGGCAAATCTCCTAATAACCTCAGGTTCATTTATGCTACTTCCAATCTTCCAAGAAGAGTCTCTTTTGTAAAGTTTGAAGTACAAGGTATAACTTGTTCAATCATCTATGTTGTCTGCTTAAATGCAAGAGTCAATGTCCTCAAAATTTTCCATATAACTTCATTTTCTATCTTTGTTCCTCCATAAGATTTTATGCCTGCAACAATTTCTGACATTCTACCAATATAGCTTCTAACAGATTCATCTTCCATCATTCTTATATCTTCAAATACACATATCCAATTATGTAATCTAACTCTCTTTGCATGTTCATCACCTTCAAAAGTAGAGTGTAAAGCTTTCCAAATTTCATGAGATGTCTTCAAATATTTTACTTGACTATACTCATTCTCTGGAAGGGCTATCAAAACTGCTTCTTTGGCAAGTGTGTTACACATGAATAGATCTCTCTCATCATCAGAACATGTTTCAAGATTATCCTCATCAATGATAGTCTTCTCATTCTTTGTATTCAACCAATAACTTGGTCCTAAACACAGTAGATGTGTCTTCATCTTTTCTTTCCAGCTGTCAAAATTCACTCCATCAAACTTAGGGCTTTCTTTCCTGAAATTTGCCATGGATCTCCTTAAGCTATTAAACTTTTCTTTCAAGGACCTGCTGCTCTGATACCAATTTTTAGAAAGTAAAGTCCACCAAGATAACTAAGAGGGAGGTGGGGTGAATTAGTTATCTGATAATTATAACTTTTATCAACTTCAACAAAGTTTAACCATGTAAGAAATATAATTACCAACCATAGAAAGATATTCATACAAAATAACACAATGACACAAGATATGTTGACTAGGGAACCTCTTGATCAAAGAGTAAACCCCGGTGGGAATGATGCCCACAAAAGATGCACTAATATGAATATTCCTTATGAAAGGATGGACTCAGTTAGGAGCCTTATGAAATAAATTCAGTACATATGAATGCCAGTTAGGAGATTTTGAATCCTTGCTAAAAGATTCTAACTCTGTTAGGACTTATGGAAGATAGAAGGATCCACTGCCTAAACATCTTCAATGGAAAGATCACTGAACACACTGTCCAACTAATCTCTAGATTATTCAATAGAATAATATTAAGTCATTACTGATCTCAACAATATGTTACCTCTTCTCTGACTGTGCCAAACCACACTTCACAGGTACACCAGATCTCAATTTTAGATCTCTGTACCTCGCATATCCTCTTCAAAAATTCACTTTCATAATTACATATTCCATTTTTTTTACAAGGAAAAAAATTCCTTCCTTTATACCACACTCAAGTAATTACAAATGAGTCGGCATTCAATTACAAAATAAAAGGTTTCCACACGTTACATCAAAGTTACACAAAACTGTCAGCTTCCAATTAGAATAATTCTTTACTCGTGTGACCTCAAAGTTTGCACTATCATCCACATCACTATCAACATGTCTTCAACTTCCCTTTAATTGTGCAAAACTAGATTCCATCCCGATTAGGAGATATCATTTGATTTCCACAAACTGTTACTCAGGAACACTGCCTGAATACTACTTCCACCAAAATGCTCATAACTTCCATGAATAAATGAATTACTATTTGTGCTCTTAACCATGAACATATAACATATCCAAGATTAAATCCTCAACATCACATAGCTTGATCTATAATATCCCACGCGTGCTAATCAAAACATTGCCTACTCCTCTACTAATCTCCAGTAGATCATTGTGTTGACATTAATGACAATCATAGTCATGAATGCAACAAAAACTGCTACAGAATGGCTGCCAATATTCCCATAGGATATATTTAGCATTCATTCCTAACAACCTTCATAATCTAAAGCCTGTACCCAACATCCTTTAGAGGTTTTAATCTTGATTTTAGTAGGAAGACCATTAGCAATATCCATTTCTACTAATATACGGGCAAAGTTAGAGTGATGCAGATTGGAAGAATTTTCATCCACCAACAAAAAATTCCCAAGTGAATCCCCAATTGCTTCAAGACAAGAATCAAACCATAAATGAAGGGGAAGATTTGGGAGTCTTACCCAGATTGGAATTTTGTCAAACACTTCAGAACTTGGGTTGAAATCTGGATGCCAAGGTTTCAACATTAAAGCAAACTTCTCCTCCCAACACCACACCTGGTCACATTGAATCCTATTTCTATCCTAAATCTTTTCAAAAACTACAGTAAAGAAACCCTTAGCAACGGGGTATATTTGAACCCAACCAGTGAGGATAGGCTCCTATTTGTCAGAAATCTAAGCATGACTTTGTTGTAAACTTGGCCAAAAGCCCCTAAAATGTCTGATCAGACCCAACTCAGAAAAAAATGAGAGGTTATGAATTACCTCCTCATTAGCAACATCATCCAAATTAACAAAAAAATCTTTTGAAGGAATAGAAACAGGCTAACCTTAGGTTGAATGGTCTTTTGAGACCCTAGTGATTTCTAGGGTAGTCTCTATGACTTCAGCCCCTCAAAAGTAGCCCTATTGTCTCATATATTTGTGAACCAAGTGTAAGCACCCCCAGGTCCTTGTGTTTCTTTATCATCGATCCTTCAACACATTTCTCGATCGACACCAGTAAGGGACCCCAAAATAGGAGGGACCCCCAAACGCGGTCCTAAAGGCACCGCAAACAACTTGCATGACACCCCTGAAACTGCATCCATGTCTGTGGATGTCTGTAGGCAAACAAAAGAGGTCTCGCCAAGTTCAAAGTGGACCTCCCGCCGCTGCAGTCATGCTAGTAGGAAGGAGTCATTCTCCTTCGAAACCCCATCCAGCTCAGTTGAGCATGCTCGCACCTTCAGGGGTAGACGTGATACACGAGATTTAGGAGGGGAAGAAAAACCCTAACCCCCGCAGCTGAGACATTAGACACATCCCGCAACACAACCATTTATGAAAGAACAACTATTACATTTATTAAATGTAATTACTAATTAACAATATAATTAAATTCTAATAACCATAAATAAGATTTACCTCTATAAATTAATTTATAAAGTTCCTTATATAAATTAATTTATTAAATATAATTACTAAACAACAATATAATTAAATTACATTAAAATAAATCTCAACTATAAGTTCCAGTTGATTACAACATTCCTTTTTGTTATCGATAGTCCAATTAGACTCTTATTTCTTCTTTTTCTTTTTTCCATATATGAAATTTCATGCACATACACTTGTGTTAAAAGAATACACCTTTGCATATACACACATATATTTCATATATATATATATGTGTGTGTGTGTGTGTGTGTGTGTGTGTGTGTATTTATCACTATCAATCATCAATTATTAATTAAAAAAATAAAAAAATATAAATATTGATTAATAATATATTAATTAATATTCACAGTAATAAATTCCCCATAAAACAATTTAAAAAAATAAATTTAATTAACTAATAATAATTTTTTTGTTTAAATAATAATAAATATAAAATAAAAATTAAAAAAATATTAAAATAAAAGATTAGGGAGGGGCCCAGCCCCCCTACAGTTGTCGAGATAGCCTGCTAACAAAGCAACCGAGGCTGCCCGCACTAACCTGTTGTCATGGTAGCTAAGGCTACCCGTGACAGTTTGCTACCGAGGCAACAACTTAAGCTGTCGGGGGTGTGGGGAAACAAAACCCCCGGTTCCCTTTTAATTTTTTTTTTAAATTAAAAATTAAAAATTATATATATATATATATATATATATATATATATATATATATATATATATATATATATATATATATATATATATATATATATATATATATATATATATATATATATATATATATATATATATATATATATAATGCAAATAAAAACTATAATTACAGACTTTTATTCTTTTCTAAAATTGAATTCAAATACAAATTTACCTAATCCATTTTCTAATTCCAATTTTGATATATTCACAAGGATTTTTATCCAGAATTTAAATCAAACTCTATTTGATTGAATTCTAAAGTTTTCTCAATTATTTCAGGGTACAATTCTATTTCAAAGAGAGCTTAGGATTTTCAACTAGTTTTCAATAGCCCATAAAACAACTACAATGATATTCATTCAGTTTCCACAAACAAAGAAAAACATGCATGTCAATCAATCCAGATACAATAACTATTTGGAAGACACAAAGATAACAATATTTTCAAAAAGAAAGATTTTCAAAGGTTTCCAAGCCCTACCTTCATTCCATAAGCTGAATTTGAAACACACACAAAGGCCAAAATGCAAATCCAAAACTTCCAAGATCTGAAGCTTTACCAAAATTTCTTGAATTCCAATCTAGAGCCAAACTTGTAAAATCTTCCAAAACTCGTGTCCAAAATAATGGCCAAAAAGGACTCTAATAAAGAAAACCCAAAAACCCAAACTTTAAACATGCAACTCACAATCAAGAATTAAAACTCAACTGTTAAAAACAATAAAAATAGTTAACTCAAAATCATAAAAATTGGAACACAACTCCAACCTCATTTATATCAATCTTTTATTTAAAAGAATTATTTATTTAATTAATACTTACAATTCATGCAAATTACTCAACTTTTAATTTTAAATTTAAATTTCTAATTTTATTAACTGAATGTGCAAATTGAATTGCATAATAATATTTAATTAATAATTAATATATTTAGCATAATGATAATATGCAAATTGATAATTAAATATCAATTCATTAATTTATTAAAGGGAATTACAACTAATCCCTCAATTAAGTCTCTTAACTCAATCTTCTAATTTAGAATTGATAAATCAATTCCTTTTAACTAGTGTGCATATAATTGCATGATTATATTTTAATTATAATTAATATTTTTAGCACCACTTAATAAACAACTTGATAAATAGTATCAATTTATATTATTCAAATATTTAATTTAGATTTAGATTTAATATTTAATTAAACTTTTATTTTCATATTTAAACTATTAATTAAGTCTTTTAAATAATCAATGATATTTAATTAATTTTCATTAATTAAATATCCATATATTTAATATTTCAATATCCATAAGATATAATTATTTTAATATCATAATTAATCTTAATTAAATCTTTAATGCATTAATAACATAAAATTCACATCAAGACACTTGAAAAATAAACACGAAGGAAAAACTGACCAAACCCATAAAGTAATAATCAAGCTCAAAGAAAGGGTTCATGAATGACGTCACCTTGACAAATTTGGAGGGTAGCATATCAGATACTTGTCCACTATTTGAGGATAATAATTGGCTTAGGTTGGGATTTAGACCTAGATGCTTACCCCTCTCTTACCATTGAGATAATGTGATAGAGCACGCTCATCCTGATAATTCAGGGAAGTCGATGCCCAGTATCTGAAATCCTGCATAAAAGACAAGGATGTACACACACACACACACACACACACACACACACACACACACATATATAACAGACAATGGCGGGGATCAACCGATCATGTGGATCTCACAAGCAAGTAACTACGACTTCATCCCTCAACCACATTAGGCACGTCAAATAGAAAAGTAAAAGATACACGCCAATCGTACACATGCAAGTATGGTGTTACTAAAAATCATAACATAAGTAACATCATCATATGTGAATAATCATCATCATCTAACTAACATAATACTAGCACTTGCACCTTGGTGTGCAATAGGTACGTCGAAGATATGTGAAGGGTAGTATACATTTTTTAATTAATAAATTAATGTATAGTTAATAATAAATTTTTTTGTTGTATATATTTAATATAAATTTGTTTCATATATATAGATTGTATTTTTATAATTGTATAATATAGGTATTATTGTGAATATTAATTTTGTAATTGAATTGATTTAATTAGATGATTTTTTTTTTTAATAATTTAATAATATTATTTATATATTTTATTTATGTTTTATATCGGTTATTGCAAATTTAATAGGTCAATTTGTGGTCTTTATGTATAGGTAAGAATACTTCAATTATGGAGATATGTTGAGGAGAACATATAATGTGGTCATTGAATGTTAGTAGGTTTTTTTGGCAATCCTTTTTATGTTCACATTAAAGAATTTAAATAATTTTGATTGAAGGTACCACTTTTCATAGTAATATCAATTGAGTATATATATATATATATATATATATATATATATATATATATATATATATATATATATATATATATATATATATATATATATATATATATATATATATATATATATATATATATATATATATATATATATATAATGATATTTGCAGTATTGATGGATATAATATTTTTACTGTCATTAATGAGTGATATAAGTATTGAAATGTCTATAATGATTTATTCTCGAAAAAGGATTAATAGGAAACTAAAAATTGATTTGATCTACTTTATTTGGATAAGGAGGATCCTATCCATAGAACTTCCAAGAAGTAGAAGTCTGTTAAAAGTAAATAGGGTTATTTGCCTTTGAGTGTCCATGTTGATTTTTCCTTTTAGAAGCATTCTATAGAGACGGTTCCAAATACTAAAGACAAGGTCCTTGATGAGATTAGGGATGGTAGGTTCCCTTTTCCCTATGAATTTTCCATTGAGTCCCCCCTACTCAATTTCAATCATGAAACTCCCCTAGATTTGATGGTTTTTTCTTGTAATGCAGTTGTTGATTCTTTTAGAATGAATAAGTGGATGTTTTAGGAGATTAATGAAGTTAATATTAAGCTAAAGGGGATTAATATGGAAAAATGAAATAATCAGAATAATTAACCAAAATTCCTGCCCTAAGATGAAAGTGAATGCAATGCTTTTGTGATATCTCGAAAGATTGATATTAATGTTGTGGAAAATGGGCACACTTATTATGAAGAGAAAATAATATGTTTTGAAAACAAAATTAAGAGCATCAATGATAATCTTGGCATACTAGTCACTTTTAGTCACAAATAGATGTCAGGTAAAGACTATTTGATTGAATAATATTGAAGAACTCATTATCAAGTTTATTTAAGATGGAGATTTTGTCAGATGTAGATAGGATTCAATTTAAATAATGTGGGGATGGAGAAGCAGGTAAATTTTTAGGTGATTGAGCAGGACATAGGTAATGATGTATCTACAAAATAGTATAAGAGAAGGTAAGAATATCAGATTATATGTTTGTGCATCTTTTGCCAGGTGCATGTCATAGCTAAATTTAAAGAAATATATATCTAAAGGACAACATAAATGAAGGTGTTCAACTTGTAGTGCAGTAATCAACATAGTAAATATGACTACAATTTTGAATCTTCTGAGAGGACAAAGTGTGTGTGCAAATAATCAGAGAGTTAAATTGGATTGTTTATTTGAAAGTTTCTTAAAAGTGTTCATAAACATTAAAAAAATATAAAATAACCATCTAATAATTTATTTAAGTAATGTGAATTTTCCCAAACTTCCCAACAACAATATGTGAAGTAGAACTATTTGAAAGAGAATCAAGAAGATCCATAGTTTGAGTCTTTTGATGAGAAACAAGAGAATAAAAAATATAATTGGAACTGATAGAGAAAAAAGTTGTAGATAAAAGTGTTTCTCCATTTTCCAGGGAGAAAAACTTAGGCACAAAAAAATTGTGCTTCATCATAGCTTTCTCAAATGTTGCTAGTCTTGTAAAATAGCATACATCATTATGTCAAGTAAAGCTCTTGTATTTGAAACCCCCCCCCCCCTTGATTGGACAAATGATATCTGTTCTACTTCCCTAATTTCTAATGATTCCTACACATCACATCTTGTAAGTGATAGGAAAAATAAATCTTGTTTCCCTCATATTTAAGGGTATACTCTAACTTTTAAAAATTAGATCAAAAGTACCCTAATGAAATCTTGGCTATTGGAAATAGAGTAATTGATTTCCATAGGATTGTTAATTGGAATTTCCATGAGATTAACGATATGAAAATTAAACAAAGGGTTATGAGCACTAAGCTTGAAGTTTTAGTATTGTTTACTATAATGTATTGATGTTATCTGTAAACATTGTTCTATAATAGATGCTCCATCTATAATTTTATTTTTTGACCCTGTTGTTAAGAATGTCATTCTCTTCCTTGCACTTAATGGTAGATAGTGGGTTGTGAGTAATTCAAATTATGGTAGTTAGGTGTTTTCTTCATATTTTTTGTTAAGATATTATAGTAAAAAAATAGTGTGTAACAAAAACAGATGGAAGACTTTCTAAAATATTATATCAGCATCATGAATATTCAACATAGTTTGTTTCCCTAACTTATGTCAGGTACATATAGAAATGTACAGGTATTATTATTTTTAAGCATAACAAATGTTTAGCTTTGTCATTTGTATATAACACAGATAGTTTTGAATATATAGTCTACATTAATCAAATTGATGAAGAAAATGAATAATGGTTCTAAATTAAGATAAAAGTATCAGATCTAAAAGAACAAAGATAAATGATATAATAGTAGCAGATCTAAATATATTTATTTTGAAGAAGTTAAAGTTTGTTTAAAAACCATTTTGAATAAATGTTGAAGAGGCCATTAAAATATGGATTTAGATCTGAAAACTGAAAAAAGTAAAATTTTAGATAATGAATTCAATTGGGAAGTTTGCATCAATTAAATAAATTTTGAAATTTGAAATGAATGAAATGTGTATAAATTTTTAAATAGTAAATTTGATGTAGAAAATAAAAATATATGTTTGGTATGTGTATCATCTTAAAATGGAATCACTTCCATGTTAAGAATGTTTATCCCTCCAAGTAAGTGGTCCGGGGTCATGCCAAGTGCCTTGAATAGGTCTTTGCATGGATCTAGCTTTTTAACCTTGTTCTGCTTCTCTCTCCACCCATTTCCAGCCTTTTTCTGGCACCTAGTCCTGAGAATTTGAGATCTGAGACCTCAGGATCAAGGTCGACCTAGACCCTGACCTAGGGCAGAGTTGACCTCGACCCTGACCCTGGGTCCAATTTTCAAGTTTCGAAGGTTTTGGGATATTGGGCTTCGAAAAGTTTTATTTTCCCTCTTTCAGGTCAACTGTTTTGGATTTCGGAATGGTAAACTCTTAAATTGAATTTAATCTAGGTCCATTTATAGGGGTTAAGTTTAATTGGGATTTAATTCTCCAATGTCAGCCTCTCTAGAAGTTTGTGCCCTAGATCACTATAAAAGGAAGCCTTCCTCTCTCATTTTATCCATCAATCAATCCACAATCAATCCACTTTTCATGATCAAGACATCTAGCTCTCAAGTGAAATCAAGAAATCATCAAGAAAGAAAGAAGGAGAAGGAAATCATTGAAGAATTCATCCACCTTCAAGCCTTCAAAGATCCAATTAATCAAGGAGATCCATTAGCAGTCATTGAAGGATTCAAGCTCTATGGAGCCCTCTTATTGAATATTTCTCCATCCATGTTCATCCTAGCCTCTCCCTAATCCAAGATCCATTCAAGATTGGTGTTGAAGATCCAATGCCATTGATTTGAGACATCCTACATACAATTCTACATTCATTTGAAGCATCCCTACTTGTGGATTCAAGGATTCAAATCCTCCACAAGGATTTCAACATAAGCAAGGTGAATAGTTCCATTTACTTTGTTTATATATTTCAAATTCAATTACATTTCAAGGTTGATTCCAAAATGGGGTTTGACCAAGGCAAACCCCCCATCCAAACAACAAAAACCATTTTTCTTGTAGGTACAGGTATAGGACCGTGAATTGCAGTTTAGATTTGGATACCCTTTTTGGCGAACTTTCAGGATCTGTGAACAAAATTTCTATCGAAGCTATTTCAGGTCAAGGTCAACCTTTAATGAGGGGTAAGATTGTGCCCTGCTATTTGGGTCAAGGTTGATCTCCCTTAGAAAGACAAAAAGTTTTATGGGTTTTCTCTATCTCGACATTTCTAGTCCGGAGCAGGTTGCATAAGTCCCCGAAACTGAACATAGGCATTAGAAATCAACATTTTCCAGATTTTCCATATTTTGAGGTTAGTTTTTGTCTTCTATTCATTTAATATTTCAAGCACATAGTTTCTATATCAAAGTATAAGATTTTCTCCTTTCTTCATATTCTCCATAGTTTGATTCATTTGTGTATTGATCACTTCTTTGTGATTAATCAATTTGGATCTCTCCTTTTGGGAATTTGGATTAGGGATAGATCTTATATTTCCCCCATTCCTCACATAGATATATAACAATATTTTGTAAAGGATAAAGATAGACCCTCCTACATATTTACACCCCTTTACAATATGTAATGAAACAGGTATGGGAAGTAGAAATCATGATGTGTTATATAAGTCATACTTACATTAATTCAATATTAAATCTTGTTAATAGAGATAAAAAATATCTATTGATTTCTTAAAATAATATAAAGAAAAGTTATGATAGTATTGGTCAGATGCAGTTTATAGCAAATATAAATTTTCTATGAAACAATGGCAGTTTCCATTTTGTCTGCTCCTTTGCTTTTCATTTTCTCATAATCTTCCATTTTTATTAGTGCTCTTATCATTTCCTATTCCTTTGGTATGATAATATTGTCATTTATAACCATCCATTATTCATGGTTTTTTTTTATTTGGACAATTTCTTTAGAGAATCCTGGTGTGTCTTCAGTTCCAGTAGTTAATATAGTACTAATGGCAGTCAGTTTGTGAACATCTCCACTTTGGTATGTACCAGTAGTGATGATATCATCAATATGAATTTGATATTTTTCGTTCATTGTTTGAAGATCTATAATGTCTTCTCCTCTTCCTTGATGTGAATTACAAGATAAGTCTATAAATATTTTTTCCATGTGTAAAGTACTTGTTTTGAGAGCATTGAGTATGTCTTGTAGACTCGTATGATGCTCTCCATTTTGAAATCCAGTGAGAACATCCACTTTTGTAGCGGTTCATTAGTGGATTTTAGTATGTTTAAATTGACTACATGTTCATTGCTCATTTCCATGAGCTTTTGTAATACATATTTTTTTGTGATATGATTTATCTTCTTGTTTGAGGACCTGAAAGTCTATGTGCACTACATCTTGTAGTTGGAAATAGATTTTTTAATATCTCCCAAGGTGGTCAATCAGTGCTAAACCTCTTGATTTGAGGTCTTTTATCCAATCTTATGCTATATGTCCCATTTTTTTGTCCTCATGTAGTTGTGAGATTAATTGTTGGCTTGAATCAAGTGTGGGATCAAAATATCTTTTGCCTGATAAAGTGGTTGGGAAGAGATTAGGCCAAGAATTTTCCTGATGTAATTGGAGAGATGGATGATAGTAGACTTGAGTTTGTTCTTATCACCCTTCATTTCATTTAACCTCTCTCTGAATTCTTGGTGTGTGAATTCCCACATATCAATTGTTTGGTCATGGTGAGGTGGGCCTATGTTGATTTGATTAACATCAAAATCAGCTGGAGTTAATTGTATAATTTTGTCCTATTTCCTTACTTCTACTACCTCAATTATTACATGACCTATTTCTGGATCTTTTCCTAAAGAAACTCATATGCTCTTATCCTTCTTTCTTTTGGGAGTAGGAGTTCCCTTGATGATTTGGGATATCAAATCTTGGGGAGGAAATTTTTCTTCCTCTCATTTTCTTTTCCTTTCTATAGTTTGTTCTAGCCATGAAGGAGTAGCAAGAATTTGGGAAGCTGAAGCTAAACTTTCAATATCAAATAATTTCCTAACTATTGTAGGATTTTTCACTTGAACATAAGAGAGATGAAATTTGGGTACCTTAGGAGGAGCTGAGAAGATATTTGCCTCTACAGAATTGGTTGGTGGTCATGGCATTTGGTCATGCTCTGCTTGTATTGGTGGATTTCCTTGCGGCTCCATTATTTGATCTTCTAGTTCTATCTTCTTTGGGTCATCTTGAGTGTCCAGATCAATAAAGAGAACTGAGTCACTTTCGCAAGTGGCTTATATTCGTTGATTCTTTTCAAGGGCTGATAATCTGCTCCAATACTTTGTGAAGTAGTTTGAATGGGTGTTCAGATTGTTGATATCCTTGGTGGTGTCGTTGGTGCATTTTGAGTTTGTGTTGGAGGAGGTGTAGAAGTGGTAGAATTGTTTGTACCTATCTTCTTCCATTGTACCCATTTCATGGTTCTCTTGAGGATGAGATCCATTCTTTCATCAAAGTCACCATTTCTGGCATTTGGAATGTAATAGATTATAGAGGGGTGTCTTTAATTTTTGTCAAATAATGGGAAGAGAGAAGATTTGACCCATCCTCATATATTCCTTCTACATCAATTTGGAGATTATATAATTTTATCTTTTCAATTGTGAGACATGACCAAGACCTTTCTCTCATCTCAAAGTTGTCTTTGCAATTAGCCCAGAAGTCTTCTAAAGAAGGGATGTGTCGAAAACTCAGCCCTAGTTATAGCTTATGTTTTACAAAATTAGAGGGATCAAAATGAGGTCTAAGCATGTTATACATTTCAAATGAATATTTGGTTTGAGCTCTTTAGATCATATTGATGGCGTTTGAGCTAGAAGGGCATGAATAAGGTCCTATTGAAATGGAAAAATGAATACCTGCTTTATGCCACTCATTGCATCTATTGTTGACTTTGATTATCTATCTACATAACTCTATAAAAATGATCTTATCATCGGGATATCTTAGCAATTTGTATGGAAATTCATCAAAGGCTCCTATTTTGAAGTATGTAAATGTCAGGAATTGTGTAAAATAACTTCCAAATTTCACAATCCCTTGTGCAGCTGCATATGATAATCATTGTTTAGGAAAACCTTGGAGTTCCTGACATAACTTCATTGTGAAAGCATCATTGACTCTTCAAAAATATTCATAGATTTTGTGCAATTGTAAGCAGGGGAAGAAATCATACACCTGAATATTTTCATTAAAATGTGGAACAATAGGTAACCCTGGCCATATCTGAAGGCATGCTAGGGAATATATGATAAAGGAAGACATATGGAAAGAGCATGAAGTCTTGGCTGACACAAGCATATCAATTAGTCTGTCACTTATTAGATGTGTCCAATCAATATATCTATCTTTTGCACAGATAGTTCACGCTAGGAAAAACCACCATTCTTCAAAATTTAGGGCTTCTTCATTTCCTCTTATTCTGTGGAGTAGCACTAAAATTTCTTGTATCTCCTTTTTGAGATTGGTTCCATAAAGAGTTTTGGGTAGTTTGGAACTCATGGCTCTCCTTGTTTGGAACCATTCTATTGAGATTACAACCCTCCATCATGACTTATTTTCATTAAAATGAGAAGAGGACAAAGAAAAATTCCAATCCGTGCATTCTTGTCTTGAGGACAGACCAAAATATTTGAATTGATTCTCTATCCAAAGTGATGAGAACTTCATTATTTTCTTTCTTAATCTATCTGGTTTGTGGATCAAATCTTGCAATACACTCCATAATTAGTTATGGAGCTTGGATAGCGTCTGGAAAGCCTACTGCCTAGATTAATCCATTGTCAATAAGTTTTTGTGTAATGGGGTGTATGCGGGCTGTATTGATTCTTTTTTACAAGTCATCCAAGTCGTAGAAATTCAATTTAGTATCTATTATCTGTTTCCATTCACTATCTATTCCCTCTAGATGATAATAACCATAATATTTTGTAGCCATTGTATATAGCATAATAGATGAGAATATCAATCAACGATAAAGATATTGTTAGGTTGCAGTTTCAAAATTTTTGGGTTTTGTGTGTTTGGATTGAGTATTTGTGAATGAAATGATGTTTTTGTTTTAACTTCATCTACAAGTTATTATTAAATCGAGGTAAACCTGACACAGATATTAAGAACATAACAGTTTTAGGTGAGCATTTAATTGTAATAAAAGAGGATTTAATGTTTGATGTATGTATAATGATGTCAATTTATATTTTCAATGTATCATGACCTATTAGTAATTTGTTTTTAAAACTTTAGGATTCAAAATGTGTACTATTGTTTTACGACCATTGGTGTGTATAATGTTTCTAATTCTAAATTGTATTGATATTTGAAACACCTATGTAAGTGGAAATATAATAGTTTTAGGTGAGTATTAAATGGTAATAAAAGAGAATTTAATATTTGATACATGTACACTGAGATCAATTTATATTTTGAATGCATTATGATATGTTAATATTTAGATTTTAAAAATTTAGTATTTGTAGTGTATGTTTATAGTTTTTGATCATTGGTGTTTATAATGTTTTAAATCCTAAATCCTATTGAGTTTGGTAACGTCTATGGTATTTGTAAGTCTAATGCTAATCCAAACATTAAGTCTTATTCTTACAGTAAATTATAATTAAAATACTTTTTTATATTTTGTTATTATTAAAATAAATGCTTATAATAATGAATATTGAATATAATATATAATAAATAATTTATAATATATTCAATTATATTTTTGTTAATTTAAGTTAATTTATTGGGAAAATCCACTTGTTTGAAAATGTGTTTTGAAAATTTCTTATTTCTTTGTTTGTTGGGGTTTTCAGATATTGAGGGTGGACGGTACGAAACCCAGATCAGTTTTTGTAGTGAGGGCAGACAATGTCTGAAATGTTGTCCTGGCTTCTTGAAGCAGTTGATTATCTATAATTAATATATTACTTATATTAATTATTAATTTTATAAAAAAGTTGTGGATATGTAAAATTAATCATAGTGATTATTGTATAAAAGATTTTCTATAATATTTGAAAATTGAAATTTATAGGACATTATAGAATATAAAATAATAAATATAATAATAATATATTAAAATATAATCAAAACTATTATTATTAATCAAACTTTATTTAAAACATTTAAAATGAAATATAATTTAATTCTCTATTAGAAATATTAAAAAAAACAAAAATGAAATAAAAAATTGAAACTTACGAACAGTAGATGTGCATGAAAAAAAGAACAAGTAAGTCTTTAGAAAAAGGACTTTTGAACTGCATCGCATTCGAAAATCGAAGGATTGTTATGAGATTTCTAAAATCTTGGAAGTATGAGTTAATGAGAGGTAGTTCCCGACTATGGGCAAGAAAAAGGTAATATTCTGAAATTCAGCATTGGAGCTACTCCATTAATGGAATTGGAGGCCAGATGTGTGAATTTCCAGGCGTCGAGACCTATTCAAGTCAAAATGTTTGTTAGTAAAGAAAAATGAGGGAAAATTGGTTATGTGGATATCCATTGAATGTACGAGGTGATTTGTTTGTATAAATTTATTTATTAATATTTAATGCATTAATGTCATTTTTTGTGACATGATCTGCTTAAGATTTGTCTTCATTATAGAAATCTCATGCAATAAGTTAAAATTCAAAATATGATTAGTAGTGATATGTGGCAGAAGCAGTTATTTCTTATTTGTGAGGTTATTATTAAGATTTTTTGAGCTAGCACAATCTAGAGAATTAAAGTCTCACATGTCACAAAATTGTACATTTGCAAGTCCAAGGTGCATTTGGTACTATTATTTTCCATTTTCCATTGACATTACACTACTCGATTTAACCAAGCAAATCATTTAAAACTAATCCATTTTGCGAGGAATGACTAATATAATTAAAAAATTATACTCTTTCTCTAAAGGAAATAAAGCTTCAAAATGAAAGAAAGGATTTAACAAAATGTTATAAATAACCATTTGATATTGAAATGTCTTCGTTGGCCCAATGAAGGAGTTAACTATTTAGAATTAAATAATATATATATTTTTTATAAAAGATTTAATTTTATAAAAAAATGAATTGGACATTTAAATTACTTTTTTTGGTCGGTAAGATTGATATTTTAGTATTAAAATATAAAGAGAGTTACAACATGTATATAAAATATATAACAATATATAGAATTTCTCCAACTAAAAGGCATGTGTGCCAAACCATGGTTTTACAAACTATTTTACCTAATTTATGCCTAAACCACCCTTGAAAACTGCTTCCCATCTGCCTTACTGTATCCATCCATCGCTTTCCATTGCTTGTTCAATATTTTGCAACTTGGTCTTCAAATCTGCAAGACTGTCATCATCATATTGATCGTTGTGCATCAACTCAAAATTATGCCAAACCTTCCTCAATTTCCTTGCTTCAAATAATAGCCACCATCCTTCTTCGTAAGGGTTTCTAGATCATCTGTTTACATTTGTAATTGCAACTGTATTCACATAGAGATGTCAAAAACTAGTTGTACTACATAAATTCACCTCCTTCCATTGTAATTCCTTTCGTAGAATAAAAAAGGGTTCTCATTTTCCCTGACCAATTTTAAAGTTCTCACTATAATCAAAGGCATAATCAGGGTGAGCCCATTCTGGTAATGATTCTATTCCCACAATCAAATCTTTCAGAAACAAAGAGACCATTACAAAATGAATATTTTCCATTTTTTCACCAATTTCCAACTCCCAAGCCATCAACATTGTGGCAATATCAACATTTATCTTCCAATGATGAGTAGCTACATTTTGAAACTGCTCACCTAATGTCTGTTGGACCACTTTCACAATACACATAGATTTGCAGAGCGACAACTTCTTCAATCATAAATCCTCCACTCTTCCAAATAGTGCTCTCTATTGGTTGTTGGTTTGGAACGTGAAGGTAGCTTCCATTGTTAAATCTCTCTTTCTGGTAAATTCTACACTGTGCACTATTGAATATTGCAAATAATCGCCTTTATCATTGATCATTTAAAATTAATTAATGATAGTGATTATTGTATAAAAGATTTTGTATAAGATTTTCAAATGTAATAAATAAAGAAATCTTCTTTTTTTTTTTATGTCTTGCAGTAAATGCTCTAACAATTGTGATGTGTTTGTAAGATTTTTACTCTCGACACATGCAAGATACTAAATTAAATAGGTACATTATTAAATACTAAATATACATTACCTTGTGATTTCTAAAATAACAATATTATTAATTCATACAAATAATTAATAAATATTAATCAATAAATATTTGAAAGTTCAATTAGTTAGTTAATAATAATTATTCAATTACTTTTTCTGATGACTAAACATATAATCATTGATTATCTCTAAACAAAGTTTTAGGTTTTAGTGAATTTGACATTATTTATTTACTTTCGAAACAATCTATTTGTCTTGTCATTTATATTTGTTGGATATCAAATACATTATTTCTATTTTTTTCTACTTTACAATTAATAGTTTTTGGATATCAATCAATTAATGGATCGATTTTGGTAGTCAGGGTAGACAATTTCTAAAATCCCATCATTGGCCTATTGGAGGAGTTAGAGTGGTAAAATGTTTTAGTGGTGTACAAATATAATGTAGTAAATAAAGAAATATTTGTTTTATTTTTGTTATAGTGTCTTCCATTGGGAAATTGAGAAAAGCACGTGTCGTGTTCTTATTTCAAAAATATTCTTGTTTGGAAACATTTTATAATAATTTCTTTTCACTTTGTCTGGGGTTTTCAGATATTGATGACAGGTAGTGCGAAACACAGATCGGGTTTCACAGTCAATGTAGACAATTTCTGAAATTTCGCCTTTGGCTTGTTGGAGGAGTTATAGTGGTAAAATGTTTTAGTAGTGCACGAACATAATATAGTAAATAAATAAATATTTGTTTTATTTTCGTTATGGTATCTTCAATTGAAAAATTAGAAAAAGAACGTGTTATTTTCTTATTATGAAAATCTGCTTGTTTCGAAACATTTTACGATAATTCCTTTTTACTTTGTTTGTGGGGTGTTCGGATATTGACGACGTATGGTGCAGAACCCAAATTGGGTTTTGGAGTCAAGGTTGATAATTTTTGAAATCCTGCCCTTAGCCTGTTGGAGAAGCTAGGGTGCTAAAATGTTTTAGCGGTGAATGAACATAATGTAAATAAAGAAATATTTATTTTATTTTTGTTACGGTGTTTTCCATTGGGATATTGGGAAAAGTACATGTTGATTTCTTATTCTAAAAATATGTCTTTTTGAAACTTTTTGTGAAAATTATTTTTTAGTTTCTTTGTGAGGTTTTTGGATATTGACATCAATGGTGTGAAACCCAAATCGGTTTTCATAGCTAGGGAAAACAATATCTAAATTCTCGCCCTTGGCCTATTCAAGGAGTTATGGTGGTAAAATATTTTAGTGGTAGATGAAGATAATGTAGTAAATCAAGAAATATTTGTTTTATTTTCTTTATGGTTTCTTACATTGGAAAATCAGGAAATGTACGTGTCGACATCTTATTCTGAAAATATTCCTTTTTCTAATCTTCATTTAAGCCTCCATAAGACCGTCCACCGGATCTTCCACCACGACCTCTTCCACTTTGCCTGCTCTTAAACTTCTTGTTTAGCTTTTCCTCTACTCTTAGGGAAAACTGATATGCCTCTTCAATACTGTTGATTCAGACCAAATTCAACTCCTCATGAATGCTCGACCTCAACCCATTAAGGTAATGTGCAACGTTCTCCTTATCAGCTTCTGCATGGCCTGTTCTAATGAGGACTTGATAGAACTCTTCCGTATACTCCTGAACAGATCTTCCTACTTGCTTTAACCCATGCATTTTCTTCAATAGATCAAGCTCATAATCAACATGAATTAATTATCTCTTCAATTTGTCTACCATCCAATCCCATTTTGTGATTTTCTCCTTTCCTCTTCTATTTCACTCCAATTGAATCTCTTGCTACTAGATCTTCGCATGACCCTTCAATCTAGCCTTTGAAAACTTGACCTTGTCAGGATCCTTGATATCTTCATACTTGAAATATTCTTCTAATTCATTGATCTAGTTGATCAATTCCTTTGGTTTAATATTTCTAGAAAATGTGGGGACCTCAATCTTAGGTCTTTTCCCAATCTTGGAGATGACTCAAAAAAGCCTTTCTTCTTCTTGGTTCAAAATTTCCCCTTCTCCTTCTTGATCAACATTTCCTTCTTCTTTGACTTCATTTTCACTTAATAATATCAGGTTTTCACAATCAAATCCAGAAATGCACATGTATGTTCATCTTCACTTTCATCTCTTACTACAAGATTCATTCCTCTATGAATCTCTTCTTGCAATGCTCACACTTATCTCTGGAGGGCTCTAACCTCAGGTGGTACACCTTTGACTCTTCCACCACGTTCCCTTTGTGGAGGCATTTTTGTGCTTATCGTTGAGACCCTAAACCATGGTCCTTGTGTAAACTGCCTCACAATTGACGATATGTGTACACACTCAGGAACTCTTGCTCTGATACCACTTGATGAAGGGTGCTCCCCTTAATACCACAAACACATAATAGAAATAGAGAAACAACAAAAATTTGCAAGAACAAAAAATGGGCTTATTATATCTCCAAAATTATGGAATTACAAATTTTAGAAATACAATATGCAAAGCCACATGGGTGTATTCCTTACAATGTTCTCTAAGATAAAGTTTCGAATAACTACCCAGAACTACCCTAGAAAATACTACGGGCCTTCCTTATATAGACAATTTTCCACCGCCCGAGAAGGCTCTAGAATTTTAGCCATTAAGGCTGACCACCCCTAGAATTATTTTATTTTTCATTTTTATTGCAATAGGGTCGGCTCAAAATAATTACCAATTATATTTTTAGGTAGCCCAACTTCCAGAGGCCATAACTTTTTAATTGTAGCTCCATTTGGCTATTATAGCCACTTTTCAAAAATGGTGGCTCCTAATCTACAAGACCTAACTTGCACAAGTTATAGTTAGCTAGGGTTCAACCTCATTCTAGAGCCTCTAAGGCCTTCAAATTGAGCTCAAAGATTTTGTACCCAAAAACCTCAATAACTTCACCAATACAGATGATATGACAATGAAACTCAACTACTAGACTGATATCTATGAAATCAAAACATTCCAAGCTCGTATGACCAACTTACTAGAAATAGTAAGTTTCCATAAATAGTAACTTTGTACTAAAAAAACCCTTATTGAAAAGACAAAACATAAATATTTTTGGGTGATGCAAGATTGCCCTTACACCCAGGATGCTCTTGCATCAATTACAACAACCATTGTTGCCTTATCCAACATTTCTACATCTATAATTACATGCTCAAAATTTTGATCTCCAAATACAAACCCTTCATATCCTTTTCTTTTTAGCAAACTCAACATATAAACAAAATTATAAATGGTAGCGATATTAGTCCCACGAATATTAAACTTGACATAAAAATTCACTCTTCACTTTCTCATCTATGCACCTTACTAAAAATAGATTTCTTTTATTTAATATTGGAATTAATGTTCAACAATTTCAATCCACCATCAAATGTTATATACCATGAAGGTGCCTCTTATAATTTTAAGTGAAACCCAAGACAAATATTTAATATTTTAGATTAACTATTTCTACAATAAAAATAAATATTCTCTATGCTAAGATATACAAACTTCAATATAAATAATAACTCTTATAATCATTCTCACTAACTAATTCTTCAAACAATTAAATATATTTAAATAAATATTGTAGATTTATTTGATTTCTAAAGGACATTGACATCTGCTACATTTTCACACTAGTTCAATTACAAAAAAAAGCATCATAAATCTAACACTTCAATTTATCTAAAAATTAAAGCATAACAAATATTCTCTTGAAACTATATGCGCTAAACCCTTCACACCTCAATACCAATGTTTGTACAAATATTTTATTTCTCATATTTTTAATGACTATCTCACCATCTAAATTCTATTTAGAAGTTAGAAAATATCTTAATAATCGTTCGTACCCTAATAATGCATTTAATGCTTTCCATTCCAACTTCCCTCCTCCCTCCTTTAATCTTTTATTTTTGTCCTTGTCATTCAAGCACTTCAAACAAAATTTCCTATTATTCAAACACTTCAAACAAAATTTCCTTCCATTAAATCATTTGAAAATAATTAGGCCAGATTTAAATGAACAGGAAAATTTAGAAATAATTTCAAAGCATTTTAAAGTTAACAATTCAAGTTTTGAAGAATATATTAAACTTTACATTGCAAAATCTTGATTTAGTGTTGTAAACTCTATCCCGTCTTATTTTCATTTTCCTACTTGACTCTAAAACTGAAAACATTTTTATTTCTTTTTCATTTTAAACTTCTAGTCTATCAAATATCTTTGATTTTAAACTAAGCATTCTTAAACTTTCCCATGCTGATGATGGATCTAAAACTGAAAACATTTTACCTTTTTCTTTATTTTAAACTTCCACTCTATCAAATCTCTATGATTTTAAACTAAGAATTCTTAAACTCTCTCATCTTGATGATGGATCATGGAGTATGATAAGAAACTTCAATGCTAAAAATTTACACACAATCTTACCCAGGTATATCAGTTACATTTCATGGATTGTCTGCTATTATCTTTAATTGATTTTAAGCTTCTATTTATCATATCTTATTACAACTTTAAAATATTTGTCTTATATAGTAAGTTAAAATCTAAAAGTTATCAAAATTGAATTGAAGTTGTTTGGGGGTCGTGCGAATGCAAGCGCCCATTGTCACAAATTATGACGTGCACTCTCTACAATGGGAGATTCTAGGTAGAGCCTGCTTCCACTGTGTAATGTCGAAGGTGATCTCCCTAGGCCATTGACCTCCTTGATCACACTTGACCCCGCCCAGGTAAGTATGCTTCATCTCTCTTCCTCTCCTCAATTTATTATCTCTCTCATCCTCCTTTTCCTTCACTCTGAGTGTGTGGGATTAATAATGTACTTCCTTTCGTATGCTCTTCTGTGTGCAACTTTACTCATTTTTGGTTCACCAAATCAAAATGACTGCATTTTATTTCCTTTAGTAAGCTATTATTTCTCGAGTTGATTGTGTTTTCTTTTTTTGCATCAATATTTTGGATCACACTTTGTGATCCATCATTAGGATGAGAGAACGACTGAAGGAGAAAACACAACCAACTCTCGAGACAATAGCTTACTATATGTTGGATTGTGAAAAACTTATATCTTTATTTTATTTTATTGTTGCTCGATGCACCTGTCTAACCCAAGTGTGCTCTGTAATTTTGGTATAGCCAAACTTGGTTTTTTTTTCTTATGGTGGGTGATGGTATTTAGGGTGGTGTAAATGGTCTCTTTTGGTCTCATACTAGTCAATTTTGATGATGGTGGATACTCTGTAATTTTTATATTTAAATATTAATAAAATATATCATTATTACCGATCAAAAAAATTATAACTAAATAAAAGAAAAATAACCACGAATTTAACAAAAAAAATTTGAAGATTGTAATACTATTATTGATTTAATGAACCCTACATTTTACAAAGTAGTTAGTTAGGAACCTTAATATTAGTTAATTATTATGTTATACTTTAAAATTATCAATTTGATATATATATATATATATATATATATATATATATATATATATATATATATATATATATATATATATATATATATATATATATATATATATATATATATATATATATATATATATATATATATATATATATATATATATATATATATATATATATATATATATATATATATATATATATATATATAGAGAGAGAGAGAGAGAGAGAGAGAGAGAGAGAGAGAGAGATTTCCCTATCCTTTTATATGGTTTAAAATAAAACATGAAGTTACATTCCAAAACATGAAACTTTACATACTATGTGTAGATAGACATGATAGCGGCTATAGTTAAATGATACAATTATTGTAGACAACTATAAATTATCAAATTTTATGAACTACCTTAAAGAAATACATGTGAGGTAAGAGAAACTATATTTAGTTTTCAGTCACCACCACCATATGATTAGATTTGTTGTTGTCTTTTTCTTGTATGAAAACCACTCTAACAATCATCATCAACTTCTTGGTAACCTTCTTAATCAACAAAGTGGTTAATTTAGAATCAACTATACTTATATCCATTTATACATAGTTCTTCTCGAAAATCTATTTGATGGCCTCTTTAATTATGCCATCCAAAATCACAAAGACCTTTCTATAGGCAACTTCCCATGCAACTGTTTAGTTTATTTTATCTAGAAGCCACTCCTCAACATTTTAAGAAGCATTTTGTAGATCAAGTGACCCCATGAATACTATTGTTTTTACTTATATGTAAGTAGACAACTTAATTTTTTTTTCAATTGTATATTTTTAAAATATTTTTTAATTATTATGCATTCTTAGATACACCTAGTTCCACATATTCTGAAGAAATTTTTTTAAATATCTTTGAAGATATTGAACTGCATCTCTATCCTTTGACATTAATAAGATTATGAATCTATTATATTTGTATGGACATATTTGTTGTAGTATTGTGGAAAAATTTGGACACTTATTTTATGGTAATGTTGAGGTTACAATGTTTAGTTAGTGCTGCTCTGAAACATATCTAACCTCTCACCTTTGTGTAACTCTTCAACCATAGCCAAATTGATATAAGAACTCCAATTTAAATATCAACATGTTTGTATAAGATCTCCAAGTAAATGATTGATTTATCTATCATGAATGAAGTACTTTTTCTTGAGGATTCCATATGGGTTCTTCATGTATATTTGTATGAATGGATGCTCATTCTAACAGTGTAATATTTTCAAAAATAAAAAATATTCTTTTCAGAATTTCATATATAGAGATAAGTAATCCAAACAAAAGGTATATATATCTAGATATTTAATTAAAAAAAAAGGCATATATCTAGAGAACTCAAAGAAACCAAATATCATTGAGAAAATGGAAAAGCCTACACAAAAATTGTCTTTCAAGATATTGATAAACATAAAATCATAACAATCCACATAATATCGATATGTAAACAATGACTTGGAATAGGACAAACATGCCTCCAAAGGATTTCATGAAAAATATATTAGCAAATTGTATGCACAACATCTGCAACACACGTAGTGAAAAAATGAATAGTTAAACTAAATTATTTTAATAGTATTAATAATAATTTATGTAAATTTGGGAGCAAATGCAAAAAAGGAGGCAAAAAAATTTGTAGAGCCATGTGACATTTTTTTGTATGTAGTTGCTACTTATTTTCATCCCCTCCTTTTTTCTATAGCCCATTTTCAATTAGTAAGCAATAGTTTCTCCACAAAATAAGAAAAGATTCCAAAATACCCCTTTCTGAGAATTAAAAAATTATGTGAGGACATTTAACTGCTTATTTTAAGAAGAAAATAGACTTACACAGTTGCATGGAGACATGGGATAAGCCTTACATTTATGATGTGGCACCTTAAATGTTATTTCTCACTTTTTGATCAATTAGAAAATGGGATCCATATATGTAGTAATCAAAAAATTCCCAGAGATACAAATGATGCATATGCTTGTGAATGATAACATGTAATTCTAACTTGGGGTTATATTTTTACAAATAAAGAGTGAGTCACATGTAAGTTTCCTTGGATAATGAATTTGATTCCGTCAAAGGTACAATGCTAAAGATGCAAATGATATTTTTATGAAGTGTCACTTCTCAAATCAAATAGAAAAAAAATCATTTGTTAAATTAGGTTGGATTGCCTTATAGTGATTTTAATTCTCAAACTCTACTTTGACCAAGCACCGATCCACTATATTTCCAATGATTAACTCTTTGTTAGAATTTATGCCTTGGTTACCAAGGAAAGAAGCCATATTGCTTACTTGATAGAAGTAGTGCAAAATTAAAATAATATTAGATGAGCCCATGACCTTCCGAATCTAACTCAATATATACTAATTTTTAAGTTCAAAAAGGTCATGCTTGTGATTGCTTTAATAATTTTTATTTATTTATTATTAGAATAGTTTATCAACTGAATACAAGAGTAATGTCTGCTTCAAAATGTACCAACAACCAAAAATATTGTCTTGTTATCGGACAATTTTCCTCTATCAGAAACCCTATTACATACAAGTATATGGGACTTATCCATTTTATTTACATTATGCTATAAAGTATATCATCGAGCATATTTTATATCAAAAAAAGTCACATCAGTGGGATTACTCCCAACCATATCCATGGTAATTTATCTTATAGTTAAATTTGCCCCAACCATCACCATAAGAATCTATTTCATTGGCATCTTTAGATCTTTCCTCTCTACTACTGGTTCTATTGTGTCCTTTCTCTATGATAGATCTGGAGTTCCCCTGCTCAGTATTGATTCCAAGATTCTCTTGATCAGTGTTGGTTCTAGCATCTTCCTTTTATGTGCTGATAGGGTTCAAATTGTCTTTGGTAAGATTTTTTCTAGGTCCTCCTCTATATAGGTAGAAATTTGGATATCTTTCTGGAAATGACATTGCTCCTTCCTTGACTAGGGTCATGAATATCTCTCTAGGCACTTCAATGATAGCAGTAACCAATGACAACATGTAAAAATGGATGAGTTTAAAGTTAAACTCAGGAAGATCTTGCTTCCTACCTTGGAAAAATTCTTCATTCCTTTGCTTCCAAATGAGCCACAATATTTTAGCAGTTAAAGAAAACCAAAATTTGTTCATTTTTAAATCAAAGGCCTCTACAAAACTTGCAAGAATTTCTTGCCAAGAAAGACCAGGTCTGCAATTCCACTTGACAGGATGACCAAAGAACAAAGACCAAACCTTAAAAATAAACACACATCCAAAAAATAAATGTTCAAAGGTCTCAAGACAATTACAAATAGAGAAGATGATAGGTTGCTTGCCACAAGAAGAAAGAGTTGACCCAACTACAAGTTTTTTCAACAACAAAATCCATCTAAAACATACTTTCTTGGGCTCAACAAGAGAATGCTAAAATAAATCAAATACAATATTTCATCTATTGCTTGACCATTTAAATTCCTAGGCCTGACAAATTCTATCAATAATTCCCACATCATTCTTGAGCATCTCATAAATTTACTTGCTAGAAAATTCACACATTAAGTTACCATCTGACCACTTCAATTGGTTCAAAAACTATAAAGAGTTGATAATCTTACCAGGGAAGAATCTTCCCAAAACCTTCATTATAAGAGTGAAGATATTAATTTGAGACCTATGTATATTATATTTATTCATGATTTCCTCCCAAGAGCTCATATTGTTGTTAATCACAATGTCTTGTATGAGAGATATGCCCTTATTATGCCAAGACTTTGCAGAACAACTTTGGGTTAAAGAAACATGCTTACCATTAAGATAGATACCCCACCATATAGACATGTCTACTACAACAAAAGAGGGATTTCTCCCAACAACACTCCTTGAGAACAATAGTGGTTTGACCTGACACCATGCCTTCCAAATGGTAGAGAAGGCTTTAGATCCAAATAACTTAATCTGAAAGTCCCCAATAAAAATGTCAAGCAAGGGGACATCCTTCTAGTTTTTCCCTTTTTTTATGGTAGACCTCACCAAATTATTACCAATCAAGACCTTCCAAGGCTCATTTCCATTTAAGGCATTGACAATCCATTTTAATACCAAAGCAGTGCCCTGGACCTTGAGGTCTCTCATTCCTAGACCACCCGCCTTTCTTGGAGAACAACACCATTCCCATTTAACACAATGTCTCTTTCTATTACCAAATCCATCAGACCACAAAAATTCCCTCAATATTTTTTCCAATTTATTATTCTGGAAATTGGAGAACATCCAAGATGAAGCATAATAGATAGAATGAACATGCATAACTTTTTGAACTACTTGTGCCCTACCAACAATTGGTAGTTAATGGGTAAAGCCACTTCAGATGTTTCTTTTTAATTTTATTGTATACCCAAGCCCACATCTCTTTAATAGAGGGTTCAATGAAAAATGGAATGCCCACGTACCTCACAATGGTATAAGGCCCAAACCATTGACAGTTTCTATCCTCTAACCACAAAGGTGGAGTATCGAACCATCCAAGTATTGTATATTTTTGTGGAGAAATTTTAGCTCCTAAAGCCAAACAAAATACTTGAAGTCTATTAAGGAAATTATCAAAATTATCTTTAGAAATCTCAACAAACAGTGAAGTATCATCAAAACATTGTTCCACAATAAGTCCATCCATGTTAGACAGTGTAATCCCTCTGATATGTGGACCAAGATATGTGGCCTTAAGAGCATATGAGAGAGAATCTGCTGCTATGACAAAAAGGGAAGGTACAAGAGGGAACCCTTGGCTTATTGATCTGCCTAAAGGAATGGGTTTAGAATATTCACCATTGACCTCTATAACTATGGAAGAATATTTAAATAAAATGTCAACCCATCTGCAAATGAAGGGTGGAAAACCAAATGCTTTCAATATTCCAAGTACAAATTTCCATTCAGTTCTATCATATGCCTTTTTCAAAGTCTAGTAGCACCATGGCCACATTCTGCCCATCCATTTTTTCCTAGTGCGTGACCTCCCAAATAGTGATTAGGTTTTCCAGAATAAATCTCCCTTGGATGAAACCACTCTATGTTACAGTTATTATGTTATTAAGCAAGCTTGATATTCTTCTATCCAATAATTTAGGAATAATCTTGTATGAAAAATTCAATAACGTAATAGGCTTCCAATTTCTTACTTGAGACTTATCTCCCCCCTTAGGGAGAAATTTGACCACCCCTCTATTAATATTCTCATTGAGAAAACCACATTCAAAATCTTCAACATACAATTGAAGTAGTTCACTAGAGATCCATTCTTTGTTCTACTTATAAAACTCAGTTGGTAGTTTGTCCATGCTAGGAGATTTCCTATTTACAAGTGATCCAATGGCATCAATTTCTTTAAGCTCAATTCTTTTACTAAGAATTTTAGCTTGATCCTTGGACACTTTCTTAGGGATTAAATTAATACATTGTTGCATAGCCTCTTTGTTTTCTTCCCTATGTTTTGAGGTAAAAAGATGCTCATAAAATTTGACAAAGGCCTTCATAATTTCCTTGTTGTCATTGGTGTATCCATTCTTAGTTTGAATTCCACTAATCTCCTCTCTACATTTCTTGGCTCTAATAAGATTAAAAAAATACTTTGTCCTTCTATCCTCCTCCTTAAGCCATTTTTCTTTGGCTCTGATCTTTTGGCCCCTGAATTTTGTAATGTTGAATTTTCCTTAACTGCCCTTTGGTGAAAATACATTCTTTCTCCAAATCCTTATCATTCACTTTGTCTTGAAGGGATTTCTCTACCTCATTGAATTTCGTTTGATAAAACCCTTCCTCCCTTCTTCTATCCCTTTCTTCCTCAATTCCTATAATTTGGAAAACCTTCCTCTAAGCCTCAACCATTTGATCCAGTTTATCCCTAACTAAGGATTTAGGGTTACATAATTTTGATAATGCTACAACATTTCTAATAGCTCCCAAGGAATCCTCATCTTGTACTAGAGCAGTATTAAATTTGAATAAAAAATTCCTCTTGGTACCCTTATTATGCATATTGGCATCCTTTAATGTGATGTTAGCTGAGATTGGGAAGTGGTCTGACATGTTGGTAAGAGATGCCCTGATAGGGGCTTGCCATGAGATATTAGAGAGTCCAAAAACAAAGGGGATAAAATAAATTATGTCCAATCTATAGTATATCTTATTTCCGCTGGTCTGATTATTACACCAAGTGAACCATATGTTTTCATACTCCTTTTTAATTTTTTCTAGAGGATCTCTGACATTAAACTTCCTTTCGGATTTTTCCTAGAAGTAGAATTTATTTCCTTTCCATTCATGTTTAGCACCTCCTAATTTGTCTTGGTTGTTTTCAATCATATTGAAATCTCCAATGAAAATCCAACATGCCTCAAGAAGGTTGTTTGCTAACCAATCCCATAAATTATCCCTTTCTCTATAATCATTAGGGCCATAGATGTTGCATACCCCCACCCTCTTATCATTGTATTTAAAGATTGTCCATAAAGTTTTGTGACAAGGAGACATGTAATGGGAAACCTCTTTGTCTATCCATTGTGGGCCAATCAGCATGGCTACTCCAATTTTTCCTTTTTCATGTCTAGAGTAAAAACACATAGCCTTGTCCCATAAAAATTTGAGGGTATTATATGCATGATAACCAATGACTTTAATCTCTTGAAGACAAATGATATCTTTACCATGAAGCTTGTTGCACCAATTCCTAACTATATACTTCATATATGACATTTCAAGACCTCTAATATTCTAATTGTGTATGTGCAAATTCATATTAACTTGATGGGGGGTGAGTTTTTTCACAATCTAGTGAAAAAATATGGGATCTCAGTATTTTTAAGATTTTTGTTCCTTTCATAGGTCTTCCTCTTTTTCTTCTTATTAATTACTTCAGTGAATCCAGATTCTACTATTCTTTGTTCATTATGATTAATGACTACAATTTGGACATATTTGTTATGCTCTACCTCATTAGATATAGTTGGTGGACTGACATGGCATATTGTACATATTCTTCATGTAATAGACTGTTTCTCAATTTTTTTCTCCTTATGTGCTTTAGTGTTGATCAAATTAAGAGCAATTTGTTGGGCATTTTGTCTTAAAGCATTGTCTTCATTAACTTTCTCTCTCGGGACTTGGATATATTATTGTTGACAACCGAATGGGTTGGGGAGTCCAGTATTACCAATCTATATTGCGGGCTGAATTTCAAAATCATTATCAAATAGGGGATTAGTGAGGGTAACAAAATTATGTGTTGGTCCATCCTGAGTTTCTCCTGGGGGATTATTCAAAATTGTATTATTTCCATTATTAGGGTTAGGGTTTTCCTTCCCAATAGTTTGGTTACTCATATTGGTATTTGAATTAGGGTTCTATAGAGGAGGACTAACATTGGTAGAAACCACATTAAAATCCTTTTGAATATTTTTAAGAGACATGCATTCCCACCTATTGTGACCATTCAATTTATAATGGAAACAAGCTCCAATGTCCTCGAGCTTGATAATTTCCCATTTAAATGTCTCCTCTTCAATGTCAGCAACAATCTCTTTAGGATAGGAAACATCTAGATTAAGGGCAATCAAAATACGAGCATTAAGATTTGGTAGGGTAACCTTGGGTTCTTCGACTTGCATAATAAAACTCGATAGTTTGAGCATATGAGAAATGAAAGGCCATAATTTAGGCTGAACCCCCCTCAATTCAACCCAAAATGGAGAGGAATGTGCCACAAGATGTTCAAAATTATTCTTGGGTGACCAGGGAAATTCCCTAAAGAGCGTTTGGCCAACATTCCAAAAACCCTTCTTTAAAACATTTTCCTGCATAGCATGATTTTTAAGAAAGGCCACAAATAACCCCTTCTAAATCATTCTTCTAAAATTAATGTAACAATTCCCAATTTTCTCCCCCATACATTATTGAACCAATTGTCTAAGAATTTCCTAGCAAGCAATAATTTTACATTCATACATACAAGGAAAATTTATATACTTTTAAGCCAAACTTGTTTAGCTTTGATTGCATTTACCATGTCATCATTTGGTGAAAGAGAGAGAGAGAGAGAGAGAGAGAGAGAGAGAGAGAGAGAGAGAGAGAGAGAGAGAGAGAGAGAGAGAGAGAGAGAGAGAGAGAGAGAGAGAGAGAGAGAGAGAGAGACTTTACGCCCAAAAGTGGGACCCTACCTTTGCCTCCTCCCCCATGATTAAAATCTGTGGCTTCATGTCCATCTCCTTCTCTATCTCCATCGGGCATGGTGCTTCCTCCTGTGACCTCCACATTTCTCCTACCAAATTCTCCATTGAAACATGCAGACTCTGGAAGCACAGATGAAGAATGATCTGAGACCACTACATTGTATGAAAGTTTACTCAACTCCTAACATTTATTTTCATTTCCCACATGATTTCCATTATCATTAGCGTTACTACTACTCTCCTTCCCTTCCAAAACATCATTACAATTAGATACATCCATACATAATTAATCAGACCTTTGACCTGAGCGAGCCAAAGCCCTAGAAGGAAGCCACCTGCAAAAAATTAAGACACACACACATGTGAGCCCATGAAAGGTAGAAAAAATCATGCAAAATGAAAACACAAAGAAAAGTACCACGACAAACAAAGACATAAAACCAATAAAAAAATTGCCACACACAGCTCGTAAGAACAACCAACAAAGCATGGGAGACAAGACACCCAAGACAAGTGACAAGCACTCGTCAGACACCTAGGCACCCAGAAAATCCTACCTTTAATAATTTTATTAAAGAGTCACCTTCTGCACATATTATATGAATTTTATGGTTTATGACTATGAAGATTTTGAAAAAATTCTATTCCCTGATCCACTATGTTTCTAATGATTAGCTCTTTATCACAATCTATGTCTTTAGTAAAGAAAACAATCACATTTGTGATTGCTTTAATAATTTTATTGAAGAGTCACCTTTCATACAAATTATATATGAATGTCATGTGCATAAATTTGAAGGCTTAAAATGACTTCTATTCTCCAATCCACTACATTTCTGATGACTCACTCTTCATTAGAATTCATATCTTAGTAAAGAAATCAACCACATTGTTTGATTCATAATAATAGTACTAAATCAAAATAAATATTAAATGAACCATACAAATTTTTTGAATGCTACATTGCATGGTACTAAATCAAAATACATATTGAATGAATCCATGAATGCTACATTGCTAGACTTCAATAATTTTTTAAGTGACTTAAATTTTTTGAAAACTTGAATATAGTGACTTAATGTTTTTTTGAAAAATTCAATACACCAAATCTTCAAAAAGGAAACCTGACTTGAATACAACAAATCCCCCCTAAAAAGAAAACCTAACTTAAAATTTTTGAAAACTTGAATATAGTGACTTAAAAAAATTTGAAAACTTGAGTACAACTAATCCTTAAGGAAAACTTGAATACAATAAATCATAAAACCCACTTGAAGAAAACATGGATTCATGATGAACTCATGGGTGAGCCCCATGGTGGGAACCCTATTAGCCACAATGATCTTCAGGACGAACTCGTGGGAAAGACCCGGGGTGGGATCCCTGATGAACTTGCGGGCAAGCCCTAGGGAGGGAACCTTGATGAACTCGTGGGTGAGCCTTAGGGTGTGAACCCCAGTGAGCTCATAGGAGAGACTTGTGGGAAGTTTCAAAAGTTATAGAAAAAAATGGAGAATGGAGCCTTGTATGATGAAAAGAACAAAAAATCTAGAGTTACACACAATTTTTTTTTGGGGGAAAACATGGATTCATGACGAGCTCACAGGTGAGCCTTGTGGTGGGAACCCCGTAAGCCATGATGAGATTCAGGATGATCTTGTGGTCAAGCCCTGGGATGGGATCCCTAGAAAAGTTGTAGGCGAGCCCTAGGGTAGGAACCCTGACAAACTCGTAGGCGAGCCTCGAGGTAGGAACCTCAACGAGCTCGCGAGAAAGATTTTGGTGAATCCTAGTGAGATCTCATAGGTGAGACTCGTGGGTGGGGTCAAAAGTAACAAAAAAAAATGGAGAATGGAGGCTTTGTATGACAAAAAGAACAAAAAATCCAGAGCTGAAAAAAACCCACTTGGGGAAAACATGGAGTCACGACGAGCTCACGGACAAGCCCCGCAGTGGGAACCCTGCCAGCCATGGTGAGCTTCAGGGAGAGCTCATGGGAAATCCCTAGGGCTAGATCCCTAGTGAAGTCACAGGCGAGCCCACGAGCGACAATCCTAACGAACTTGTGAACGAGTCCCAAGGGGAGAACCTCGATGAAATCGTGGGTGAGCCCCAAGGAAGGAACCCTAACGAGACTCGTGGGCGGGGTCAAAGTTGTGAAACAAATGGAGAGTGGAGGCTCTGTATGATGAAAAGAATGAACATTTAAGATATATATATATATATATATATATATATATATATATATATATATATATATATATATATATATATATATATATATATATATATATATATATATATATATATATATATATATATATATATATAAAATTAAAAAAATAAAAATAAAACTTGGGGAAAACATGGATTCACGGTGAGCTCATGGACGAGCTCCGCAATAGGAACCCCACTGGCCACAATGATCTTTAGGGAAATCTCATGCGCAAGCCTCGAGATAGGATCCTTGAAGAACTTGTAGTCGAGCCTTGGGGCGGGAACCCCAAAAAACTCACGGGTGAGCCTCAGTACATGAACCCCAACGAGCTCGTGGGTGGGGTCAAAAGTCTATTGGCTAAAAAATTTGTAAGTCACTGTGACCACAACTTACAAAATTATGACTTTAGGAAATGTATCATGAGATTTCTCTCTCCTCTCTATAATAGGGGAGGCTCCCTTCTTACCATAGGTGGCTTCAACAGGAACCTAACTGAAATTATAAAAAGGGTGGTTTTGTTAATCATTTCCTCTTTTTTCATGAATGATTTGCATACAACTATAATTTTTCAACTTAACAAAAAGTGCCTTATTGGTATGATAATACCGGTGACCCTAGAATTGACGTAAGAACAATATCAAGGGCAAAAATTTACTTTTTATATTTTGTGGAATAAGTACAAGAACCCAAAGTCTCTTGCGATTATCCCAAATTAGGATTCATGTTGAATAACTAGCAAGGCACAAAGTTTGTTACCAAATACTCTCAAACTTAATGAAAATACCTATAACTGAAGCACAAAGTCTTCAGTTCTAAGTAATTGCAGCCACTACAAACTATAACAATTTGTCCTCCTACAACATAAAGTCTTCAAAAGTTCAAATTGTCTCTGAATGCAATTGGCGATTCAAAGTTTGTATAATTGAATTCAAATCCCACTTGAGCAAAACTCCAAAACTCACAATCAATATCCAGAAAATGTCATCACATGACACCTTGAATCAACACAAATTTTGAAAGCAAGTTGCCCCATTTATTGAAAGCAATTCAAATTTACATCATCTAAGCTCAAAGTCTTAGAGTGTAGATACAAACTGACAAAATTTTCTTGTCTTGTCAAAAGATGATCATTTACAATGAGCTCCCTCCTTTATATAGGAAAAGATTGGAGAGAAAGGTGGAGAAAGAAGGGGAAATCCCTTAACCACCTTGACTTATTGTCTAACAAACTTCTAACAAAATTTGACTTATTCAATTCTATAAGGCTTAAAGAACTTGCAACATGATTACATGTTACAGTTTTGCAATTACATCTTGTTATTACATGTAATCTGTCAAATACAATTTACAAATACATGATGAAAATATTCTAAGTGCGTGAAAAGACACGACCCCTATTACATCATCTATTGCTAGTCTTCATGATGCTACAAGGATGCTTTACAATTGATGTGCTTAGATTTTGTGGAAGCATCTTGATATGGAATAGGAACTTGCATCCTTGCCCGTTCTATAGTATAATGGTGGTTATTTCTTGAAAAGCGCATTTTTTTCTTTCCATCTTTATCTTAAAAATATTTTATGCATGCAATCATTCTTTTACCTCATTGTAGGCTCTATTATGTGATTGTTCTTACCTCGTGTCCCTCTTTCTTCTATTCATGTTTGGGGTTATGCATTTTGTCATTCTTGAGTTTTTAGAAAAAAATCCATAACATGGTCTTTTAAGCTCAAATTTTGTAGATCTAGAAGAGTATGCATATAGGGTATAAGTGGAATGCCTTTGAGTAACAAAGGGTGAATGATTTTAGGCAAAACCAACTCTTTATACGAGGGAAACTAAAAAATGAGATTTTCAAAAGGGATTGCATATGTGGACAACAAGCTTTATGCATGGAAAATGGGCAACATAACATCTACTTATAATGAATTTTTATGTTTTCATCATAAAAAAATGTGCAAACAACCACCATCATGAATTTTAAGTAATGTGACAATGATATAACAAGTGCGGATGGAGTGTGTGTAAGCATGAAAGTGGGCTTTTTGGATGCAATTTGCATGTGACAAAGTGATCTCTCTTTCTTTGATGATTTCTTTCAAGAATGAGGTTTTTAATCCCAACTGCATATACAAGTAAGGTGAAGTACTTGCATATGTAACTTGGAGAATTTAGACGAAAGATATAGGGAACACATCATATACATCATGCAAATATGAAAATGGAAATGAAATGACTTGCAAGAATCAAAAGAATAAACATATATACAACATAGAAAAGGAAGAAATTTCTTTAGTCTCTTATGCAAAATTTGAAAATGAACTCAGTAAGATTTTCAGATTTAGAAAGATTGCAATAATGAGACTTAAATAGATTTTGGATCTTGACTCAATCCTTGCAAAATGAATTCACTTTTGAGTCAAGATCTGTTGCTTTCCAAGTGTGGGAAGTTAGAGATAAAATGCAAGAGAATAGAAACAAAATTTGACTATTTCAAATGCAAATGTGCAATTAAAAATGATGTCAAGGGCAATAAAAACAACTTGAAAAGAATGATAGACAAACTGCAAATTATAAATAACACCCAAGAACTCACTTTTAATAGAAAATGTTTAGATTTGATGGAAGAAAATGGCAAAAAATGAGTTTTTTTTGGGCAAAAATGTGCCCTAAACGGGTTGTTTTGAACACAAATCAATGTATTTTTGTTCTCAAAATCATCGCCCAAGGATAATGTATAAAAAATGCCCAAGTATGAGGAGAGAGAAACATGTTTTTTACAAACCAAAACACATTCAAATGGCCAAAGTATTCAACATCCAACTTCAAAATGCATGAGGAATGAGCAAAAATAGGTTTTTTGGTTGCAAAAACATGCGCTTTCTTCCTAAAACTTGCCACTACTTATTTTTTTTTAATACCAAAGGCAAGTTAAAACAAGTCAAAATGCAATTTTTTATGTTAATAACATGTGCTTTTGACTCCAAAATCACCACCTTTAGCATTTCATGCCCAAACACAAGGTAAAACAAGTTAAAAATGAGTTTTTCAACTTCGAAGCATGTGCTTTTGGGTATAAATCACCACCATAAGTGATTTTAGTTAAAACATATTTTGTGGAGTAATAACAAGTTTTAGAAATGAAAAAAGTGTGCTTTTGAGTTATAAAACCCTACCATATGCTTTTATAAGTCCAAACACATCAATAAGAGAAGTATCGACGAGTTTTAGAAATGCAATAACACATGCAAGTTAAAATACATATGCTTTTGGGTTCAAACTCCCCATTATTGTGCACTTGAGTTATAACTCAACTTAAAATACATGCTAGCAGACTTTTGGAATGCAATGACATGTGTTATTGGGTTCAAATTCCTCACTTATAAGACTTTAAGTGATAAAAGGTTTATAATAATAATATTTAAATATGCAAAAACACATAAAAACCCCACTAACACATGTTAAGTGATATATTTTAAAATAAAAATCTGTTATTGCATATAAAAAGCCCACCTTTATACATTTAGGAAGGAAATTTTATTAGAATTGGGTTTTAAAAGATCATTTGCATGTGGATGATATGCAACGAGTGATAAAAACCACCTTTAATGCATTTAAGTGTCTCATGTAATTAAATTTAATATATAACTATAGTTTTTAATAAAGTAACATGAAAATAGATTAGAAAAAACTATTTTTCATTAAAAATTATGGTCAAATCAACTAAGAATGAGCTGAAATTTTAAAATGGATGTCAAAACCCACTTTAGATATTAAAAATAATTTTATTTCGTACAATTGCCAAAAAAAAGCCCACTTTTGGAGGATTTTTTTAATAAGACATGATGTTGCCCTAAAAAATCTCACATTTTCCTTTAACTTGAGCTACCTAAGATAGGTCAAAACTAGTGGGAATTCAAAGGGCTATTAACTTAAGAGAAAAATAAGATTAAAAACTACTTACAAGAAAGAGAAAAATGAAAAATAAACTTGAAGATTGCCAATAATCAAGTGCTTGTGCAGTCATAGAAGAAAAACTCATTTTGACAAATCATTTACGAGGATTAACTTGACTGAAACCTTCAAAAATAACACACAAACAAAGATTACACAAAGTACAATTCAAGGATGACGAACTGCCTGTAAGACACCTTATCAATGCGTTGAATCTTAGAGGATATACTTACGAATCTATGGAAAAATTGCGTAGTGTTGCCTCAATTTTGTGATGTCAAAAATTGAGGACAACAAAGTCGTGGGAAAAAATAAGAATGGAGGCTTCGTATGACGAAAAGAACCAAAAATTCAGAGTTACAAAGAAAATTTTAAAAAAAAAAACACATAGGACAAAAACTTAGAGGTAGGCAAAGCAATACAACAAATCCTTAGAAAAAACCAAATAACCTAAATGTCCAATCCTAAAAAAACTAAGTTTCTCCAAATAAAGTTAATTTAAACTCTATCCAATATCCTATCTTGTTTCCACTTTCTTGACTTACTCTAAAATTGAAAACATTTTTCTTGTTTCCACTTTCTTGACTAAACATTTTTGTTTTTCTTCATTTTAAATTTCCACTATATCAAATCTTTATGATTCTAAGCTTCCATTTATCCTAATCTTGTTTCCACTTTCTTGACTTACTCTAAAACTGAAAACATCTTTCTTGTTTCTTCACTTTCTTGACTTACTTAAAATTGATTCTTGACTTACTCTAAAACTAAAAACATTTTTTCTTGTTTCCACTTTCTTCACTAAACATTTTTCTTTTTCTTCATTTTAAATTTCCACTGTATCAAATCTTTATGATTCTAAGCTTCCATTTTATCTTTATGATTCTAAGCTTCCATTTTTTCTAATCTTGTTTCCACTTTCTTGACTTACTCTAAAACTGAAAACATTTTTCTTGTTTCTTCACTTTCTTGACTTACTTAAAACTGATTCTTGACTTACTCTAAAACTAAAAACATTTTTCTTGTTTCCACTTTCTTCACTAAACATTTTTCTTTTTCTTCATTTTAAATTTCCACTGTATCAAATCTTTATGATTCTAAGCTTCCATTTTATCTTTATGATTCTAAGCTTCCATTTTTCGAATCAAAAGTTTGAGCTCTCTCTTTTATCAAATCCGAAAATTGATTTTAAGCTTCTATTTTGTCAAATCTGAAAATTGATATTAAGCTTCTATTTTATCAAATCTTATTACTACTTTTAAACATTTTTTTCATATTTATCAAGCTTCTATTTTATCAAATCTTATTGATACTTTTATTTCTTTTAAATATATTTCAAATTTATTCAGATCTTATTATTACTTTTAAATATTTTTCAAATTTATTAAGCTTCTATTTTCTCAAATCTTATTAATACTTTTATTACTTTTAAACATTTTTCATATTTTTATAAAGCTTCTATTGTATCAATTTTTTTTACTTCATTAAAATATTTTTTATAAATGATAAATTTCAGTTTATAGATAATAAATATTGAATTAGGGTTAGATTGTTTGGGGGCCGCGCGAACGCGAGCCCCCGCTGTCACAAATTATGACGTGCACTCTTCACAATGGAAGATGCTAGGCAAAGCCCCCTTCTTTGTGCAATGAAGGTGCTTTCCCTAGGCCATCGGCCTTCTTGATCACCGATTGACCCCGCCCAGGTAAGTATGCTTATTACTCTCTACTCTCCTATTTTTATACTTTCTCCCGTCCTTCTTTATGTCCGCTCCGCGCGTGTGGGATTAATAATCGTACGCTCTTCTGCAGGCAGCTTTACTCTTTTTTGGTACCCCAAATCAAAATCTCCTTCGCACCAACTAAACTATGCACCAGTCCAACCCAGTGCGCTCTTTAATTTCAAAGTATAGGATCTCTTATCCCAAACAACTACTGAGTACGACTAAACCAATTTACTCTTGAGCGGCAGAATGATACCAATGGGACTGTCGATCTTGTTTTTTCTTTTACTTCTGCGTTTCAACTTTTTCGCTCTGCCCGGTTTCACCGATAAGAATTACATTCAGAAGAGCAAAATACGAAAACGGAGAAGGTGATTCTAAACTGACTAGCAGAGCAAAATACGAAAATGAAAACGAAGAGGGTGATTCTAAAATATAGCAGACTGCCAGAAACAAAAGAAAATTACGTCGCCTGAGAGATTCGAACTCTCGCGGGGAAACCCCATGTACTTAGCAGGCACACGCCTTAACCACTCGGCCAAAGCGACGGTAGCGAAAATTACCAAATATACTCTGTTCTCCTGTTGGATGTGCCCCGAAATAAATTGGTGCTGCATCGTAACAGAGGGAAACGGTGCCACATCATAAACCTAATAAATTCAAGGTACATTCATGTCATTATTGAATGAATTAATCGATAATTTTTTTAATAATATCCATGAGTTCAAGGAAATCTATGGGATCCAAAAGCAACACGAGGACAAATTTGTAAACTCCTCTCGAGATTAGACCTTCTTAAGTGAATTTTGATTAGAACTTTATCTCTTCAAAATAAGGTGCTTAAATTATCAATTATCAAGGTGTATTCATAGATAAAATTTATGACATTATATACACAACTCTCTATGCCAAAATATCATTCTATCTCCGCTACCCCCTTATGCGAAATTGACATATTCTCTTTTCCAATTCCTATTTTGGTATCATACATCTCCCATCTCATATCTAATATGATATGAGCTAGTTCTTAACTAGGCTATTAATATTTTTGCTTTCCATTTAATATTCACTTCTATGCAAGGTTTTCTTCATGGTTCCGTGTGGGGTTATTTTTTGGTATAGTAAGGTTTCTTTTTGTCTTATTTGTTTTCTTTCATAAGGTGTTCCTAAGTTTTTCTCTTACATACATTTTCAATTTCTCATTAATATTTGGACATTCATGCATATTTACATCCCTCTTCATCAATTTGGTATTTTATATCCTCCATGTACTCCTTCTAGTTACCCTTTTATAACTAGTTTATGCCAATGATGGTAGTCCATACTTTGAAACTTTTTTAGATAACTTAGCAATCAAACCATTAATGATGCTTCCAAAAGGAAAGAACCAATCTCAACTAATAAAATATCATTCAAAATAACATTTTTATATTGATGTTACTTGATTAGATGCTTTTGAATTTTTTCTATGTATCTCCATTTCCAATCTGACATGTCACTACCTCAAATTTCAAATTTGCAAATAATCACTAGAGTCACAAGCAAGCCAAAATGTGTTAGTTTAATTTTCCAATCTCATTACTCTACATTTTTGCATCTATTTTACAGTGAGCATAACATTTTCCAAATTCCATGAATTCTTTTTGCTTTTCATATTTCCCAAAAAGCTTGTTGTGGAATCAAGCCTAAGATATTTATACTCTTCCACAACTTCTAATGATATTTTATCTATATTGGGTTAGTTTAAACACAAATACAAAGTGCTAAATTTAGATCAAATGACCATTAAGATCTTAATTTAATAAAAAAAAATACTAACTACTAGATAGTACCTCTTATAAAGACTCACCTAATGTACATATACAAAAAGCAACTAAGTCTACAATTAAGACACATTTTTTACACTGTTATACATTTGATACAACCAAAACATAATTATACAACCACTATAAAAAAGAAATGAGCTATATAGTTTTACATCTTTAAACAAGCCACTAAGCTGTGCATAATACCTTCTCATAAATTTATATTTTCATCGAAAGTCTCCTAATAGAAGGTAATATAACTAAAATATCCTCATTAAACCTCACTACCTCAATACCAGAGTCATCACTAGTTAAAATGGATCCTTGCTTTGTGTGCTCCCTTGTTTCCCACTTGGTTTATAGTTGTTTTTTCATTATAAACTTTCTTGAATTCCACAATCCCTATGTAAAAGGGTGTGTTTTCAAACTCAATGTATGGCCATGTAGGCACATACCTTACCTCCTCTCTATTTTCTCGTATGGTGCTATCTTCAAGCAACTTCATAAACTTGAATCTTGAGATATCCATTATAAATGTAATCTACACAATAACATTAAGAAAGGCGAGTCTTTTTATTAACTCATTAAGTGTCCTCTTTAACCATTTAAACTTTTTCTTGTTTCTTGCCTTTCAAATATTCCATAAGATCTAAGTTGAAAAAAAAACTTAAACATATTATAAACTTTATCCAAATTATTAACAATCCTTGAAAGAATTTTATTCCAATTAACATTCTTACTAAGATCACAATTCTTTAATCAATTTCGATCTCCTTGGAAAAAATTAGTAAAAAGGGATCTGCCCAACGGATTTAGGTTTTCTCCAAATGGTACAATGATTAATATCAACATTATAAGTTTATAAGGTAATCATTGCAAAATAAATAATCATCTAAAATAAAAAAAATTGGAATCCAAAGTATTTGACCATAAAGACTTAAGAATTCATTATCATTGCCTTTCTTCAAACTTAACATCCAATGGTTATTAAGGTAAGATCTGAAATAGAAATAATATTAGATAATAATGTATAGTTAATTTTTGTTTTAACATTACACAGTGGAGTGATATATTGTCATTTAAAGTTTTTAAAATGATCAACATCCTTAATATGATCAACAAAAAATTGAAACCCTTCACAAGCTTCACTCAAAATAGTATAGATTCTCTTAGTTTGAAAGAGGCATAATCACAACTTAAAGAAGACTAGTTCTTAAGTTGACCATTATGGAAGGGAGTGATTGTTGAGTTTTAATATATGCAAGTATATTATGACTTAATAAGAGTAGTCTCTAAAGGATGGAATATGATTCTCCCAAACCACGCTAGGATTACTGTAAAGGGATAAATCTTTGTGTATGCTCCTTAACGGAGCTAACATATAGGTTGGGAATCACATGACAACCACACCCTTGCTTGGAAGGAGAATGTAGTATGAAAGAGACAAGATGCATAGAGGGAGCATTTGTGTGGTCATGCAGGAGACATTGTATGTGAATGGGTGTTTCAAATAGATAGGTTTCCTCCTTCCAAAGATTCAAAAATAGGGTTTCCTTTGCTAGCATCTACATCTAGGGTTATTTGTGGTAGGGATATCCATAGTCATTGGAAACTTCCATATGATGGACTAGAATGACTGGGGGCTTCTATTTATTCCATTAGTAAAGCCACAATTTGTGAGGTTGAGATAGACATCGATTCCACACTCTTTGGTGAAGGGAAGGGGTTTTCTTGGAATAGTGAGAAGGCTTCGTTTGGGATATTTGGAGATGATAGAGGGAGGGTGAATAAAAGTGTTGGAATAGGCAAGAAATATCAAGTAAGAGAAAGAGGAACAAGATCCTAAGTTTGGTTTTTCATCAAAGAAGAATACCCCTCAACCATAGAACTATCCCACTTTGGAACACCTAAAGAATCTAAATATTTTTTAGTGTCACTAGAAAATGTGTTACTCAAAATACTGATACCTAAAGTTTGGGCACGAGTATGGTGAGAATTTATGGGATCGCCCACAAGAGAACTATCCTTCTCAAGAAGATTACAAGACCAAAGAGGCTGAGTGGGTGTTGGAGGAGTAGATTGACGAGCCTCATCAACAATATCAGAAGCATCATACATAATAATAACATTAGGATAATCATCATCGACATCATCATCATTGTCATCGACATTATCATCATTGTCATCGACATTGTCATTGTTTTCATCATCGTCATCATTGTCATCATCATCATCATTTTCTTCATAATCATCGTTATCATCCTCATCATCATCTTCATCATCATCATCATCATTATAGTTTTTGTCATTGTCATCATCGTCATTATCCTCATAATCATCATCACACCACTACCACCACCACCATCATCGTCAGTTAGGGCCAAAAAGGAGGCAACCTCAACTAAGGAGGGTGAATCAATTATGCATCCTTAATTACTTTAATCTCACTTTAGCCACTTAGATTTGAAAGATAAACAATAATGCAAGATCAACAACACAAATCAAAGAACACAAATATTTATTCTTGAGGAAACCCAATTAAGGGAAAACCTCAGTGGGATTCAAACCCACTAGATGAGTACATACTCTATTAAAATTACTGCCTGATTAAGAGAAAAATAGAGAATAAAAGATGCACTTGCAATCACATGCTTACAAACCAGTCTGCATGCTCACTGCCTAGAGCTCACTACTCACAATACAATCTTAGATCTAGCCCTCAGTCAGGTTCACCAATCTATCTTTAATTATAATGGTGTGGAGTGTGGACATATAGTTCTTTACAACTGAACTGACAAATAGCATCTCATATTCCAATACAGTTCCAATTAAGTACAAACAAATATAAACAATACTCTCTCTTGCATACATACTCTCAATTACAAAATAATCTCTCATTTATACTGGTTATAAAGAATAGTCAACCACTAGGTCGGCTAAGACCTAATATAATAAAATATATAAGCATTATGATCAATCTCCAATGCGATCCAAATCAAGTCAAATAGGACTTAGATAGGACCCAAATATTTAATCTCAAACACACACAAGTGCTACAAAAGCAGCATCAAGAATCACAACATGTTACTTCATCAAGTTGGCTAGGACCTAAATGAAGAAATGCCAACACACTACCAAAGTAGAAAATTTGATCATCTCAACCAATGAGAACCAATAGAAAGATCATCACACGATCCAAAAACACAAACAAGAAACATGAATACCATCCAGAACCTTCACATCATCTCCAATACAAAATCCAAACTCATATTTATCTTTGATCAATAGGAACACTAATATATTGAATTCTGACATAACAAAAGATAGCTTGCTATATTCTAAGTCATGAAAAATACTAGTTGTAAACACAATGATAAGGAAACATGTAATCACCAGCTTCGCAACCTCTGAAACATCAAATCCAAGTCATACCAAACCAAGCACTCATCCACTATTCACAAGAACATTGTGACACCAATAACTAGAAAATTGATCATATCTTACTCAAACTGTTGAACCAAATTTTGTGAACCTCTGTAGATGATCTACAGACATCTCGGAATAATACCTCACTATCACATCTCAAGATCTTCAACATAGCAGCTGAACAACTGAAATACTCCTTATCAAACATCTTGAACACATTGTCTAAGACATCAACAAGTATGTTGACGTCAATGAAAAAACATTAATGCCAACACACCCAAATCCCAAAATATGACATGCTCAACAATCTTCCAATAATATCTATCTTTGGAAATGATGGAAACATATCTAGTGAAAATGCACAAAGTCAATTCTATATCCTCTTGATCACTCTGAATATCTAGCTTCAACAAAATCTCTACAATCTTTGATCTTGCTTCTATTTTTCACACAACTTCTCCCCCTTTGACATTAATGGAAAAGGACCAAAGATATCAAAAGTACCAAAACAAGAAATAGACATAAGACTTCTCCTCCTAAGGAGTAGTCCCCAAAATTCATCAATCCAACAAATTATGTTCAGATATATTCTCTGGAATAATTCTATCCTTAGCATCATTAGCTCTGATCCAGAGGGGCTATCACTTGAAGATTTTTCCTAAGATACTTAAAAGTATCCTTTAGAAAAGGATTTGTAAAGATGTCAACAATCTGTTCCTTAGAAGACACAAATTCCATCTTCACTTCTTTTTCATTTACCTTATCCCTCAAGACATGATACTTAATAGACACATCCTTTGTTTTTTAATGCAGAACAAGAAATTTTGAAATATTTATAGCACTAGAGTTATCAAAATGAATAACAATAGGTTCATCAATGTTTATCCTTATGTCCTTAAACATATTCTTCATGCAAATAGCTTGATTATAGTTAATTGTAGTAGCAACATACTCAACTTCATCAATAGATTAAGAAATACAATCCTACTTCTTACTATTCCAAGAAACTAATTTCTTACCCAAGAAGAATGCACCCCCACTAGTACTTTTTCTATCATCCATATTACCTTCCTAGTCGGCATTAATGTATGCACATAGAATGAATTTATCATCTTTTTCATACTATAATCCATAGTCAACTGTACCCTTCAAGTATTTGAAAATTCATTTCACAAAAACTATATGAGATTCCTTCGGTTCATCTTGAAATCTTGTAGCAATTCAACAAGATTTGATATGTCTGGTCTAGAGTGAGTTAGATATTGCAGTTCACCGGTCATAGATTTGTATAATGTCTGATTAACACAAGAATAATAATCATCCTTAGTCATCTTACAACCAATAACCATAGGTGTTCCTACTATTGGAAACTACAATTGAAATAATTGTTATATTGTCATTGATGTCAAACCTTAATTGGTAAGACAGTTTCTATCTAGTAAAGTACCATATATTTTGATTAATGAAGAGGATTTGAAAAGAGGTGATAACAAGAGGACCTAGTGAAATGTTGAGTTATGAGAAACTACAAGGGATACTTGATTAGTTGGAAAATTTGCAAGGTAATGTGTTGTTTATCTTTAACACTAAGTGAAGAAGATAATTGATTTGAAGCATAGAAGAAATGAGGAAAGAAAGACTGGAAGCATAGGCTTAACTGAGAAAAAGAGAGGAAATTCAGTTTGAGTCGAGTGATGCTAGTGTTGATCGAGCACCAGTATAAGCTGAGTAAATTTTAGTGTTGATCAAGTATCAGTAATTGCCAAGTATCAGAGAATTAACCAGGTGAAGGCAGTGTTTGCCGAGTAGAACAGTTTTAGTGATGACCAAGTAGATGAACACAGTATTGACCGAGTGTCAGTAATTTATAGTTTGTGAAGGAATTGAGATTCCCAGCTAACATAGTTGAATTCTTGGGATATGTAAAACATGTTGAAATTAAAGATAGATGACCTGGAAGCATTTAATGCATGGTAAACTATTTTCTTATGCATTCAAGAAGAATTTTTATGAAGTATCTAGAAGGATAAGGAGGAGAATAAAATGATGGAAGGATTTTACAAATCTTACCTAACATCTACATAAGAGATTAAGTGGCAAAAGATTAATCTACCTAATCAAGGAGGTATAAGGATGACCTAATTGTGGGTTATGTAGTGTATGGATAGAGGTTGATGTTATTCACTAGCGAACCTAAGCAGAAGGATGAGAAGAGTTGTGAAGAGCTGAACAAAGTTGAGGTGATTTCTTGAAGGGATTTTCAAGAAGATAAAAGATGGAGATGGTAATGATGGCCAGTCATTAAATCAACATATGATCTTATTGGATCTGTATTTGCAAAGTAAGTTGTATATTTCAGATCAGAACCTACTGTTATTTTCTAACCATTGTATCAGTTAAAATCCCTTAATCAAGGTTGACCTAACAATCATTTTTTAAACCCTTTAATCAAGGTGACATTCTAATGGGATGTTCTTAAGCTCTATAAACATGCCACTCCTAACAAGGTGATTAAATCCTTTAACATGGTCACACCTAACAGTGTGTATTGTAACCTTTAATAGTGTTGGCTTCTCATAGAGCTCACTTCAGAAGAGTGAAAATTTGGTAGCATGTTACTGGTGGTTTTTCCCATATTGGGTTTCCACGTTAAATCCTAGTGTCATACTTGTGTGAATTTTATTTGATGTGTTGTGTTGATTATTCTGCAAGTTGATTACTTTTGGACAGTGGACTGCAAGTTTTATGTTACTGATATATTCTATAGAGACCAAGTGAATTGTTGAATAGATCTAAGTTTTTTGAAGTGTTGAAAAGTTGAATTGGTACATCTGGACCTGAGGATAATTGATTCACCCCCCTCTCATTTATTCTAAAATCATTCTAACACCTACCGGTTTTGACTCTTCCATGCCAAATTTCTTCAATAATTCTTTGACATACTTAGATCGAGTGATGAAAATTTCTTTATCTAGCTATATAACTTGCAATCCAAGAAAGAATTTCATTTCACTGATTATAGACATCTCAAATTATTTTTGCATTTCATCAAAAAAACCTCTACTCAAATCATCATTTCCACCAAATATGATATTATCAACAAATAGTTTGGCAATCAAGACATTACCATCAACTATTTTGAAATATAAATTACTGTTTGTCATACCTTTTATGAAGCCAATATTTGTCAAATACATGTCCAATCTAGCATACCAAGGTCTAGGAGCTTGCTTTAATTCATACAAGGATTTATGCAATTTATAAACCATATCTCCTTCTTTGGTTAGAGTAAAACCATCAGGTTTCTCAATATAAACATCTTCCTCTAGTTCACCATTTAAGAATGCAAACTTAACATCTATTTGATAGACCTTAAATTTCTTATAAGTTTCATATGCAAGAATTAGTTTGACAACTTCAAGTCTAGCAACAAGAGAAAAAGTCTTAGTAAAATCTATACCTTTCATTTGTGAATAACCTTTACATACCAATATTTCTTTGTTAAGAACCACTTTACCATCTTCATTCAACTTATTTCTGAATACTCACTTAGTACTGATCACATTTTTGTCAATAGGTATGGGAACATGGATCCAAGTCTTGTTATTTTAAATCTAGTCAAGTTATTCCTTCATTACTTTCATCCCTATCTCATCAATTCATGCTTCTTTAGCATCTTTAGGCTCAAATTTAGATAGCAAACTGTTAGGAATAGTCCCAAGAGATAACTGAGAGAGGGGGGGGGGGGGGGTGAATCAGTTATCTACAAGATTCAATTCTTTAACCAATTAAGTATAGAAGAACATTAACCATAAACACAATATGAGAACACTTGACACAACAAAACAATTTTGATTACGGGGAAACCCAAATAGGTAAAAACCTTGGTGGGAATTGACACCCACTAATAATCTGCACTAGTGTATTATGATCCCTGTTAGAAGACCTTACAACCCTGTTAGGAGTTGATCTTTATAATGAAATGACTATAGTGACTTGGTCAAGGGTTAGACCCTGTTAGGATTCTTTTACAATTAACCTTGTTAGGGGTGAGGATGCACTGTCTGAGAGCACACTTCTCAAAGGGGTGAAGGCTACAACCTTCTGATTAACAAATACACACTATATCTGGATCTTGGTGAACTGCACATAGACCTGTTGTCTGGATCAGTTCCAATTAATAGCATATACTCTTTACTTGGTCACATAGACTTTCTACTGATGGCTCAACACTTCACACTCTCTGCTCTACACTTTTCTTTCAAATCTAAACGACACTTTAGCAATCACAAATGACTACCTATAAATATCTTTCCTCCAAATGATATAATCAAGTTGGCCCGTTAGAACCATCTTGAAATCATATTAGAGGAATAAGACAACTCACTAATAACACCCCAGTTAGCTCTACTAAGCACACAACATTAATTAGGACTTCACAACTCCATGTGTGTAGATGCCATGCTACACACAGTCGACTTCACTAAATTATTTCCAACTTTCTTCTTATGCTGAATTAAATCATGTGCTCTTAACCAAACATTTTTAACTCTCCTCTTAACATAAATCCAAGTGCACATACCATGATGATAGGTGCAACTACCGCAATCTTATAAATACTTTCATCTCATCCAGATAAACTCAAGAAACTATAACTAACAACTGGAGACTTCATAACTCAAGTTATCCTACATATTTGACTTTGCATTCATGAACATATCATCATACATATATCTACAACATAAATATGAAGGTTTAAGGCTCTACTACAACCGTACAGTTAACCATATACATAACTGTTCCTAGGACCTGTCAGGAACACTCACTGATATACACAACTGTATTATTGTCTTTACTTAGAATCAACCCCTGCGTTTATGATATCATGTTGATAACATATCCATGAAACATATGCAAAAGGCTCTCTTCATTAGGATTCTAAGCATGTTGTTTACCATATGTTATCATCAATATCAAACATAAAATCAGCAATCTGGTTTTCTTGCAAATCTCCAACAATCTCCCCCTTTGGCATTGATGGAAACATATGGAATGAAAAACACCACCAATCCAAATGATCAATTATTTTATAATATTCTCCATTTCATCAACAAAATTCCCCCAAGAATGGATCCTCCATCAACTGCTGAAATCTCTGAATATCAACTGCTAGAACTCTTCCTTTCTTCATATTCACTATTGACTATGCTCCTCCTTACTATATACCTTCTTTTCTGTTCTTTTTCTTTTCTTGTTTTTCATGACTTCATATATACTCCCCCTTTGACATCAATGGAAAAGGGTGCCAACACATTTAAGCATCGATACTACTCTTGAGGTAGAGTAGTCAACCCTTCATCAGTCACTGAGGACTAATGCACTCTTGCTATCTCAAATCAGATTTAGGGAAGGGAATTACTCACAAATTCTCCCTGAGATACTCAAAAGTATCCTTAAGTAGAGGTTTTGTGAATATGTCTCTTAGATGATCTTTTTTACTCACATAATCCACCATAACTTCTTTCTCTACTACTTTCTCTCTTAGGAAGTGATACTTTATCTCAATATGTTTTGTCTTTGCTTGCATCACATGGTTCTTTGACATATTGATAGTGCTAGTGTTATCACAAAGAATAACAATAAGATAATCAATCTAATACCAAAGTCTTTTATCATCTATTTGATCTACACAATTGTAGAACAATTCAATACTATTGCAACATACTCTACTTCTGCTGTTGACTGAGAAATACAATTATGCTTTTTACTTGTCCAAGTAACAAGTCTATCTCTAAGGAATACAACTCCTCCAGAGGTGCTCTTTCTATTGTCTATGCATCCTGCCCAATCTACATCTCTATATACATGAAGCTTTACATTCTCGAGATTAGGATACCATAAACCATAGTCTAAGGTTCCATTCAAGTATCTGAATATTCTTTTTACTGCCATGAGATGACTTTGCTTAGGTTCTGCTACAAATCTTCCAACAATACCAATTGCATTGGAAATGTCTGGTCTAGTTTGAGTAAGATATATAAGTTTTCCAATCATAGACTTATATAAAGTTGTATCTACTGTTGGTAAATCATCTTCTTTTGAAAGCTTACATCTAGTTATCATAGGGGTACTTACTGGCTTGCAATCATCCATCTTGAATGTCTTCAAGATCTCTTTCACATACTTAGTTTGATTTATGAATATACCTTTGTCTATCTGTTGCACATTCAATCCCAAAAAGTACTTGATAGGTCTAATCATGCTCATTTCAAATTCACTCTACATTTCCTTAGCAAATTTTGCACTAAGTTTTTCATTACCACCAAAGATAATGTCATCAAAAAATATAGCAACTAACAATAATCCATCAAATGTTTCTCTTATGAATAAATTACAATTTGTAGCTCCTTTCTTGAATCCAATCTTTGTTAAGTAACCATCAAGTCTTTCATACCATGCTCTAGTGGCTTGCTTAAGTCCATAGAGGGCTTTCTTCAATCTGCATACCATATCAGGTCTGTTTGATAGGGTGAATCCTTCAGGCTATTCTATGTAAACTTCTTCCTTTAATTCTCCATTTAGGAATGCTAACTTAACATCCATCTGGTAGACTTTAAAGTTTTTGAATGTAGCATAGGCTAAAAACAATTTTATGGCTTCCAATCTGCCTACTGGGGCAAATGTATCAGAGTAATCAATTCCTTCTCTTTGTGCATACCCTTTACATACTAACCTAGCTTTGTTTCTTACTACTGTATCATCTTCATTCATCTTATTTCTGAATATCCATTTGGTTCCAATCACATTCTTATCACTAGGCCTAGGGACCAATTCCCATGTGTCATTCTTAATTATTTGATCTAGCTCTTCTTTCATTGCTTCATGCCTATCTAAATCATTACATGCATCTTCAACACTTAAGGGTTCAATCTGTGATAGTAAACATACCTCTTCATTTGCTGTGGAACTCTTTGCTTTTGATCTTGTCATGAATTTTCTGCTTTGATCTCCAATGATGTCTTCCTTTGAATGATATCTAGATGTGAATTTAGGAACATTAGGTGTGACTTTTTCATCTACCTTTTGTGATTCTTCTTTACTTGTTTCAGGGTCATTGAATAGAACATCTATGTGTTGGAAACAATTGTCTGAAGGAAATTGCTACTCAATTATGTATTGTCTTTGATGTCACACAATGTCATAGTCTGCAGCAACCAGTTACTATTGAGCTCAGTCGGTCTGCCAGATAGGAATATTAGTGCTTACCGAGTCCACTCGGTTATCAAAGAAAATCAGTGTCTACCGAGTTCACTCGGTTACCAAAGGAAATTTAGTATTTACCGAGTTCAGTCGGTCATCGAAGAAAAGTTAGTGTTTGCCGAGTTCAGTCGGTCATCAAAGAAAAGTTAGTGTTTACCAAGTTCAGTCGGTCATCGAAGAAAAGTTAGTGTTTACCGAGTTTAGTCGGTTATCGAAGGTAAAGGATTGTCGGTGTTTACCGAGTTCCCTCGATCTTTGAAAGATTATAGAAAGTTATGGTCACCGAACACTGTCGGCCCTTGAAGGATTTTTGCAAATAGAGTTTGCTTAATTCAGCCGACTGTTATACTAAAATAATGTCGATTTGACAAATCTAAAATCATATAAATAAAAGGTCAAATGTGAAAAGTAAAAAAGAAATATAGCAGAAGTTTTACAGAAGAAAAGCAGGAGAGGTGTATGCGAATTTGTGAAGGATGTTCAGATATCCTTGAGGTGCAGCAGAGATTTATTCAATTAGAAAGGATCAGACTTATGCAGAACAGAAATCTGTAATCAGCAAGACAATTGCATTATTATACAGGTCATTTTTCATTGTTACCTTCTTATCATTGTAACAGTGAATTCTAAATCTCTTAACTGAGTTGGTTTAACAACCATATTGTAAATCCTGTAACAAGGTGAAAATTCCATTGAATTGTTTTCAAGACCTCTTACCAGGCCACTCCTAGCAGGGTGTTTTAAATCCTCTAACAAGGTCACACCTAACAGTGTGTTTTGTAACCTTTTACCGGGTTGGCTTCTAACCGGGCATCACTTCAGAAAAGTGAAAATCAGTATCTAGATACATTGGTGGTTTTTCCCATATTGGGTTTCCACGTTAAATCTTGTGTCTCTTGTGTTCTTAATTGCTTTCTCAATCATATACATGTGTTGATGAATATCTAAAAGATAATTTTGCTAATACTTTCTGCATCTTCAAAGTTACTGCAATCTATTTACCGAGTGCTAAAACAGATAACATTGTTAAGATATTTTAAGGGATCTGGAAAGAATTAATTGTGAAGTGTTTTATGGTTGACTGATTCACCCCCCCCCCTCTCAGTCACTTCATCCATATTCCATCAATTGGTATCAGAGCTTTTGGTGCTTGCAGGAAGGGTTTCAAAGACCTAAGCTAAAGATCAGGATGTCTTACAAGAGGGAAATTCCAAAGCTCAACAGAGATAACTTTTCAGCATGGCAAGGTCTCATGCGACTTCATCTGGCTTCCATTGGTGATTCATGATGCAAATACATTGATGAAGAATACACAATTCCTAATGGCGCATTAACTGTTGAAGACATTGCAGATAAAAAGACTCACAACACCATGATGATAGACATTGCATTTGCTCTCAGCTATGAAGAATTTGATGATATTAAAGACTGCACTACTGCATATGAAATGTGGATGGCACTAAAGAAAATATATGGTGGTGATGCAAATGTGAAAAGAGCCAAAGCAGAAAGCCTAAGAGGACAGTTTGACAAGATGAATATGAAGGAAGATGAAAACATTGCAAAATATGTTGAAAGAATCAAAGCAAGTGTAAGTGCAATTAGAGCTTCTGGAGGAACAATCTCAGATGAAACTGTTATAAGTAAGGTACTCAAAACATTACTCCCTATCTATGCAATAAGAGTATCAGCTATTCAAGAAAGAAGATGTGAAACAAACCACAATATAACTTTGGATGCTTTAGTTGGAAGATTGACAGCCTTTGAATTAGACAACTATGACAACTATGTCCTAGTTCCAAAAATATTGAATCAGCATTTGAGGCCAAGGTTTCACTAAAGAAGAACAAGAAAATTAAAGAAGTTTAGTCAGAAAGTGAAGAAGTATCAAAAGAAAGTTCTGATAGTGATCTTGAAATTGTAGAAGCATTACTTGCAAAGAAGTACTCTAGAGGGAAAGGTAAATATAAAGGTAAAACTCCTTTAATCTATTTTTCATGTGAAGAAATTGGACATATTGCAGCTAGGTGCCCAAACAAGCAAGTCAAGGAAGAGAAGAGAAGTCACAAGTACTATGGCAAAAATAATTTCAAATCATACAAGGATAAAGGTAAGAAATCATGTTTTATGGCTAAAGATTCTGATGATAGTGAAGAAGAAATTGTCTTTATTGCTATAAAAGATGAATCTGATGATGATGAAGATAAGATGGCACTTATTTCTCATATAAGCAAAGATGATATATGGATAATAGATAGCGGATGTTCACACCACATGACTGGTGACAAGACAAAATTTGAATATCTAGAAGACTGTGATAGTGGTAATGTAAGATTTGGAAACAATGAACCTTGCTGTATAAAAGGAAAAGGAAGAATCTCATTAACCAAAGAACTCATATGTGATAATGCTTATTGGGTTGAAGGACTAAAACATAATCTTCTAAGTGTAGCACAGCTAATCAACACTGGTTTCAAGGTTGAATTCATGAATGGTCAAGCAAGACTGCTGGATGGAAAAGGAAAACTCATTGGATCAGGCAAACAAACAAAAGGTAACTTATTTTATCTTGATCTCAGTGAATATTCATGCTTTATTGCTCAAATAGAAGAAAGTTGGCTATGGCACAAAAGGTTATGTCATGTGAATTTTGATAACATGATAAAAATAAGCAAATTCAAGAAGGTTAGAGGCATTCCTACTTTGAAGAAACCTGATACTGGTCTATGTAAGAATTGTCAGATTGGCAAAATGAGTAAAACTAGTTTCAAGAGTAAGAACTATCAGTCTAAAGAAATTTTGGAAATTGTGCATACTGATTTATGTGGACCTATTGGAATACAAAGCTATACTGGAGATAAATTCTTTATTCTTTTCGTTGATGATTATTCTAGAATGATGACTGTTATGTATTTAAGAGAAAAATCAGAAGCATTTGAAAAGTTCAAATGGTACTTAGCAAGAGTGGAAAAGGAAACAGGGAAAAAATTGAAATGCTTAAGATCAGACAGAGGTGGTGAATTCATCTCCCATGATTTTAACAACTTTTGCATTGAAAGAGGAATCAAAAGACAGGTATCAGCTCCTAGAACTCCTAAGCAGAATGGAATAGCAAAAAGAAGAAACAGATCTATTATGGATTGTGCAAGGACTCTAATGATAGAAAAGAACATCGCTATAAAGTACTGGAAGGAAGCTATCAGCACTGCAGTTCATACCTTGAATCGAGTACAATTGAAGAAAGACACATTCAAAACTCCTTATGAATTATGGTATGGCTATAAACCCAATGTAAGTTACATGAAAATATTTGGTAGCAAGTGTTATATCTTAAAAGAATCCAGAAGAAATAAATTTGATGTGAAAAGTGATGAAAGAATATTCCTAGGATATTCTAGCAAAAGCAAGGCATACAAATGTCTGAACTTATCTACTCACAAAGTCATAGAAAGTATACATGTAAAATTTGATGAGTTTGCAGAAAAGACTAAGGAAGAAAGCAAAAGGGAACTTGAGAACTACAGAAGATTCATTTACATTGAACCTGAAACATTGGCAGACACAACTATCAGTAAGGAAACTATATCTACCGAGCCGAGCACAGTTACCGAGTCACAAACCGAGTCACAGGAAGAAGTTCAAACCGAGTCACAGGAAGAAATTCAGACCGAGTCTCAGCCTGAAGTTACCGAGCAAATATCTACCGAGCCCGAGCAACCTGAAGAAGAGATCCTAGAAGACAACATCATGAATCATTCAAAAGGCAAGGAACCTATACTAGCCAAATATGTCAGAAGACATCATACACCAGATCAAATCATTGGAAACAAATCAGATGGTACTATGACAAGAAGCAAGCTAAAAGGTACATGTCTGCTTACTGACTTTGAACCTAGAAATATCAAAGATGCATTGGAAAATGAAAGTTGGATTGAAGAAATGAATGAAGAATTAGAAGAAATACAAAAGAACAAAACTTGGAATCTTGTACCTAGACCTAAAGATAAGAATGTAATTGGAACAAAATGGGTATTCAGGAATAAGCTGAATGAAGATGGTCAAGTATCTAGAAACAAAGCTAGACTGGTATGTAAAGGTTATTCTCAAGAAGAAGGTATAGATTATGGAGAAAATTTTGTAACCTTTTACCGGGTTGGCTTCTAACCGGGCATCACTTCAAAAAAGTGAAAATCAGTATCTAGATACATTGGTGGTTTTTCCCATATTGGGTTTCCACGTTAAATCTTGTGTCTCTTGTGTTCTTAATTGCTTTCTCAATCATATACATGTGCTGATGAATATCTAAAAGATAATTTTGCTAATACTTTCTGCATCTTCAAAGTTACTGCAATCTATTTACCGAGTGCTAAAACAGATAACATTGTTAAGATATTTTAAGGGATCTGGAAAGAATTAATTGTGAAGTGTTTTATGGTTGACTGATTCACCCCCCCCCCTCTCAGTCACTTCATCCATATTCCATCACTATGATGTCAAACATTTCTTCAATAATTGCTTCACTACTTGTAGGTCTAGGTTCTTCTTCAATCATAGGTGCATAATCATGATATCTTTCTTGAATCATAAAATTCTCATCAATCTTAACATGAGCACTTTCAATGATTTTCTTCAATCTCAGATTAAAACATCTATAAGCTTTTCTCTTAGTAGAGTAACGAAGAAAAATACCTTCATCACTTCTTGCATCAAACTTGCCAATTTCTTCATCTCTCTTGATGTAGCACTTTCTTCCAAAGATTCTGAAGTATTTCACGATAGGTACATTCCAAAACCATAGCTCATAAGGTGTCTTGTTTGCACCTGGCCTTAGTTGAATTCTATTGATAGTGTAGACTGTTGTATTGACCACATCTCTCCAATAGGTGTGTGCGACCTTTCCTTCAATCATGATAGTGTGCACTGTGTCAAGAATGATCCTATTCCTTCTCTCTACAATTCCATTCCACCGAGGGGTTCTAGGGGCACTTAGTTGTCTCTTTATCCCATGTTCTTCATAGTATTCATAAAATCTGTCAGAGGTGAATTCTCCTCCTCTATCTAATCTTAGACATTTAATCCTCAATCCAGACTCATTTTCAACCTTAGCTTTGAATATTTTGAACTTGTCAAATGCTTCTAATTTATCCTTTAAGAACGCAACCCACATCATTCTAGAATAATCATCAACAAAAAAAATGAAATACCTCTCACCATAATATGATCTTGTTTGAGTTGGTCCACATAGGTATGTATGAATCAGATCCAATTTGTTCTCTGTCGAATTGTGCTTGCTTCTAAATGAATTTCTTACATGCTTTCCCATCACACATTCCTTGCATATTGCATCAACTAGTTTTTCAATGCTAGGAAGATCTCTAACTACCTTTACATTACTTATCTTTACTATGTTATTAAAATTGATATAGCATAGTCTCTTGTGCCATAGCCAACTGTCATCTACTTTAGCAACAAAAAAACTTGCTTTTGGATTAGGTTGGAAAATATTACCTTTAGTTTTTTATCTTGATGCAATCATTTCTCCTTCCTTGTTATTAATGATGCACTTGTTGTCTTTGAACTCCAACTGGTAACCTTTGTCAAGCAACTGTCCAACACTCAGTAGGTTATGCTGCAAACCATCAACATATAAGATATCATTAGTGTTGTTCTTTCCATCCAAGGTGATGGCTCCTCTACCAATGATAGGTTTAGGAGTGTTATCTCCAAATCTAACCATGCCTCCTTTGTATCTATCCAAATGAACAAATCTATCTTTGTCCCCTGTTATGTGATGTGAGCATCCACTGTCAATGATCCAATCTGTCTTGATGTCTTCTTGTGAAATAAGTGCTAATTTTTGTGAATTCTTTTCATCTTCAAGAGAAATAAATCCAATTTCCTCTTCTATTGATTCTTCATCTGATACTCCATCTCCAGCATAGTAACATTTCTTTGTATACTTAGGCTTGTAGTTATTTTTGAACTTTTTGACTCTTGTAGGACACTTAGATGCAAAGTGACCAATCTTATTACTTGAAAAGCATTTGAATAATAATTGACCTTCATATTTTCCTTTTCCATTCTTTTCTCTTTTAGCAATCATAGTAATGAAATCATCTAGTGTATTCTCTTCTTCATCATCATCAAAATTACCAGAGGTGTTCAAGGATTTATTACCATGGACTGAAGCTTTGAAGGTAGTTTCACTTTTAGGCTTTGTCTTCAAACTTGATATCTCAAATGCAACAATCTTGCTGATTAAGGTTTCTCTTTTGAAGTTTTCAGAAAATTGCATAGTCTCATCAAGGATGTTTATCTTGCTCTCATATTTTGGTGTCAAGGTAGTCATCAGTTTATCCATGATGTCTTCTTCTAAAATTTCTCTGCCATTGTTTCTAATTCCAGCAACTGCTTCATTAATCCTTTGATTGTAGGCTCTTATGTTCTCTTCAAGTAGCATCTCCAATGTATTGTACTTTTTCTTCCATGTCTTCCTACATGCATTCTTTGCTTGGATGTCTCCTTCAAACATATCTTCTAGATACTTCTAAATCTTGTAAGCTTTGTCTAGCTTCTTGACCTTTGAAAACTCACTATCAAACAAGGCGCTGATGAGTGCTTCTTTGGCAATAGCATTTGAGGTGAACAACTCCTTTTTCTTAAGAGTTACATCTTCCTTTGCAAGATTTGATAAAGAAGGAATCTCAATTTCTTTAGTAGCCACCTCAAAGATCTCAAAGGCAATGCACTGCAAATGTGTCATCATCTTGTTCTTCCAATCAAGATAATTCTCTCCATCAAACTTAGGAATTTATTTTTTGAATAATTCCATCTGATCAACCTCAAGTTGTTAAACTTTCTCTCCGAGGCACTTGGCTCTGATACCAATTGTTAGGAATAGTCCCAAGAGATAACTGAGAAGGGGGGGGGGGGTGAATTAGTTATCTACAAGATTCAATTATTTAACCAATTAAGTATAGAAGAACATTAACCAAAACACAATATGAGAACACTTAACACAACACAACAATTTTGGTTAAGGTTGAACCCAAATAGGTAAAAACCCCGGTGGGAATTGACACCCACTAATAATCTACACTAGTGCATTATGATCCATGTTAGAAGACCTTACAACCCTATTAGGAGTTGATATTTACAATGAAATAAGTATAATGACTTGGTCAAGGGTCGGACCCTGTTAGGAGTCTTTTACAATTAACCCTGTTAGGGGTGAGGACGCATTGTCCGAGAGCACACTACTCAAAGGGGTAAAGGCTACAACCTTCTGATTAACATATACACACTATATCTAGATCTTGGAAAACTATTCATAGACCTTCTATCTAGATCAGTTCCAATTAATAACATATACTCTTTACTTGGTCATATAAACCTTCTACTGATGGCTCAACACTTCTCACTTTCTGCTTTGCACTTTTCTTACAACTCTGAACCACACTTTAGCAATCACAAATGACTGCCTATAAATATATTTCCTCTAAATGATATAATCAAGTTAGCCTGTTAGAACCATCTTGAAATCATATTAGAAAAATAATACAACTCACTAAAAACACCTCAATCATCTCTACTAAGCACACAACATAAATTAGGACTTCACAATTCCATGTGAGTAGATGCCACACTACACACAGTCGGCTTCACTAAATCATTTCCAACTTTTTTCTTATGATGAATTAAATCATGCACTCTTAACCAAACATTTTTTACTCTCCTCTTAACATAAATCCAAGTGCGCATACCACGATGATAGGTGCAACTATTGTAATCTTATAAACACTTTCGCCTCTCCCAGATAAACTTAGGAAATGGTAACTGTCAACTGGAGACTTCATAACTCAAGATGTTCTACATATTTGACTCTGTGTTCATGAACATAGCATCATACATATGTCTACAACATAAATATGAAGGTTCAAGGCTCTACTACAACTATATGACTAACCACATACAGAACTATTCTTCGGACATGTCAGGAACACTCACTGATATACACAACTGTATTACTGTCTTTACTCAGAATCAACCTCTACGTCTATGATATCATGTTGATAAAATATCCATGCAACATATGTAGAAGGATCTATTCATCAAGCTTCTTTGCATGTTGTTTACCACATGTTTGTTGGAAACTACAATTGAAGCAATTGTTGTATTGTCATTGATGTCAAACTTTAATTGGTAAGACTGTTGCTATCTAAGAAAGTACTATATCTATTTGTTTGTTGAGAAGGATTAGGGCAAGGATGATAACAATAGTACCTAAGGAAAGGTTGAGTTATCTTGATATTTCAATGAGTACTTGATTATGTGGCACAATGATAAGATAATTTATTGTTTATCTAAGTGAGAAGCAAGACTAAACAAGTAGGCTTACCTGAGCAGAAGTGAAGAAATCTAGTTTAAGCCGAGTGATGTTAGTGTTGACCGAACATTAGTTTATTGTCGAGGGAGACATTATTAGCTGAGGGAAACTATTTCAAGTGATGACCGAGCTACACAATGATGACCAAGGAGTTGATCAACATAGTATTGACCGAGCGTCAGTAATTTACATTTGAGGAAGAATTCATATCCCTAGCCAACATAGTTGAATTCTTGGATTATGTAAATCATGTTGACTTTATTTATTGAATGTATGGAGCATTTAATGCATAGTAAACCATTTTATTGTGATTCCATAAATTGATTAGAGATGTTTCTAGAAGGATAGATGAAGAACATAATGTTGGAAGGATTAGATGAATCTGACCTAACCCTAAGATCTACGGAGGAAATTAAGTGACAAAAGATGGATCTACCTATCAAAGAGGTATTAAGAAAACCTAAGTGTGAGGTTAAAGCAGTATGCTGGAGTTGTTGTTGTTATTGACTAAATAAGCAAAAAAGGCTGAAGGAGGAGTTGTGATTACTTGAAGGTATTTCTGAGTAGATCAGTGATGGAGATGGAAATGGATCTCAGTCAGTAAGCCAACATATATATGTAAGAATTGGATCTATTATTTGAAAAGTAAGTTGTATGTTTTCAGATCAAACACTTCTGTTACTTTCTAACCATTGTATCAGTTTAAATCCTTTAATCAAGGTTGACCTAATAGTCACTGTATAAATCCTTTGAAGAAGGTTGCATTCTAATGGAATGTACTTAAGTCCTTTAACAAGGTGCACTCCTAACAGGGTGATTGAAATCCTTTAATAGGGTCACACCTAGCAGTGTGTTTGTAAACCTTTGACAAGGTTGGCTTTTCACAAAGCTCACTTCAGAAGAGTGAAAATATCAGTAGCATGTTACAAAGTGAATTTTCCTAAATCGATTTTCCACTATAAATCTTGGTGTCAATACTTGTGTGAATGTTTTGGTTTGAACATTGTTGTGTTTTGCAAGTTATATTATGTTGGATAGTGGACTGCACTATTATATGTTTCTGATATACATTCTATAATGACTGATTAGCTCTTGGTTGTTAGATCTGAGTTGTTGAAGTGTTTAAAAGTTTAATTTATACATCTAGACTTGAGAAAAATTGATTCACCCCCCCCTCTCTATTGTTCTAAATCATATTAACAATTGGTATCAGAGTTGTTGGTGCTTACAAAGAATAAGTTTAAAGGTACTTGAAGCAAATGATCAGGATGTATAAGGAGGTATCGAAGCTGAATAAGGAGAACTTCCCTGCATGGCAGAGTCTGATGAAACTGCATCTAGTTGGTATTGGTGACTCGGTGAAATATTATGTTGAACATGACTATGTTACACTTGTTGCACCCTTGACTGTCGAGGAGATGAGAGCTAAATAGGAACACAACCAAGCAATGTTGGAGATTGCATCTGCCTTAAGTTATCCTGAATTTGAAGACATCAAAGATTGCACAAATGCAAAGCAAATGTGGGACACTCTTGCAAACATCTATGGTGGTGACATAAATGTACTAAGGGTAAAAGATAAAAGCCTGAGAGGTAAATTTGATGAAATGAAAATGCAAGAAGGTGAGAATATTGCTCAATATTATGGTAGGATAAAAGAGGTTGTAAATGCTATTAGAGGAGCTAATGGAACTATTGATGATGAGACTGTTATTGGAAAAGTATTGAGAGCTTTGCATCCTATTTATGCCATCAAAATTTTAGCAATTCAAGAATCTAGATGTAACCTTGGCAATGCTCTTACATTGGAAAGTCTTGTTGGTAAGCTTACTACTTTTGAGCTTTCTAACTATGATAAATTCATTGTTGCTAATGTTGAATCTGCATTCAAGTCACAAATGGTTCTGAATAAGTCTAAGAAAGAAAAAGAAAGATGCATCAGTGAGAGTGAAAGTGATAGTGACACTTTTGATGAAGAACTAGAGGATCTTGAAGCTCTAATGGCTAGAAGATTGAAAAGAGGAAAAGGAAAATATAAAGGTAAACTTCCTATCATATGTCTCTCATGTAACAAAGTTGGTCATATAGCTGCAAGATGTCCTAAAAGGGATGACAAGGATGAGGAAAGAGATAACAAGCACAAAGATAAGAGAGAAAATAGAGACAAAGAAATTGGAGTTCTGACTAGAAGCAAGTTAAGATATCCTACATGTTTATTGTGTGAATTCAAGCCTAAGACAACAAGGTAGGCACTAGAAACTGAAGACTGGATTCAAGCCATGAATGAGGAGATAGACCAAATAGAAAAGAATGATACCTAGAATCTGGTGCTGAGACTAGAAAACAAAAATGTCATTGGAACAAAATGGGTATTCAGAAATAAGCTTAATGAACATGGACAAATCACAAGGAAAAAAGCAAGGCTGGTATGCAAGGGCTATGCACAAGAATAAGGAATAGACTATGGGGAGACATTTTCCCCTGTAGCAAGATTAGATGGAGTAAGAACTTTACTTTCATATGCTGCCTACAGAGATTTCAAGCTATACCAAATGGATATCAAGTCTACATTTTTAAATGGTATATTAGAAGAAGTGTACATTGAGCAACCTGAAGGATTTGTTGATCCAAACAAGAGACATATGGTTTGCAAACTAAATAAGGTGATGTATGGATTGAAGCAAGCCCCCGGAGCATGGTATGAGAGGCTGCACAATTACTTGATACAGATTGGATTCTCAAGGACAAATGACACCAACAATCTGTACATGAAATATGAAGAAGATTGGGCAGGAAATGTGGATGATAGAAAGAGTACTAGTGGTGGAGCTCTCTTTCTTGGACAAAGATTAGTTTCCTAGACAAGTAAGAAACAAAATTGTATTTCCCAATCTATAGTTGAAGCTGAGTATGTAGATGTTGCAGTGAATTGTTCAAACTTGATATGAATTAAGCAATTGTTGAAAGGCATGAAGAAGAGATTACTAAACTAGTTGTCATCTACTATGACAACACAAGTGCTATCAACATATCTAAGAATCCAGTGATGCAGACCAAACATATTGCCATCAAGTATCATTACTTTAGGGAATGTGTAAAAGATAAAGAGGTTAGAATGGAATATGTGAATATAAAGGAACAACTAGCAGACATATTCACCAAATCCTTACCTAAAGAAGCTCATGAATATCTGAGAGGCAAATTAGGGGTTCTTCCCCTCACTGAGGTTGCCTACTCAAGCTAGGAGCACTGCATCAAATATTCTCCAAAGAGTATCTGACAAATTGATGTAGAAAAGGTCACACTTTAGGAGTAGCCTAGAGTTGTGAAAAGTACAGCAAAGCTGATAATCAGTCATAAGCAAAGATGAAAAAGGGAGAAATATTGTTACTGAATTGACAAGATGACATCTACATCTGAAAGATGCATGTTCTAGTTGCTTCTTTGGCATTATTGTCAAAGATGGAGATGAATAAGATGAAAATACATGGTGAGATTACATGGAAGATCAAGTAAGAGGGAGAGATTCAGAGGAAAGGAACACATAAAAGATTCAGTGGAAGTTACTATGTGGATGGTCAAGCAAGTGAGGCTAAGTGATTTAGAATCATAATGAAGCTAAGGATATTACAAATGCTTCTGATGCAAAGACAAGTTTTGGATTGGTTGGTGAATCATGTGATTTTCATATGGTGTTGCCATCAATGCCAAAGAGGGAGATTGTTGGAAACTGCAATTGAAGCAATTGTTGTATTGTCATTGATGTCAAACCTTAACTAGTAAGACTATTGCTATCTAAGAAAGTACTATATCTATTTGTTTGTTGAGAAGGATTAGGGATAACAATAACACCTGAGGAAAGGTTGAGTTATCTTGATATTTCAATGAGTACTTGATTATGTGGCACAATGATAAGATAATGTATTGTTTATATAAGTGAGAAGAAAAACTAAACAAGTAGGCTTAACCGAGTAGAAGTAAAGAAATCTAGTTTAAGCTGAGTGATGTTAGTCTTGACGGAGCCAATATATGCCAAGTAAATTTAGTGTTGATCGAACATCAGTTTATTGTCGAGGGAGACAGTATTACCCAAGGGAAACTATTTCAAGTGATGACCGAGCTACGCAGTGATGACCGAGGAGTTGAACACAGTATTGACTGAGCATCAATAATTTACATTTGAGGAATAATTCAGATCCCTAGCTGGCATAGTTGAAAGCTTGGATTATGTAAATCATCCTTGACCCTAGGGTCCGGGATCCTTGGAGTTAGCTTCCAGTTTTAGGATTTCATCAAAATCTTATCTTTTCCCTCTTTGGGGCCATAATTTCTTGGATTAAGTGTTGAATTCTCAAATTAATATTTGAGGTGGACCTTTCTCAAGATTTTATAGGATTCCTAATTTATTAGAGATTATCCTTTCTCAATTTTTGTGCCTGATGCTCAAATTAACTTTAGGGTTGGCCTTACCTCAAATTTTGTGACAAGGCTCTTAAATAATTATTTTATTTCTATATTAAGGGTGGTCCCCTCCTAGAGTTTTATGTCAAGAATTTAATTTAATTTCCTCTCCATGTGCACCTCTCTAGAGTTTTGTGCCATGGGCCCTTAATTATTGTTTTCTACGAGGCCCCTCTTGTGCCCTAGATCACTATAAAAGGGAGCCTTCCTCTCTCATTTTCTCCATCAAGTTTTTCCATCTCATCTCACAATCTCTCAAGCTCTCAAGTGCAAGAAAGAAAGAAGATCAAGCATTCAAGCATTCAAGCCTTCAATCATTTAAGCATTCAATTCATCAAGGAGATCCATTAGAAGCCATTGAAGGATTCAAGCTCTATGGAGATCTCTTGTTGAAGATTCCTCCATTTCCATTCAAGCCTCTTCCAAATTCAAGATCCATTCAAGATTGGTGTTGAAGATCTAAAGACAACTCATTGGAGACATCCTACATTTGATTCTACATTCATCCATTCTTGTGGATTCAAGGATTCGAATCCTCCATAAGGGTTTCAACTCAAGCAAGGTGAATTGTTCCATTTACTTTGTTTATTCCAACAATTTCAATTCAATTTCAAGGTTAATTCCTAAATTGGGGTTTGACTAAGGCAAACCCCTTCCCCCAACAAACAAAACCATTTTTCTTGTAGGTACAGGTGCAGAATTTCAGATTTGAGATCGGATTTGGATACCCTTTTCGGTGAACTTTCAAGATTTGTGAACAAAGTCAAAATCGACCTTCAGAATAAAAATGTAGCCTTTGACCTTTTATGAGGGTCAAAGTAGACCTAATCTCATCTTAGAAAAAGATTTCTAGGTTTTGTAGATCTCGTAGTTTCGGTTTCATATGCGTGAGAATCAATAGTTTTTGAGATCGTTTGACAGGGTTTTCAGCCGATTATTTTTCAGAGGTAAGTACTTTTATTACTTAATTTCAATATTAATCATCTATATTTACTTTTTATATCAATACAATTTCATGTAAGTGTAAAATATTGGCTTTGGGGTCTCTTTTATGTGCAAACCATTGTTCTAGGACCTCATCCACATTTTCTCCTTTACATTTTGGTGAACTTGACACACTTACCCCTTTCTTTTATGGAATTAGATGCCCTTTTGTGTTTGATTTCCTTTTTCATGCTTATAAGTTTCATTTGAATGCATTGGGATATATCTAGATCTATTTTCTATGCATTTCTTTATTTATTATAATGTTGCACAAGTTGTTTCAAATATTTTCCAAACGTTCTTCTATAACTTTTGGGATTACACAACATCCTCCTCTTACCTTACCATTGCATGATGTTACACCTAGAAAGACTTTATCTAGTGCATGTGATGTTGCTTTGTCCTCTTTTGAATTTCCTTGTAAGGATATATTAGAGCAAGAAGATGAATTTAATATATCTCTCTGTCATATTTCTCTTTATGGAGATGAGTTGAGGATTGATGTTAATTCTTCTCCTAATATATGTCTTTTCTATGAACCTACTTTAGAATATAATTTACCTTCTTTCCCCTCTAGGGATCCTACAATGTGCCTTATTGGTAGGGATTATAATCCCCCTATTTGGGATGAACCTTTGGATTTGGATGTTGATTACTCTCTTCCTCATGACACTATTGTGGATGATCCCTTGGATAAAGACATTGATTTATCCCCTCCTCATGAAGATGCTTTAATACAAGAGGGTGACATATTCATACATGTTGATAACTCTTTATCTAAAACACACTCCCCTTATGCGGACATTTTAGTGAAAGAAGATGATATCATAGATTCTTTACCTCTATTTGAGATTCCTTCTAGTGATGAGGCATTAGTGGAGAATGATATGAATTCCCTTAATGCTCTCCCTTTTAGTGATGATCCTATGGAGAATCCAGATCTTACCTCATCTTCTCTTAGGATGTCCTCTTTTCTTCCTTTTGGTGAATCTATTTGTAGTGTTGAGACAACTAAAATGGTTTATCCTAAACCCTTGTTGACTGTCAAAGGTTGTCCTCGCATTACTATCAAAGGTAAACCTATGGAGTCTTTCAATGATCAAGATTCTATAGCTCACACTTATCATATAAGGAATAACCCTCAACCTAATCTAGTGGTTTCTACTTCTTTGCCACCTTCTGAACCTATTCTTCCTCCTCCACCCTGTCTTACTAGCAAGGAGTATGATTTGATAAACCAATTGCAAAATACTCTTGCCAAGATTTATTTATGGGAGCTTCTTCAAAATTCACCTACCTACTATGAAGCCTTGAAAAAATCTCTAGAAACTCTTCCCACTCCACCTCCTAATCAAGAGAACATCAATAAATTCTTACATTGCATGCATGCTACCTCGGGTCCTCCTGACATTGTATTTACTCAAAAGGATTTACCTTCTAAAGAAGTTCAGAATCAATATGATGCTCTTATGGTTGTTGTTACTATCAATAAAAGTATCATTCGTAGGACCTTGATTGATAACAGACTTGGGCTTAATGTTTGCAGCATGGCCATGCTCAAAGCAATTAACACTGATCTTTCAACTATTCAACCTGACAATGTTCCTATACGTGGCTTTGATAACATTGCTAAGAACACTTTAGGCATCATTACCTTACCTATCAAAGTAGGTCTAGTCATCCTGAACACACCTATTCATGTTATGCCTAGACCTCTGAATTATAACCTTATTTTGGGAAGACCTTGGTTGGATGAGATGCATGTCGTTCCTTCCACCCTTCACCATAAAGTCAAGTTTATACATAATAACAAGATGTATTCGCTTCATGTGAATAATGCACCTAATCCTTGTCTTAATATTCAAACTCACACTACTCATGTTCCTAATAGTAATCCTCCTTCCTCTAATGCTTTTCCTGATGATGATTGGGGAACCTTGGATTTTAATCCTACCTTTATTGGAGAGTATAAAGTTAATGATCTTGATTTTATGAAGAAACAAAGAGAATTTGAACAATGAGTTTTTACTTCTAAACCCCTTTGTAATAACTTTGTCATTGATTCTACCCACAATGAACCTGTCAAAACTACTAAGGATGATATTGTGAGTACTGAAGTTCCATTGACTCCTTCTGATATGGCTTCTCGTTATGGTCCTGATTATCATTTCCTAGTTAAACAAGGATTTAATGGTCAAGGATGTGGTAAACATAAATAGGGAATTCAAATTCCCTTACACATTGGGGGGCATGAGCATTCTTATGGATTGGGATTTAAATCCTCCACAACAAATCAATGTTAACAACATCTTCAATAACACTTCAAAACATGATGAACCTGTGAAGGAATTTGATCAAGAAGTTCTTTTGCCTAAACTCCTTCATGCTAAGATGATTACTAGACCTAAACACAAAAAGAAACATAGTCCACACTTGAAGACTCTTCCTTTTTGTTTATATCATAGATTTAATGATCACTCTACTAATGAATGTCAAGCTTTACATTATAAGATTAGGCAGCTCATTGATAGTAAGGTTATTTATATATCATGTGACAATGAGTTGTATTTCAATCTTGTTTTCTCTAAATAACATTCATGTTCCTATTATGGAGCTCCACATTATGTAAACAATGGTAGCCTAATACTTGGGGGCTTGTTGCCTTGCATAGTGTTGCGAGTGATATAATAGGTCCCCTTCCATCCTTGTTCCTACACTTGGGGGCAAGGATGTCATCTCCTTCTTTTCTATCTTTTCGAAATTCACCTCTTTCCTTGGTTAAGTAGTATCTATCTATTATGTGATATCCAATCGTACATGAAAATTTTGGTTTGCATTGAGGATCTTTGTCATTGATGACAACCTATTTCATTGTTTGACATTGGGTTTCCATGGTTGATATATCTCTCACCTTGGAAACTGAACAGTGTGCTATCTCTCACAAGGGTTACCTTTTTCACTTCTTGAATGATATCTCTTTGCATTTGTCCCTTCCATGACCTCATAGGAGTTGTGACCTTCTTGGCTTGGACTGGGTGTTGTCTGTGGATATTGTCTTGTTGTCGAAGAAGGCTTTATCCTTGTTCTTTTCTTTCCTTAACATATCAAAATAGTATGTTTTTTCCATATTAAGGAGGGGGCATATATACAGCCTCCCTCATTCTATATTATGTATTTTTGTTCTAACCTTTTGTTTTGCAACATGCTAAATCTCAGAAGGTAATGCACATAAGTTGCTAAATCTTGAAGGGACACACATTTCCAATTTCAAATATTCTAAATCTTGGAAGGTAACACACATAAGTTGCTAAATCCTGAAGGGACATGCATTTTCAAATATGCTAAATCTTTCGAAGGTAACACACATAAGTTGCTAAATCCTAAGGAGACATGCATTTTGTATTCCATGGTGATACAAGAAGGTGGATCCATGGGTACTTTATAAAAGACATCAGAAGATGTACTACATACATGCACAAAGCCGCTAGAAGGTGCACAACTTTATGGGGTGACTATCAAGTATTTTATTGGTGGGCCATCCTATCCTTTTTTGGTTCATAGTGAGATATACACATCTTATTGGGCCAGCTAACCACTCCTCTCTCTCCCTTTCTATCTTTTTCTAGTGATGTCTCTCTTATTGCAATCTTAGAGTTGATGAAGACTTGAGTCCCTAAGGGCTTGAGGATTCCTTTGTCCCTTTTATTTCAATAATATTATCTTTTTCTTTGTGATCTCCTTTACCAAGAGTTTGCATTGAGTTCATACTCTTACTAAAGTGGGGGCTTAATGTATCATCTTAAAATGGAAGCACTTCCATGGTAAGAGCGTTTAGCCCTCTGAGTAAGTGGTTTGGGGTCATGTCACATGCCTTGAATGGATAATCAACTTGGATCTAGCTTTTTCCCTTGTTCTGCTCCATTTTCCACTTCTTCCTTGCATTTTCCTAGCATCTTGGACTATGAACCTAAGATTCTTGACCTTAGGGTCAAGGTCGACCTTTTAGGTCAAAGTCAACCTTGACCCTGACCTGGTCAAGATCAACCTCGATCCTGACCTGGTCAAGATCAACCTCGACCCTAACTTGGTTAGGATCAACCTCGTCCTTGACCCTAGGATCCGGGATCCTTGGGGTTAGCTTTCGATTTCGGGATTTCATTAAAATCTTGTCTTTTCCCTCTTCGGAGCCATTATTTCTTGGATTAAGTGTCAAATTCTCAAATTAATATTTGAGGTGGACCTTTCTCAAGATTTGTATAAGATTCCTAATTTATTGGAGATTAGCCTTTCTCGAGTTTTGTGCCTAATGCTCAAATTAACTTTGGGGTTGGCCTTACCTTGAATTTTGTGACAAGGCTCTTAAATAATTATGCTATTTCTATATTAAGGGTGGTCCCCTCCTAGAGTTTTGTGTCAAGACTTTAATTTAATTTCCTCTCCATGTGCATCTCTCTAGAGTTTTTTGCCATGGGCCCTTAATTATTATTTTCTACGAGGCCCCTCTTGTTGCCTAGATAACTATAAAAGGGAGCCTTCCTCTCTCATTTTCTCCATCAAGTTTTGCCATCTCATCTCATAATCTCTCAAGCTCTTAAGTACAAGCAATCAAGAAGATCAAGCATTCAAACATTCAAGCCTTCAAGCATTCAATTCATCAAGGAGATCCATTAGAAGCCATTGAAGGATTCAAGCTCTATGGAGATCTCTTCTTGAAGATTCCTCCATTTCCATTCAAGCCTCTTCCAAATTCAAGATCCATTCAAGATTGGTGTTGAAGATCTAAAGACAATTGATTGGAGACATCCTACATTTGATTCTACATTCATCCATTCTTGTGGATTCAAGGATTCGAATCCTCCACAAGGGTTTCAACTCAAGCAAGGTGAATTGTTCCATTTACTTTGTTTATTCCAACAATTTCAATTCAATTTCAAGGTTAATTCCTAAATTGGGGTTTGACTAAGGTAAAACCCTTCCCCCAACAAATAAAACCATTTTTCTTGTAGGTACAGGTGCGGAATTTCAGATCTAAGATCAGATTTGGATACCCTTTTGGGTGAACTTTCAAGATCTGCGAACAAAGTCAAAATCGACCTTTAGAATAAAAATGTAGCCTTTGACCTTTTATGAGGGTCAAAGTCAACCTGATCTCATCTCAGAAAAAGATTTATGGGTTTTGTAGATCTCGCAGTTTCAGTTTCAGACTCGCGAGAATCAATAGTTTTTGAGATCGTTTGATAGGGTTTTCAGCCGATTATTTTTCAGCGGTAAGTACTTTTATTACTTAATTTCAATATTAATCATCTATATTTACTTTTTATATCAATACAATTTCATGTAAGTGTAAAATATTGGCTTTGGGGTCTCTTTTATGTGCAAACCATTGTTCTAGGACCTCATCCACATTTTACCCTATATAAGACCTATTACAATAAAAGATATAGGTGTTATGCTTAATTTCCAATGTGATCCAAATTAAGTTAGATAAGACTTAGATATCACCAAAATCTTTAACCTCAAACATGCACAAGTTCTATCGAAGAAGCATAAATAATCGCAACATGTTACTTCATCATGTCAGCTAGGACCTAAATGAAGAAATACCAACACACTACCAAAGCATTAAATTTGATCATCTAAACCAATGCGAACCAATAGAATGATTATCACACGATCCAAGAACACCAAAAAGAAACATGGATAAATCTAGAACCTTCACATCATCTCCAATATGAAATCCATACTCATCTTTCTCTCTGATCAACAGGAACACTAAGATATTGAATTCTTACATAAAAAAAGTTATCTTGTTATACTCTGAGTCATGAACAACACTAGCTGTGAACACAATCATAATGCAACATCCAATCACTAGCTTCACAACCTCTAAAACATCAAATCCAAGTCATATTGAACCAAGTACTCATCTACTATTCACAAGAACATTGTGACATGAATAACTAGAAACTTGATCATATCTTACTCAAACTATTAAACCAACTTCTATGAGCCTTTGCAAATGTTCTATAGACATCTTAGAACAATAACTAACCATGTCATCTCAAGATATTCAACATAACAACTAAAAAATTTAAATTCTTTGTACCGAACATCCTAAACACACTATCTGAGATATCAAAAAATATGTTGACATCAATGACAAAACATTAATGTCAGCACACCCAAAGCCAAAACTCTGACATGCTCAACAATCTTCTAACATCATCATCTCAAAGAAAAAGAATCCCTTGAAGAAGTACTAGAAAGAAGGGAGGGAGAGGATCATGATGATAATCCCTCAATGTGAAGGACTCATCAAAGTGAACATCATGATGAAAATAAATCTCTCAAGTGATAGGGTCAAATAACCAATAACCCTTCACATCCTCACAACAGCCAAAAAATCAACCACCGTCTCTTCTTTTCCATTGATGTTTTCCCACTATGTGGAATGAATGTCATCCATGCATCACTACCAAATATTCTAAAGTAGGAAACCTTAGGCTTGACATGAGATCATGCCTCCCCATGATATACTAAAACAAAAAATTCTTTCTTAATATAATGGGATTAATAACCTTGACCCCCAAATGTTAGGAAGTCACTAGAGCCTAATGATATTGCCATTTTTATTGGAAAAGAAGACTAATAAATACATAAACCATCACATTCTGAAAAACAATTGGAACGTAGCAATATGATAGTTTAATCTAGTGGAGATGAATCCAATCTTAGCACTATCCTTTTTGAAAACTCTAATCTAAATCTATTTCTCAATTCTGAGGGTAGCCCATTTGATTGTGACCCAAAAAGAAATTTCATCTCCCTTAATTTCTTCAATCCCCTATCTAAAGGACTAATTGTGGAAGGAAAGGTAAATGATAATATTAAGGATTTTGAAGTAGTTAAAGGAGAAGTAAAATTGTGAGTAGATCAAACAATTCTCTAAAAATGCAAAAAGGGAAAAAATGGGTTATTAAACTAATTTGAAATGCTTTACAAGAACAAGAAGGTAAAAATCCCTGATAATACTCCATAATTAAGTAAATACTTTGGAATTTTAGGGGAATGCAATCCCCTAATATAAAAATAAGGATAAGACCAAGTTTGGTATATGTGAAATATATACTTCAAATAAATTCAAAGAAATAACAGGGTTGTGGAAATGGATGAGTGACTATCTCCAAAACATTCCATAAATCCTAGTAGAAGACTTTAATATGACTGAGAGAAAATATGAAAAATTAGGAGGTAATGCTTTGAGGTGGAAAGGGAATGAGTTTTTCTTTTGGGACATACTCAAAAAACTTAGGAAGCTATTTGGTCCTATAGAAGGGAAGATAAAAGCAATAAGACCATATGGTATACTTGGTGCAATAACCAAGGCCTTGAAAAAAAAGTGTATTGCAAAATAGATAGTTTTTATGTTGATAAGTCCATCTTTTATTTCCATTGTAGTGCAAAGGATGTGAAAGTGGAACATAAATCTTCATTTGATCATTTCCCAATTATGGTGAAGATTATGAAAAATAAAAAACCCCCCTAATCCTATCATTCAAAGTGAAGGCCTTTTTAGGGTTAACACCAAATTGTTGAATCAAAAAGATTTCTTAGATGGAATCAAAAATATGAAATGTATTACTAAAGTCTTGTCCAAATAACAAGGTGCAAGGGTTTACTAGAACACACTAACTAACAATTGAAAAAAATGGTTAAAAACCATAGGTAAAAGGAGAGAGAGAGTAATTCAAATTGTAGGATAATCTATTGAGAGTGGAAAAAAAACTTCAAGACAATCTTGATAATGAAGATCTAAATAAGACAATAAAGATAACTCAACATAAATTAAGATAGTTCTAGACTAGAACAATTCAAGGAGCTATAATAAGGGAAAAGTGTAACTACTTTAAGGATGATGATAAAAGCACCAAGTATTTCTTCAATATTCTAAGGAAGAAAGTTGCAAATTAAGACAGTTCTAGACTAGAACAGCTCAAGGAGCTATAATACGAGAAAAGTGTAACTACTTTAAGGATGATGATAAAGGCACCAAGTATTTCTTCAATATTCTAAGGAAGAAAATTACAAATGAGAAAATAGGACTAATATTGTTTCAAAATAGATGGTGTTATTTGAATGAGGAAATAACATGGATCTTTTATAACTTCTACAAGAAATTGTTCATTGTAGAAGATTAAAATCTAGATTCTAAGAGAGCACATGATATGTGTAGAAGAATAATTCCTAATAAGATATCCCTTGAATTGGCCAAAAAATTAGGGAGTGCCTTGACTAAGGAGGGGAAATATACAATCTATATTGTCATTCAAGAAAAGGGAATCCCTAGGGGAGGATGGTCTACCAATTGAATTCTACAGGGCTAATATGGATTGGGTGGTGGAGGACTTGATGGAGGTTTATGTAGAAGCAATTGAAAATGGATGCTTAGGTTAAAGATTAATAGGGGAATTATAAATTTATTACCAAATGATAGGGATAAAAGTAATATAAATTATTGGAAGCCTATCACATTATTGAAATTTTTATACAAAATACTGTTGGGATTATGGAAAGATAAGTACTGAGAGGGGAGGGGTGAATCAATACCGTTAAAAACTTTCAATACTATAACTTTCCAATTGTAGATCTTAATTAACCGATTGAATCCATTGTTTGAAACATACATTCAAGTAACTAAAAATGTAAATTGCATGTAAACAAAACAATAAATCATACATGAAACTACAAACTCATAACACAAATGTTTTTGTATAGCAGAAACCCTTGTAAGAAGGTAAAAACTATGGTGGGGATGACACCCACAAATCTTCACTACTGCAGAGATAAAGTATTTCGGTTAAGGTTACAATTTTGATCACTTCTAATGATCTTACCCTGTTAGGAGTAACAATAAGATTGACTAGATCTACCTAGTTAGAGGATTTTAACAATACAATACATGTGTGTAATCAGTTAAGATATTTACATAAGAACTGTTAAGTCCACTCTGTTAAGAGATTTGAATTCTTCTACAATGGTTAACTTGATAACAGTAAAAGTATTTGTAAATAACAACTTAATCTTTTTTTATTCAGATACGTGAAGTATCAAATAAATATCACCTCATTGTGATGTATGTGCCCTTCTATTATGCTCAGTAGCCTTGTACGTGTTCTGAAAAATGAATTCTTCTTTCATAAACCTTCTGTCAAAAACCCTTTGTCTGATCTCCTGATGTCCTTAGTGTGGCTACTCCTTCATGATACTTGTTCATAATGACATCTTTACAACTTTTATATCAAACTGACTTGACCTAATTAGGGTTTACATCATCTTAGAAAACCTAAGATCAACAGTGTAATAAAATAACCTAGATCTAACATTACATAGGAATAATCACCAAATTAATGATTACATCCATATTAAATATTTTTCAATCTTGGTAAACCATTTCCCTGATCGACGTGAACTATTTGCATAGATGTTTGTGCCATTTCAGATTACTATGTCATTTCCTGCTTTAATCTGTAATCACTACATTCTCCTTCTGGTAATTACTGATGCTCGGTTTAAATGAATGCTCGATCATCACTAGCTCGATACTTGGTAATTGTCTATTGCTCGGTGAGTGTGCTTGGTCAAACTTGTATTCAGATATCTTAGAGTTCTGCCTTGTGACTTTCTCAGTGTGTAGGCTTGATGTTATTGACTGATTGTTCAGTTTGTCTCCTTTACCGACTAAATAACTGATTATTCTAATAACAATACATTAATGCTCAAAATAGGAGTAATATTCTCACCATTTGTCATTAGTATCAAAACCCTATTTATATGTACCAACTACCAAAAATATATACAAACTCAAAAATATACTGACTCCCCCTTTGTGCATGCTCCCAGTGTGAAGTACAAAATGGCATATATATATATATATATAAATCTATATACATAGACTTTCCCTCTTTTTGAAATTAATGCCAAATAGAAAAGATGTATTTACAACTTATAAAAAATGTGTTGATGGGTTTTCTTGAGTGATGCCAAGAGGTTCTCCCATTCCTCTTTCAATTTATCAAGAGCAATGTGCTCTAGACCGACTTGTGCAAGAATATAAAAAATATTTTCAAGTACATAAATCTCGGGGGTGGCAACTAAAGCTTTTTCCCTATTTACATGATGTTCCATGATCTTCAGATGTTGAAGCATTTCAACTTGTAGCTCGGTAACTTGATCATTTAGGGTATCTTCTCGCTTCCTCAAATCTTCTCTCAACCGCCTAAGTTCTTGAACTTTGGAGATATGCTTATGAAAATATGTAGGTTCGGTTAGAGAATTATTGGCACTGACTTGTATTTCTTCATCCAATTTCTTTAGATTTTCACTAACCTCGGTAGTGAATTGGTCAACAGTACATAATTTTTTAAAAAATTGAACTATTTTTTGAATAATGGTTTCTAGCTTGGTAATAACCTTTGAGAGCTTAACCTTATTTATTGCCACTTGGCTTATTTTCTTAGCTAATTTTCCTTGAATCTTTTCTTCTACCCTTTTCTCCATTCTTTTCTCTGTATCTACATCGGGGGCATTCATATGACCAGTTAGAGTTGCAAGTTGGTCAATGATGGGAGTTGCCTCATCAACATTGACTTTGGGAACTACTTGCAATAAGATATCTCTAACATCCTCCAAAATTTGTTTACTTTTATTTTCCTTTTTCAATTTCTCTTGTGCATCCTTACTTGTTCACAATTCCCCATATCTTCTTAGTGCTTCAGGGTCTAATTTCCTTGGGTCACATTCAAGTATCTTAATAACTTCATCAAGTGTGATAGTACCCTTGCCATTTTTCTTTTTCTTCTTCTCAGGTGTAGATGACTTTGTATAGGGAACCATTTCAGTATCAGTTGAAACAATTTCTTCCTTAGGTTTCCTGATGACCGGTGTCTCGGTGGTTTGTCCTAGGCATCTGTAGTGGTGTTTGTTGTTGATTCTACTAGATTATTTACTTTTGGTGCTTTTGAAGGTGCCTCTATGTTCTCAGGCTCATTGGAAGTATTCTGCTCATTTGTATTGTCCTTTAGGTATATCTTTTGGTTTCTCGGGGGTTGAGCCTTCGGGTTCCTTTTGTGTAACTATGTCAAATGCTTGTACCAAAATTGGTAGATCACCTAGAATTTCACTTGTTGTTGCCTCATCAGGTACATTTTCCTCAGTTGTATCTGAAGTAGTGTTTATGTCTTCATCATCATCTATGTCATCAGGATCTCCATTTGTGATGTCTTTAAATAATACATCATCTATTCCTAGTGTGACTAACTGCTCGGGAGGATCCTTATATTCTTCTCTGTATTCGGTGGGGTAGAAGTCAAAAGAAATTATCTCATCTGCTACCTTGGTGTCGGATAAATCAATGGGATCCTCGGTGGCTAGATTGGCATCATTCGAGTGAATTCCTTTACCTTTCTTCTTATTCTTCTTGGGAATTATAGCCAATGCCAGTTTATTTGCTTCTACTTGGGCTTTTAGAATTGTATCCCATAGAAGCTTACTATTCTCATCAACCTCTTCAAGGTTGTCTACCAAAATGTTGAGGGATCTACCCTTTACTAGAAATCTCTTGGAATATTATTTCATCATTTCTTCTATCTCAGGAATTGATAGAGTAGGCATAGCCAATATCAGTGAATGTTCCCTCATCTTCTTTTCAGTGTGCAAGGCATAAGTCCATCTTGCTGACACTTTTTCATACAATTCTTTAGGTACATACTTAGAAAATTCAATAGGTACCTTCTTAAATTTAATCATCATTTGTATGATGGCCTCTTCAATATTTTCTTGATCCTCGATAGTCATATATACATACCGATTTAATTTGGGGTTGCCTAGACCACCAGTTTCCTTTATTGTTTCCACTAATTCATCAATTGACCAACTTTTATTCACAAAAAATTTAAATTTATCTTGACTCTCTTCTTCATCATCTTCATCAACATCATCCTTTTCTCTTATCAACCTTCTCCTCTTTTTAGGTTTCTTGGAGGTGTCTTGGGAACCTCTCTTTTTCTTTTGATATGTCTTAGTGGGACTTGGCCTTGAATTTTCACTACTCCTTTCTTCAGGGGTAGAGAAGCAGCTATTGAGGACCCTGTCCTTGCTCGTGTAGGTGCTTCTACTTGTTTTCTCTTCCCTGTGTCCTTAACCAGTGTAGATTGAGTATCTTTGTCAAACTCGGTTGCCTCCTCATCATGTTCACTATTTCCAATTAACAAATGTTCCTCAGTTGCCTCTTCAACCAAAATATCCTCAGATGCCTCTTCTTCTGCTTCATCACCAAATTGTTTCACCAATGTGTCCATCATCTTCTTAGATTTCCTACTCACCTTAACTCTGACTAGATCCATTTTGATTCTTAATTTGGCATCTTCATAGGTATCAAACCTAGTTGCCTATGGATCTTTGGGCTCAACTAGTAATGCCTTTATTAACTTAGATGCTTGGTCAATATCTAATTCGTAGCCCATAGGTGCTAACCAAGAAGTTCTTGGTTTAATTGCCTTGATTAAAGTGGTTTTGATGTCCACTAAGAAACAAATATCATCCTTATGCTTCTCTACCAGCTGAACTGGTATCCTTCTTCTTTGGTGCATTCTATCTTTAAATTGTTCAAAGTATACATCCATGATACTAACAAAAATTTTACCCCAAACTTTGAATAAAATCATTGATCTGCAATATGACCAGTCGATCAACATTCTAGTCAAGATTACCGACTGAGGGAAAGAAGTTTTGTACATAGAAAAATATGAAAATTAGTGGTGAACCAAACTTATAGGTATTATTCTTTGCCAACATGATGGTTCTCATGTTCTCTTTTAACAGTTTCAACAATAACTTGGCTAAGTCATATTGAAAACCCTTCTTCACAATTTGGTATGCTATGTCCATAGCACCACATGGTACACTGTTCAGCCTGCTAGATTGAAATATCTTGTAACTGACTACGTATGCTCCAAACCTAGTCTCTAGATCAACAATAGTGTTGACTCGCATGCCTCTACCATCCCATTCAGCTCCGGTCAACTTCTTAGATTCAGCTCTTGGTGCATTCCTAATAGCTTTTGGTTTGTTGGTTAAAGGGTACCCGACGACTGCATGAATGATTTCCCTTGTTATCTTTACTGGTTCATCCAGCCATAACATCCCTTCATGTACTCTTCTCAATACAACCCTTATCCACTCGGTTTTGAAGACTCTCAAGAAATATAGGGCATTCATTAAACCCTTCACCTCCAAATTTGTATGCTCATCCTTGAGATTTACATCAACACTTAACTCCTGGAAGGTGGATTGAAGATCAAAATCCCCTATTAAGTCCACCATGTATTTATACCCAAAAAATTTATTTCCTGCTCAAACTTTTGCATTTAATGCTTTACCTACCACAGCTTAATAAACATAGTTGCACTTGGTTTATACTTAAAAGATCATTCAGCTCGATAAACACTTGGATATTGCTCAGTTGATACCACAAATTAGTTAACCTTGCTAATATTTACCGACTAGAAAAATTTCACCTGGTAATGCTTTTACCGACTGTACACAATTTTAAGTTCTAAAGATGTAATCCCACAGTACATCTTATTTCATGTTGATTTGGTATGAAATCACTAGATATAAGGAACTGTTTGTAAAATATAACCAATTTTTAATTTAGTTCCATACATACCTTTTGATTTAGGTGGAGGGGGTGATATCACCTAATCCAGTGGATGAGGTGTCACCAACTGCAGTTCTTGATCCAACATTATCACTTGATGCCTTTCTCCACATTTGATTTCTTATCCTCATGATTTTCTCAATTGTATTTCCATTTGCATTCCTTTGTATCTCTAGTGCTCGGTCTCTATAATCCATGCTTAGGTGATTGACTTTGTGACAGTTCAAACATTCCATACCATTATTTATCCAATTGCAAGATCTTCCTCTCTAGTTCTTTATCATGCAATTTGTTGCTATATATACATACCTGCCACATGTTTTGCAATTAACCAATGTGTTTTAATTTCATGTATATGCATTACCTTGCCTTATCGGTTGATATGCTTTGTTATGTTCTTTCCATGTCCAAACTTGCTTAAATTTTGTCCTACATTCTTGTGATAAGTGTCCATGCATGTTGCAAGTGTGCCAATGTTTCTCCATGTAGGGTTTCTTAGGAGTCCTTTTCAAATTTGATCTGCACTCATGTGCTTGATGTCCATACTTGTTGTAGTTATAACAATGACCATTAAACTTAGGAGTGGATTTGGGAATACCTTTTTCTTTTCTCCTGCAAACATTTATTGTGTGCCTGGTTTTCCATAATCATAACATGATAGCTTCTTTGACTTTTGATTAGTGTAGGTATTGTTCTTTCCAGCTTGTCTTGATGATTCTCCCTACTCAGTGTAGCCTAAACCAGTTGTGTTGTCAAGTCCTTTCTGAATTATCAAAAATTCATCCATTTTCTTAGTACTATTTGCAACTTTCTTTATCATGATGCAGGGCCTTCCGTAGGTCATAATCTCATACAGAAACTTCCAGAGGTCATAACTTTTGACTTAGGTTTGGGTTTTTGCTGAAATTTTTTAGGTGTGTGCCTCAGGTGGTGGAATTTGTTTTACCAAAGATCTCAAATTGATTAGGGTCCATTTTAGCACATTTTCAAGAGTTGAAAGTTTTATCTAGGGCTCCGAAATCAGCTTTTAGTGTTTTTTCTCTAGTTTTTAGAACGTTGTGTTTTGTAATAAATCCAAAGATATGTTTCTAATCTTAGATATTAGTTGGTAATTCATTCTCACTTAGTCAAGGGCATGTTTAGGAAAAATCTCAGCTTTTTAGGTGTTGTTTTGAAATTACCAAAAATGGCAAAAAACATTTATGGAAAAAAACTATCAAAATGGGTAATTTTTAGATTTCTTGTTTTTTCTAGTTTTTTGGTTACTTAACAGTTTGCAGCGTATTGTAGAGATGGTCAGTGATGAATGAACAATATTGGAGGTTTCAAATCTGCATTTTTTTATTTGGTAATTGAATTTTATTTTTAACAGAGGACTGTGTGCTACATCATTTGGTATCAAAGCAGGAAGATGGTTGGGAAAGGAAGAGGAAGAGGAAGAGGAGGTGTCACGCCGATGTAAAGATTAATGATGGATATGTAGAGGTAGATTGAATGACTCAATGAGCGAATAGATAATCAAGGAATACAAGGAGGGAATGAATCTGATGAAGAGGAAAACCAAAGAGGTGCTGACCAAAATGAAGAAAATACAGAAGAAAGATTGGAAGAAATGAGCTATGAAGATAGAGTTCTCAGGGCTTTGGAAGGAAGGAGTGAAGCAATCAAAATTGACATTTCAGACTATGCTGGTAGTCTTAAGCTAGAAGAATTAATAGACTGGTTGAACGAGATGGGGAAATTTTTTGAGTGGAAGCCTATGACAAAAGAGAAGAAGATGAAGTTTTCCTGCACAAAATTAAAGGGACATGCAAGGATATGGTGGGATCACCTCCAAAAGGAATGAACTAGAAAGGGAAAAGAAAAGATTAAAACATGGAGCAAGATGGAGAAAAATCTCAAGGAAAAATTCATACCCGTGGATTATTCACAAACCCTCTTTCATAGGTTCTAGAATTTGAAGCAGAACTTGTCTTTAGTGCAAGACTATACAAATGAATTCTACAAGCTATCCATGGGCATAGAACATCAATAAAATAATGAGCATATGGTCGCTAGATATATGAATGGCCTAAAATTCTCCATACAAGATGAATTGATTATGCATCATGTCAACAGTCTGGAGGAAGCCTACCAGCTAGCCCTAAAGGCTGAAGAAAAGTAGAATAGGCAATATATCCAAAGGAATAGAGGTGGTCGAAGGGGTACCTCAACTCCATTATGGGGAAGTTCTAATAATGGTCGGGGAGATTCTTTTCAAGGGTTTGAAAAAAAATATAGACACCAGGCAAGATCCTCCAAATCAAGAAAGAGGAAGGGGGTTTTAGAGAGGATGAGGCTACGGAGGTGGAAGAGGCTGGGAAAACTAGATAAGGCCTTTCACTTGTTTTAGGTGTGGAGAAGGACATAGAGCCTTTGAATTCTCAAATTATAACATGCCAGAAATAAATCAAGGAGGACAATCTAGAGTGAACCTGGTTCAGCCAAAATTCATAGAAGCAGGAACAAAATAAGAAGGCCTACCAGATGTGGGAGAAACTCTCATGATGAGGAGATTTATGATCATTCCAAAGAAGGAAGAAGTCTCTATAAAGAACTATGATGATTCGTAGGTTTGAACCAACATCTTTAGAACTAGATGCACTTTTGGTTGGAAGGTGTGCCAAGTTATTATTGATGGGGGTAGTTGTGAGAATATGGTAGCTAAGGAGATGGTAGAGAAATTAAATCTACAATGTGAGAAGCATCCCCGTCCTTACCGTATTGCATGGTTTAACAAAGGAAATGAGGTTACTATTGATAAAAGATGTCTGGTTAGGTTTACTATAGGAAAAATCTATAAGGATGAGATCAAGTGTGATGTTATTCCTATGGATGTTTGTCATATTTTGTTGGGAAGGCCATGACAATATGATAGGAAGATCATGCATGATGGAGAGAAAAATACATATACCTTCTGGAAAGATGGCTCTAAAGTGACTCTCTTACCACTTAAGGATGAAAGGAAGAATGAGACCATGTTGTCTGCAAAGGATGTTGTCAAAGAAATGAAGGTGACAGGTTGCTGCTATGCTTTAGTTGTAAAAAGAGGAGAAGAACCAACAAACATAATACCACATGATGCAGTAAAGATACTAGAAGAATTTGTTGATGTTATTCCAAATGAGCTACTTGATGGTCTCCCACCAAAAAGGGATATACAACACCACATTGATTTGATTCCTGGAGCAAGTCTTCCTAATAAAGAAGCTTATCGAATGAACCCAACACAACATGCATAGCTCAACAAACAAGTAACAGAACTAGTTGAGAAAGGCTTGGTTAGAGAAAGAATGAGCCCATGTGTTGTGCCTACATTATTGACTCTGAAAAAGGATGGAACATGGAGGATGTGTACTGACAGTAGAGCAATTAATAAAATTACTATCAAGTATCGGTTTCCTATTCCTCATGTAGAGGATATGATGGATGAATTAGCAGGGGCCAAATAATTTAGTAAGATTGATCTACGAAGTGGATACCACCAGATTTGAATTCATGAAGGAGATGAGTGGAAGACAAATTTTAAGACTAGGGATGGATTGTATGAATGGATGGTTATGCCATTTGGGCTTTCTAATGCACCAAGTACATTCATGAGATTGATGAATACTGTCTTACAACCCTACATTGGTAAGTTTGTTGTTGTTCATTTTGATGACATCCTAATTTATAGCAAAAATAGAGGAGATCACCTAGAACACTTGAGGCTCATCCTAAGTGTACTAAGGAAAGAGAAGCTCTATGCAAATTTAAAGAAGTGCAGATTCATGCAAAATAATTTAACTTTTCTGGGCTTTGTCATTTCTAAAGATGGTGTTCAGATGGACCTAGAAAAGGTCAAGGAAATCCTAGACTGGCCTAGTCAATTCAGCATAACAAGGGTAAGGAGTTTTAATGGCTTGGCAACCTTCTATAGAAATTTTATTCAAAATTTTAGCAGTATTGTTGCGCCCATAACAGATTGTACAAAAGGAAGGGAATTCACATGGACAACAGATGCTGAACAAAGTTTCAAATTCTTGAAGAAAAAGGTAACTGAAGCTCCTATATTGGCACTTCCAAATTTTGATAAATCATTTGAAGTAGACTGTGATGCTTCCCATGTTGGAATAGGTGTTGTTCTTAGCCAGGCAAGTAAACCAATAGCTTTTTTTAGTGAAAAGTTGTTGATGTGAGGATGAACTATTCTACCTATGATTTAGAATTTTATGCTATTGTTCAAGCCTTAAGGCATTGGAGGCATTATTTGGTCCCACAATAATTTGTACTATTTACAGATCATTTGGCCTTGAAATATGTGAACAAACAAAAGAAATTGAACAGTAGGCATGCTAAATGGGTGTCTTTCTTGCAAGGGTATAATTTTATTTTGAAGCATAAGTCTAGAAAGAAGAATCAGGTTGTTGATGCCCTAAGTCGATGTGTTACACTAATCACTACAATGCAAATAGAGGTCATTGGTTTTGATTCTATTAAACTTTTGTATGAGGCTGATGCTGGTTTTTGGGAAATTATAGAGTAGCTTAAAGAGCCAACAACTAGTCTTTCAGATCACATGCGAGGAGAATACTTCATGTAGGATGGTTACCTCTTTTAGAGGAAAACAACTTTGTATACCAGTTGGTTCCATGATGGACAATATTATCTGAGAATTTCATAGTGGTGATTTGGCTAGTTTACTTTGGGAAGGACAAGACAATAGCCTTGGTTGAGGATGAATACTGCTGGCCAAAACTGAAAAGGGATATTACTAAGTATGTGGTAAGGTGCAGAATCTATCAAGTGGCTAAGGGTCACTCCCAAAACATAGGCTTGTATACACCTCTACTTGTACCCATCGAGCCATGGATAGATGTGAGTATGGATTTTGTATTGGGGCTTTCCCATAGCCAGAGAGGTACATGTTCTATCTTTGTAGTTGTTGATAGATTCTCTAAGATGGCTCATTTTATTGCTTGTAAAAAAACTAGTGATGCCACTGTTACCCTAATTTTCATATGCATGCAAATTTGGTTAAAAAACCATCCCCAGGACTCTATTTTTATCCTGCCAAGCATCTCTGAAATTTTCATGATTTTATGCCATGTCTTCTGGTCTCTGCAATTTGTTTCATTCCCTGGTCTGTAGGTCAAAATATTTGAAAAACTAGCTGTTGGTGTTCAAAAAACCCTAAGAGACCCTAGACCATGTTCTATTTGATCGTTACTTTATTGGTCACTTAAAAGGTCCCAATTCCCATGTGCATAATTTTTTTCCTTTCGGTCACCAGTTCTCTAAGTTCTCCGATGGTTCCCCCTTTTATTCGGTGATTCATCAATTACATTATTTCTCTTAGTCACCAAATGTTTGGCAGTTAAGTCTTAACATCCTGTGACCCAGCGAAACAGCTAGCTTTTCCTTCATTCGCTAGTTCTCTAAGTCTTTTGGCAGTTACCTTTTCCTCTCGGCGAACTGGTGACTGCAGTGTTTCCCTAGTCATGAAGTAAACTGGTGGTGCCCTAAAGTATTCAGTGACTCTGTGGATTGCCTTTCAGTTGGGAATTCACTAACTAATACCCCAGGTTAGACTTTAGACTCAGTAATTCTATGAATGCCTTGTTCGTGTATTCTCCAGACTTAACCAAGGTTAAGATTTCTATTCAGCGACTGAGCGAGTTTCAATTGGTCACGTGTTCGCTAAGACTTCTGGGGTTAAGGGATTTTGAGTGGGCACCCAGTTGATGAGATCAATGGTTGTCGTAAGATCTCATAGGGTCTGTCAGAGGCATGCGATCTTACGACAATCATTGATCTTCCCTTTTATGCAACGCTTCAGAGTTTAGTGGGTCCACTGACACATTGTCCTACATGGAGGCTTCCTATTGGCTGAGGGATGATGACTTGTTTTTTGTCAGTGGGCCCAGGGATGTTAGAAGCTTGTAAATCTACGGCTGGCATGTATTCTCATGAAATGTGTCAGAGGTATGCGATTATAAGACAACCGTTGATTCTCCTTGGTGATGTAACTCTTCATGCCTAGCGGGTCCACTGCTGTGTGTACACAAACGACAGCTTCTCATTGGTCCACATGGTAATGATTTGGCATGTGTTAGTGGGACTAGGTTTCCATCATTTCAGAAGGCTCTTACATCTGTAGAGGATCGACGGCTGGCGCATGTCCGCAAGGAATCTTTCTGACACATGCGATCATGCACCCGCCGTTGATCTTGCTTTATCTTTGGGCTCTATCAGGTGGGTCCAATTTCAGAAGGTATGCAATGTGTATCCAAAATGATGCAGTTTGATTGGTTGTTTGGTATGCTATGTGGCGGTTGTCAGTGGGACTATGGGGTCAAGGCTTTCTAAGGTGATTAACTCTCTGTAGGATCTTATAGATGTCATTACACCGCGGATCCAAGATGCTCAACTTTTAGCATGGTGGTATAGTGACAATCATCTGATGCACTCTCAGGGCCGTGGCTCAAAGGTCTTGTCAGAGATGCTGATTTGCTCACTTTCGATTGGCTACTAACTATCGAGGTGGCGTTTAACTTGTCAGAGATGGGTTTTAAATTTTTTTCAAAGCGCATCACAGTCATTCATCTGCTGGGAAGATTTCACATTAGCGGCTACATTTTAAAAAATGACCTGCTAGCCGTTATATTCAAATTTAAATATTTTTGTACGAAGGTTTTGCTAGGGTTTGCATTTTGCAGCCATGCACGACAATTTGAGTTGTTGGAATTTATTTCTTCAGGATAGGGATGGTTGGAAAGATGATAATAGACAATCTGATCGTCGGCGCCATAGATTTCATAGAGTACCGTGCCGTGTGGAGGTTTTAATGAGCTTGGTGCCACCTTTGCAGAGTTAATCTTTTTAAACCCAAATATCTTCAGGATCAGATTGTGAACCTTCATGGCTTAGTGGAGTTGCAGGTGGGTAGATGAGTCGAGGTTGTTGTGTCTATAGGTGAGTTCAATACAACATGATCAACATGCAAAGGGATGATTTGATCTGGTTGCCGGTGTTCTCAGAGTTTTGATGATGGGTCATCAGTACAACTAGGGTTTGATTATTATATTGTAAAAATTTTTAACCCTAGTTAGGTGATTTGGTGATGGTGTACTTGAGGCATGATAGATTTCCCACTGGCACATATCATAAGTTGAAATATAAAAAGATAGGTCCTTGCCAAATCTTGAAGAAGATCAATGATAATGCTTATGAGGTTTGTCTAACAGATGATCTGGATATTTCTCATGTCTTTAATGTTTTTGATTTATATGCATTTCATGGACAACTACCTAAGCCAACCAATATAGATGAGGTGGATTGGCATCACCACCTTCCAAGAAAAAAGAAGGAAAAGATTGCCCACATTCTGGACAAGCAGTCTACAGTCACCCGGAATGGTCATTACAATAGGTACCTAATTCAATGGGAGGGATTACCAACAACTGGTAGCACCTTGATCTTAGAATGGGAAGTGATGAAATTGGAACCCACAAAGTTGCAGTAGTTCACAGATAACCACTTGCAGGAGCTCATTCCTTTAAAGAAGGGGAGAATGATGCAGGGCCTTCCGTAGGTCATAATCTCATACAGAAACTTCCAGAGGTCATAACTTTTGACTAAGGTCTAGGTTTTTACAAAAAAAATTTGGATGCGTGCCTCAGGTGGTGGCATTTGTTTTTCTGATAATCTCAAATCGATTGAGGTTTGTTTTAGCACATTTTCGAGAGCTGAAAGTTTCATCTAGGGCTCCGAAATCAGCTTTTAGTGTTTTTTCTCTAGTTTTGATAAAGTTATGTTGTCTAATCAATCCAGAGATATGTTTCTAATCTCGGATATTAGTTGGCAATTCATTCTAACTTAGTCGAGGGCATGTTTAGGCAAAATCTCAACTTTTTAGGTGTTGTTTCAAAAATTACCAAAAATGGCAAAAAACACTAGTGGAAAAAAATTGCCAAAATGGGTAATTTTTGGATTTCTTATTTTTTTTCTAGTTTTTTGGTTACTTAAGAGTTTGCAGCATATTGTAGAGATGGTTAGTGATGAATGAACAATATTGGAGGTTTCAAATCTGTGTTTTTTTATTTGGTAATTGAATTTTATTCTTAACAGAGGACTGTGTGCTACATCATTTGGTATCAGAGCAGGAAGATGGCTGGGAGAGGAAGAGGAAGAGGAAGAGGAGGTGTCACGCCGATGAAAATATTAATGATGGATATGAAGAGGTAGATTGAATGACTTAGTGAGTGAATAGATAATAAAGGAATACAAGGAGGGAATGAATCCAATGAAAAGGAAAACCAAAGAGGTGCTGACCAAAATGAAGAAAATACAGAAGAAAGGTTGGAAGAAATGAGCTATGAAGATAGAGTTCTCAGGGATTTGGAAGGAAGGAGTGAAGCAATCAAGATTGACATTTTAGACTATGCTGGTAGTCTTAAGCCAGAATAATTAATAGACTGGTTGAACGAGATGGGGAAATTTTATGAATGGAAGCCTATGACAGAAGAGAAGAAGATGAAGTTTGCCAGGATAAAATTAAAGGGACATGCAATGATATGGTGGGATCACCTCCAAAAGAAATGAACTAGAAAGGGAAAATAAAAGATTAAAACATGGAGCAAGATGGAGAAAAAGATCAAGGAAAAATTCTTACCCATGGATTATTCACAAACCCTCTTTCGCAGGTTCCAGAATTTGAAGCAGAACTTGTCTCAGTGAAAGACTATACTAAAGAATTCTACAAGCTATCAATGCGCATAAAGCATCAAGAAAATAATGAGCAGATGGCTACTAGATATATGAATGGCCTAAAATTCTCCATCCAGGATGAATTGAGCATGCATCATGTCAACAGTATGGAGGAAGCCTACCAGCTAGCCCTAATGGTTGAAGAAAAGAAGAATAGGATATATATCCAAAGGAATAGAGGTGGTCAAAGGGGTACCTCAACTCCTATTTGGGGAGGTTCTAATAATGGTCAAGGAGATTCATTTCAAGGGTTTGAAAAAAATATAGTAGACACTAGGCAAGATCCTCCAAATCAAGAAAGAGGAAGGGGGTTTCAGAGAGGACGTGGCTATGGAGGTGGAAGAGGCTAGGAAAACTAGAGAAGACCTTTCACTTGTTTTAGGTGTGGAGAAGGACATAGAGCCTTTGAATGCTCAAATTATAACATGCTAGAAATAAATCAAGGAGGACAATATAGAGTGAACCTGGTTCAGCCAGAATTCATAGAAGCAGGAACATAACAAGAAGTCCTACTAGACGTGAGAGAAAATCTCATGATGAGGAGATCGATGATCATTCCAGAGAAGGAAGAAGTCCCTGTAAAGAACTTTGATGATTCGTGGCTTCGAACTAACATCTTCAGAACTAGATGCACTTCTGGTGGAAAGGTATGCCAAGTTATTATTGATGGGGGTAGTTGTGAGAATATGGTAGCTAAGGAGAAGGTAGAGAAATTAAATTTGCAATGTGAGAAGCATCCCTGTCCTTACTGTATTGCATGGTTTAACAAAGGAAATGAGGTTACTGTTGATAAAAGATGTCTGGTTAGGTTTACTATAGGAAAAATCTATAAGGATGAGATATGGTGTGATGTTATTCCTATGGATTCTTGTCATATTTTGTTGGGAAGGCCATGGCAGTATGATAGGAAGATAATGCATGATGGAGAGAAAAACACATATACCTTCTAGAAAGATGGCTCTCAAGTGACTCTCTTACCACTTAAGGATGAAAGGAAGAATGAGACCATGTTTTCTGCAAAGGATGTTGTCAAAGAAATGAAGGTGACAAGTTGCTGCTATGCTTTGGTTGTAAAAAGAGGAGAAGAACCAACATACATAATACCACATGATGCAGTAAAGATACTAGAAGAATTTGCTGATGTTATTCCAAATGAGCTACCTAATGGTCTCCCACCAAAAAGGAATATACAGTGCCACATTGATTTGATTCCTGGAGCAACTCTTCCTAATCAAGTAGCTTATCGAATGAACCCAACACAACATGCAGAGCTCAATAAAGAAGTAACAAAACTGGTTGAGAAAGGCCTAGTTAGAGAAAGCATGAGCCCATGTGTTGTGCCTGCATTGTTGACTCCAAAAAAGGATGGAACATGGAGGATGTGTACTGACAATAGAGAAATTAATAAGATTACTATCAAGTATCAGTTTCCTATTCCTCATATAGAGGATATGATGGATGAATTAGCAGGGGCCAAATACTTCAGCAAGATTGATCTACGAAGTGGATACCGCAAAATTCAAATTCATGAAGGAGATGAGAGGAAGACAACTTTTAAGACTAGGGATGGCTTGTATGAATGGATGGTTATGCCATTTGGGCTTTCTAATGCACCAATTACATTCATGAGATTGATGAATACTATCTTACGACCCTACATTGGTAAGTTTGTTATTGTTTATTTTGATGACATCCTAATTGATAGCAAAAATAGAGGAGATCACCTACAACACTTGAGGCTCATCCTGAGTGTACTAAGGAAAGAGAAGCTCTGTGCAAATTTAAATAAGTGCAGATTCATGCAAAATAGTTTGACTTTTCTGGGCTTCATCATTTTAGAAGATGGTGTTCAGATGGACCCAGAAAAGGTCAAGGCAATCCTAGACTGGCCTAGTCCATCTAGCATAATAGGGGTAAGGAGTTTTCATGGCTTGGAAACCTTCTATAGAAAGTTTATTCAAAATTTTAGTAGTATTTTAGTGCCCATAATAGATTGTATGAAAGGAAGGGAAGTCACATGGACAACAGATGCTGAACAAAGTTTCAAATTCTTGAAGAAAAAGGTAACTGAAGCCCCTATATTGGCACTTCCAAATTTTGATAAAGTATTTGAAGTAGATTTTGATGCTTCCCATGTTGGAATAGGTGTTGTTCTTAGGCAGGCAGGTAAACCAATAGCTTTTTTCAGTGAAAATTTGAATGATGTGAGGAATAACTATTCTACCTATGATTTAGAATTTTATGCTATTGTTCAAGCCTTAATGCATTGGAGGCATTATTTGGTCTCACAAGAATTTGTACTATTTATGGATCATTTGGCCTTGAAATATGTGAACACACAAAAGAAATTGAATAGTAGGCATGCTAAATGGGTGTCTTTCTTGCAAGGGTATAATTTTGTTTTGAAGCACAAGTCTGGAAAGTAGAATCAGGTTGCTGATTCCCTAAGTCGGTGTTTTACACTAATCACTATAATGGAAACAAAGGTCATTGGTTTTGATTCTATTAAAGTTTTGGATGAGGTCGATGTTAATTTTTGGGAGATTATAGAGCAACTTAAAGAGCCAATAGCTAGTTTTTCAGATCACATGCAAGGAGAATACTTCATGCAGGATGGTTACTTCTTTAGAGGAAAACAACTTTGTATACCAGCTGGTTCCATGAGTGACAGTATTATCCTAGAATTTCATAGTGGTGGTTTGGCTGGTCACTTTGGGAAGGAAAAGATAATAGCCTTGGTTGAGGATAAATACTATAGGACAAAACTAAAAAGGGACATTACTAAGTATGTGGCAAGGTGCAGAATCAGTCAAGTGGCTAAGGGTCACTCCTAAAACATAGGCTTGTATACACCTCTACCTGTACCCATCGAGCCATGGATAGATGTGAGTATAGATTTTGTATTGGGGCTTCCCCACACCCAGAGAGGTACATATTCTATCTTTGTAGTTATTGATAGATTCTCTAAGATGGCTCATTTTATTGCTTGAAAAAAATCTAATGATGCCACAAGGATAGCAAATTTTTTTTTTTCAGAAGTTCTTAGATTCCATGGCATTCCAAAGACTATCACATTTAACAGCAAAACTAAATTTTTGAGTCATTTATGGAGGACCTTATGGAAAAAGATGGGAACACAACTGTAGTTTAGCAGTGCCTATCATCCCCAAACTGATGGACAAACCGAGGTAGTCAATCGGAGTTTGGGAAACCTGTTACGGTGCATTGCTGGTGATAAGTCCAAGCAGTGAGATGTGGCATTGCCTCAAGCAGAGTTCGCTTACAACAATTTTGTAAATAGATCAACTAGAAAATCTCCTTTTCAGATTGTATATGGTAAGAATCCTTAGGGTGTTTTGGACCTTGTACAACTCCATGTGCAAGACTAAATTAGTGATGATGGGGAAGCATTTGCTGAACACCTTCAACAACTTCAACAAGATGTGAGGAGTAAATTGTAGGATAGCAATGAGCAATATAAGGCTGCTGTAGATGCCAGTAGAAGAAGACAGATATTTAATGCAGGTGATTTGGTGATGGTGTACTTGAGGCGTGATAGATTTCCCACTGGCACATATCATAAGCTGAAATACAAAAAGATAGGTCCTTGCCAAATCTTGAAGAAGATCAATGATAATGCTTATGAGGTTTGTCTAACAGATGATCTGGATATTTCTCATGTCTTTAATGTTTCTGATTTATATGCATTTCATGGAGAACTACCTGAGCCAACTAGTATAGATGAGGGGGATTGGTATCACCAACTTCCAAGAAAAAAGAAGGAAAAGATTGCCCACATTCTAGACAAGCAGTCTATAGTCACCCGGAATGGTCATTACAATAGGTACCTAATTCAGTGGGAGGGATTACCAGCAACAGGTAGCACCTTGATCTTAGAATGGGAAGTGATGAAATTGGACCCCACAAAGTTGTAGCAGTTCACAGACAACCACTTGCAGGAGTTGCATTCCTTTAAAGAAGGGGAGAATGATGCAGGGCCTTTCGTAGGTCATAATCTCATACAGAAACTTCCAGAGGTCATAACTTTTGACTCAGGTCTAGGTTTTTACAAAATTTTTTTGGATGCGTGCCTCAGGTGGTGGCATTTGTTTTTGCAATGATCTCAGATCTATTGAGGTTTAATTTAGCACATTTTTGAGAGCTGACAGTTTCATCTAGGGCTCCGAAATCAACTTTTAGTGTTTTTTCTCTAGTTTTTAGAAAGTTATGTTTTGTAATAAATCCGGAGATATGTTTCTAATCTTGGATATTAGTTGGAAATTCATTATAAATTAGTCGAGGGCATGTTTAGGCAAAATCTCAACTTTTTTGGGTGTTGTTTCAAAAATTACCAAAAATGGCAAAAAAACATCGGTGGAAAAAAGTGCCAAAATGGGTAATTTTCAGATTTCTTGTTTTTTCTAGTTTTTTGGTTACTTAAGAGTTTGCACCATATTGTAGAGATGGTCACTGATGAATGAACAATATTGGAGGTTTCAAATCTATGTTTTTTAATTTGGTAATTGAATTTATTGTTAACAGAGGACTGTGTGCTACATCATTTGGTATCAGAGTAGGAAGATGGCTGGGAGAGGAAGAGGAAGAGGAAGAGGAGGTGTCACACTGATGCAAAGATTAATGATGGATATGTAGAGGTAGATTGAATGACTCAGTGAGCGAATAGATAATCAAGGAGTACAAGGAGGGAATGAATCTGATGAAGAGGAAAACTGAAGAGGAGCTGACCAAAATGAAGAAAGTATAGAAGAAAGATTGGAAGAAATGAGCTATGAAGATAGAGTTCTTAGGGATTTGGAAGGAAGGAGTGAAGCAATCAAGATTGAAATTTTAGACTATGCCGGTAGTCTTAAGCCAGAAGAATTAATAGACTAGTTGAACAAGATGGGGAATTTTTTTGAATGGAAGCCTATGACAGAAGAGAAGAAGATGAAGTTTTCCTGCACAAAATTAAAGGGGCATGCAATGATATGGTGGGATCACCTCCAAAAGGAATCAACTAGAAAGAGAAAAGAAAAGGTTTAAACATGGAGCAAGATGGAGAAAAAGCTCAAGGAAAAATTCTTACCCATGGATTATTCACAAACCCTCTTTCACAGGTTCCAAAATTTGAAGCAGAACTTATCTTGAGTGCAAGACTATACAAATGAATTCTACAAGCTATCCATGCGCATAGAGCATCAAGATAATAATGAGTAGATGGCTGCTAGATATATGAATGGCCTAAAATTCTCCATCCAGGATGAATTGAGCATGCATCATGTCAACAGTATGGAGGAAGCCTACCAGCTAGCCCTAAAGGCTGAAGAAAAGAAGAATAGGCAATATATCCAAAGGAATAGAGGTGGTCAAAGGGGTACCTCAACTCCATTTCGAGGAGGTTCTAATAATGGTCGGGGAGATTCTTTTCAAGGGTTTGAAAAAATATAGACACCAGGCAAGATCCTCCAAATCAAGAAAGAGGAAGGGGGTTTCATAGAGGATGAGGCTACGGAGGTGGAAGAGGCTGGGAAAACTAGAGAAGGCCTTTCACTTGTTTAAAGTGTGGAGAAGAAGGACACAGAGCCTTTGAATGCTTACATTTTAACATGCTAGAAAGAAATCAAGGAGGAAAATCTAGAGTGAACCTGGTTCAGCCAGAATTCATAGAAGCAAGAACAGAACAAGAAGTCCTACCAGACGTGGGAGAAACTCTCATGATGAGGAGATCGATGATCATTCCAGAGAAGGAAGAAGTCCTTGTAAAGAACTTTGATGATTCGTGGCTTCAAACCAACATCTTCAGAACTAGATGCACTTATGGCGGAAAGGTATGCCAAGTTATTATTGATGGGGGTAGTTGTGAGAATATGGTAGCTAAGGAGATGGTAGAGAAATTAAATTTGCAATGTGAGGAGCATCCCCATCCTTACCATATTGCATGGTTTAAGAAAGGTAATGAGGTTACTGTTGATAAAAGGTGTCTGGTTAGGTTTACTATAGGAAAAATCTATAAGGATGAGATATGGTGTGATGTTATTCCTATGGATGCTTGTCATATTTTTTTGGGAAGGCCATGGCAGTGTGATAGGAAGATCATGCATGATGGAGAGAAAAATACATATACCTTCTGGAAAGATGGTTCTAAAGTGACTCTCTTACCACTTAAGGATGAAAGGAAGAATGAGACCATGTTGTCTGCAAAGGATGTTGTCGAAGAAATGAAGGTGATAGGTTGCTGCTATGCTTAGGTTGTAAAAAGAGGAGAAGAACCAACAAACATAATACCACATGATGTAGTAAAGATACTAGAAGAATTTGCTGATGTTATTCCAAATGAGCTACCTGAAAGTCTCCCACCAAAAAGGGATATACAACACCACATTGATTTGATTCCTGGAGCAACTCTTCCTAATCAAGCAGCTTATCGAATGAACCCAACACAATATGTAGAGCTCAACAAACAAGTAACAAAACTAGTTGAGAAAGGCCTGGTTAGAGAAAGCATGAGCCCAAGTGTTGTGCCTGCATTTTTCACTCTGGAAAAGGATGGAACATGGAGGATGTGTACTGACAGTAGAGAAATTAATAAGATTACTATCAAGTATCAATTTCCTATTCCTCATATAGAGGATATGATGGATGAACTAGCAGGGGCCAAATACTTCAGCAAGATTGATCTACAAAGTGGATACCACCAGATTCAAATTCGTGAAGGAGATGAGTGGAAGATAGCTTTTAAGACTAGGGATGGCTTGTATGAATGGATGGTTATGCCATTTGGGCTTTCTAATGCACCAAGTACATTCATGAGATTGATGAATACTGTCTTACGACCCTACATTGGTAAGTTTGTTGTTGTTTATTTTGATGAAATCCTAATTTATAGAAAAAATAGAGGAGATCACTTGCTTGTACTAAGGAAATAGAAGCTCTATGCAAATTTAAAGAAGTGCAGATTCATGCAAAATAGTTTGACTTTTCTGGGCTTTGTCATTTCTGAAGATGGTGTTTAGATGGACTCAGAAAAGGTCAAGGCAATGCTAGACTGGCCTAGTCCATCTAGCTTAACAGGGGTAAGGAGTTTTCATGGCTTGGCAACCTTTTATAGAAACTTATTCAAAATTTTAACAGTATTGTAGTGCCCATAACAAATTGTATGAAAGGAAGGGAATTCACATGGACAACAAATGCTGAACGAAGTTTCAAATTATTGAAGAAAAAGGTAACTAAAGCCCCTATATTGGCACTTCCAAATTTTGATAAAGTATTTGAAGTAGATTTTGATGCTTCCCATGTTGGAATAGGTGATGTTCTTAGCCAGGCAGGTAAACCAATAGCTTTTTTCAGTGAAAATTTGAATGATGTGAGGAAGAACTATTCTACCTATGATTTAGAATTTTATGCTATTGTTCAAGCCTTAAGGCATTGGACGCATTATTTGGTCCCAGAAGAATTTGTACTATTTACAGATCATTTGGCCTTGAAATATGTCAACACACAAAATAAATTGAACAATAGGCATGCTAAATGAGTGTCTTTCTTGCAAGGGTATAATTTTGTTTTGAAGCATAAGTCTGGAAAGCAGAATCAGGTTGTTGATGCCCTAAGTCGGCGTGTTACACTAATCACTACAATGGAAACAAATTTCATTAGTTTTGATTCTATTAAAGTTTTGTATGAGGTTGATGCTGATTTTTGGGAAATTATACAGTAGCTTAAAGAGCCAACAGCTAGTCTTTCAGATCACATGCGAGGAGAATACTTCATGTAGGATGGTTACCTCTTTAGAGGAAAACAACTTTGTATACCAGCTGGTTCCATGAGGGACAATATTATCCTAGAATTTCATAGTGGTGGTTTGGCTGGTCACTTTGGGAAGGACAAGACAATAGCCTTGGTTGAGGATAAATACTACTGGCCAAAACTTAAAAGGGACATTAGTAAGTATGTGGCAAGGTGCAAAATCTATCAAGTGGCTAAGGGTCACTCCCAAAACATAGGCTTGTATACACCTCTACCTGTACCCATCGAGCCATGGATAGATGTGAGTATAGATTTTGTATTGGGGCTTCCCCACACCTAGAGAGGTACAGATTCTATCTTTGTAGTTGTTGATAGATTCTCTAAGATGGCTCATTTTATTGCTTGTAAAAAAACTAATGATGCCATAAGGATAGGGAATTTATTTTTTCTAGAAGTTGTTAGACTCCATGGCAATCCAAAGACTATCACATCTGATAGGGATAGTAAATTTTTGAGTCATTTCTAGAGGACCTTATAGAAAAAGATGGGAACACGACTGCAGTTTAGCAGTGCCTATCATCCCCAAACTGATGGACAAACTGAGGTAGTCAATCAGAGTTTGGGAAACTTATTATGATGCATTGTTGTTGATAAGCCCAAGCAGTGGGATCTGGCATTGCCTCAAGCAGAGTTTGCTTACAACAATTCTGTTAATAGATCAACTGGAAAATCTCCTTTTCAGATTGTATATGGTAAGAATCCTCAGGGTGTTTTGGGATCACCACCAAAATAGTACAAATGAGGTGGATTGGCATCACCACCTTCCAAGTGAAAACAAGGAAAATATTGCCCACATTTTGGACAAGCAGTCTACAGTCACCCGGAATGGTCATTACAATAGGTACCTAATTCAGTGGGAGGGATTACCAGCAATAGATAGCACCTGGATCTCAGAATGGGAAGTGATGAAATTTGATGCAGGAGCATCCTGGGTGTAAGAGCAATCTTGCATCACCCAAAAATATTTCTATTTTTGTATTCAATAAGGGCTATTTTGTGCAGAGCTGCTATTTATGGAAAGTTACTATTTTTGGTAATTTTTGTATGTGCTCAGAATGATCTGATTTATTTCTTGGAGGTTCATTTTGGTCATATAAGTCTGCCAGTAAAGTTTCATTTCCAGATCAAGTGTATATTGGAAGATATTGAAGATTTTCGGTATTGGCAGCAGGGTACAGAAACTTTGGACTCAGTTTTGAAAGCTTTAGAGGCCCCGGATGAGGTCAAAAATTTGGGTGACGGGCGCTTGCGTAGGTCAGGCCTGTAGAGCGCTTCGTGGCATTTCCGAAATGGGGTTATAATAGCCGATCGGGTCAACTGGTGATGACTTATGGTCTTCGGAAGTTGGGCCACCCGAAATGGCGGAAAATAATTTTCTTCAAAATTTCTGTTCGGGTTTCAAAGGTTGTCTTGAGCCGACTATGATGTAATAAAATGTAAAATAAAATAATTCTAAGTTTGGTCGGCCTTATTGGCTAAAATTCTGGAACCTTCCTAGGCGGTGGAAAAATTGCCTATATAAGGAAGGCTGTATTATTGTCTGAGGCAGTTCAGAATAGTTCTGGGTAGTAGATCTGGGTAATAGTTCAAGGCTTTGTCCTATAGAATATTGTAAGGGAATGCCCATGTGGCTTTGCATATTGTAATTCTGAAAGTTTGTAATTCCACATTTGTGGAGATAATAAGAAGCCAATTTTCTGTTCTTGCATATTGTTGTTGTTTCTCTATTTCTGTTATGTGTTCGTGGTATTAAGGGGAGCACCCTTCATCAAGTGGTATCAGAGCAGGAGTTCTTGAGTGTGTAAACAGATCGCCGACTGTGAGGCAATTTGCACCAGGACCGTGGTTAGGTTTTCAATGTGCATGACGAAAATGCCTCCATGAAGAGAACGTGGCGGAAGAGCTGGTGCTGTGACACCTGAGGTTAGAGAGCTGCAGAGACAAGTGTGAGCATTGCAAGAAGAGATTCATAGAGGAATGAATCTTAATGTCAGAGATGAAAGCGAGGATGAAGCCGAAGAAGAATATCAAGAAGGAGAAGCTGAAATTGTGAACCAGGAGGAAGAAAGACTTTTTCAGGCAATTTCCAAGATTGGGAAAAGACCTAAGATTGAGGTTCCTACATTTTTTGGAAATCTTAACCCAGAGGAATTGATCGACTGGATCAATGAATGTGAGGAATATTTCAAGTATGAAGATGTTGAGGATCCTGATAGGGTCAAATTTGCGAAGGCCAGACTGAAAGGTCATGCGAAGATCTGGTGGCAAGAAATTCAATTGGAGCGAAATAGAAGAGGGAAAGATAAAATCACAAGATGGGATCGGATGGTGGATAAATTGAAGCGACAGTTCATTCCTGTTGATTATAAGCTTGATCTACTAAAGAAAATGAAAAGTTTGAAGCAGGCAGGAAGATCTGTTCAGGAGTATATAGAGGAGTTCTATCGACTCCTTATCAAAACAGGCCATGCAGAAGCTAATAAGGAGAAAGTTGCCCGATACCTTAATGGGTTAAGGCCAAGCATTCAGGAAGAGTTGAATCTGGTTCGAATGAATAGTATTGAGGAGGCATACCAATTTGCCCTAAAAGTAGAGGAAAAGTTGAACAAGAAGTTGGAGAGCAGACAAAATGGAAGAGGTCGCGGTGGACGATCTGGTGGACGATCATATGGTGGCCAAAATGAAGATCCGAAAAAGAAGGATGAGGCCAGTAGTAGTCAGAATCAGTGAGGAAATAATTCCAATCGCTTCCAGGATCAGAATAATAGAGATCAGAGAGGAAGAGGAAGAGGACAAGGATCTGGAAGAGGTGGCTTCCGTGGAACATGTTTTCACTGTGGAGAAGAAGGTCATAGGGCATTTGAATGTCCTCAGCACCAAGGCAGAACAGACAGGAGAAATGAAGGCCAGGCCAGAGTTGCACATGTAGATGAAGATGCTAGATCATCAAATTTTGAAGATGCTGAAAGAGGAGAAACGTTGATCAACAGAAGAGTCCTGTTGAGTGGTGAGAATGAACCTGAGCAAAGGAGGAGCCTGTTTCGCACCAGGTGCAAGTGTGAAGGTAAATGTTGTGATGTGATCATTGATAGTGGAAGCACTGACAATTTGGTGTCAGAAGAGATGGTGACAAAGTTGAAGCTCAAGAGACAGAAACACCCACATCCATATCGGATTTCCTAGGTACAGGATGATCACAAGGTCATGGTCAATGAACAATGCCTAGTAAAGTTCAAGGTTGGCGGATACCAAGATGAGGTATTATGTGATATCATCTCTATGGATGCATGTCATATGTTGTTGGGTAGACCGTGGCAATTTGATAGATGTGCTGTACACGATGGTCGTGTGAATACCTATTCTTTGACAAAGGATGGAGTGCGACATAAGCTAAAGCCATTGAAGGAGACCGAAGAAAAGGTATGTGGTAATGCAAGGATAACTTTTGTTGATGGAAAATTTTTTCTAGATGGTATGAGGCATGAGCATGTATGTTTTTCTTTAATTCCAAATGCTGGTAAAGAGGAAGTAGAAGATGTTCCTGTAGAAGTTGCAGATTTGTTGAATGAGTTTCAGGATATTGTATCCGATAACGTGCCTGATGGATTACCACCAGTCAGGAAGATCAGTCATCAGATGGACTTGATCCCAGGAGCGAGTTTTCCGAATAAGGCAGCACACAGAATGACACCTGCAGAAAGTGAGGAGTTGAACAGACAAGTACATGAACTGTTACAGAAAAGATTGATCTGTGAGAGTTTGAGTCCCTGTGCAGTACCAGCGGTATTAGCACCAAAGAAGAATGGAGAGTGGAGGATGTGTACAGATTTTAGAGCAATAAACAAGATCATAATCAAGTATAGGTTTCCATTGCCACGAATGGATGATATTATGGATTGTTTGAGTGGAGCTGTGTATTTCTCAAAGATAGATCTGAAGAGTGGATATCATCAGATTCGGATCAGAGAAGGAGATGAATGGAAGACTGCCTTCAAGACAAAGGAAGGACTGTATGAGTGGTTAGTCATGCCTTTTGAGCTAACCAATGCACCGAGCACTTTCATGCAGCTCATGAATGAGGTTCTGAAAGAATTTCTGGGTAAGTTTGTCATTGTTTACCTAGATGATATTTTGATTTTTAGCAAGACATTGGAGGAACATATGATGCATATTCGTATGGTGTTTGAGAAGTTGAGAGATGAGAAATTGTTGATTAATTTGAAGAAGTGCAGTTTTGTGAAGAAAGAGTTAGTGTATTTGGGATTTGTAGTTTCAGCAGAAGGTCTAAAAATAGACCCAGAAAAGGTACAGGCTATCCTTGAATGGCCTACTCCAAGGGGTACTACTGAGGTAAGATCTTTTCATGGTCTAGCTAGTTTTTACAGAAAGTTTATCAAAAATTTTAGCAGTATTTGTGGTCCCTTGACTGAGACAATGAGAGGGGATAGAAAAGAGTTTAAGTGGACTAAAGGGGCAGGAAAAAGTTTTCAACTGTTGAAACAAAAAGTTACAGAACAACCTGTTTTAGCCCTTCCGGATTTTAATAAGGTGTTTCAAGTAGATTGTGATGCTAGTGGTACTGCAATAGGAGTTGTTATGAGCCAAGAAGGTAAACCTGTTGCATATTTCAGTGAGAAGTTAAATGATGCCAAGAGGAAATATTCTGTTTATGATCAAGAATTTTATGCTATAGTTCAGGCATTAAAGAAGTGGAGACATTATCTGCTTCCTAAGGAGTTTGTTTTGTATACCGATCATCAAGCTTTGCAATATTTGAATAGTCAAGGAAAGTTGAATCAGAGGCATTTGAAATAGGTTGAGTTTTTGCAGAGTTATACATTTGTTTTGAAACACAGGAGTGGAAAGTCTAACAGGATTGCAGATGCTCTTAGTAGAAGGCAACTATTGCTGACAGAAATGCAGATTGAAGTGGTTGGGTTCAAGGAACTCAAGAATTTGTACCTGGAGGATCCTGATTTTGGTGAAGCTTGGAAAGCTTGTACAGAACCTGTTGCTCTAGACAGGACAAAATGGTTGGATTTCATCATTCAGGATGATATGCTATTCAGAGGGAGCCAATTGTGCATTCCCCGAAGCTCTATGAGGGAGAATCTCATCAAGGAGAAGCATAGTGGAGGATTGGCTGGACATTTTGGTCGTGATAATACCCTTGGTTTGGTTAGTGAGAATTATTATTGGCCACAGTTGTAGCAAGATGTGAAGAAGTTTGTACAGAGTTGCCGAGTATGTCAGATGGCGAAAGGAGTGAAGCAGAATACAGGATTGTATCAGCCATTACCTGTACCAGAGAAGCCTTGGGAGGATATCAGTATGGACTTTGTTCTTGGTTTACCGAGGACACAGCGGGGACATGATTCAATTTTTGTAGTAGTTGACAGATTTTCGAAGATGGCACATTTCATTCCCTGCAAGAAGACTAATGATGCTGTTCATATAGCAGAATTGTTTTTCAGAGAAGTGGTGAGACTACATGGTTTACCAAAGACCATAGTTTCAGATCGAGATACTAAGTTTGTTGGATATTTCTGGCGGACATTGTGGAAGAAGTTGAAGACAGATTTGAAGTTCAGTTCATCACATTATCCACAGACTGATGGACAGACAGAGGTGGTGAATAGAAGTTTGGGAAATCTGCTGAGATGTTTGGTTGGAGATAAGCCAACAGGATGGGATTTGATTTTACCACAGGCAGAATTTGCATACAATAATTCTGTCAATAGGAGCACTGGTAAATCACCATTCCAGATTGTATATGGAAGTAGTCCAAGAAATGCATCTGAATTGAGAAAGATAGATAAAGGAGAAATAAGTAGTGCTGAGGCTGAGGATTTTGCAGAACATTTGAAGAACATCCATGAGGAGGTGAGGAAGCATATTAACAAGATGAATGCGCAGTTTAAGGCTAAGGCAGATGAGAAAAGGAGGCATAAGGAATTTCAGGTTGGCGATGAAGTCATGGTTCATTTGCGGAAGGAGCGGTTTCCGGTTGGTACATATAACAAGCTGAAGATGAAGAAGTTTGGACCATGTAAGATACTGAAGAAACATGATTCAGGAAATGCATATGAGGTAGAATTGCCTACTGAGCTAAATATTTCACCAGTGTTTAACATTTCAGATCTGACAGAGTATCATGAAGGAGGTGTTGAAGATGAGATCACAGCAGCACAGTGGAGTATTCCAGCAACTAGTTCAGACACTAAGGAGATTGAAGATATACTGGATAGTCGTGTTGGCAGAAGCACAAGGAACAGGACATATGAAGAATATCTGGTCAAGTGGAAAGGACGACCTGTTGAAGATTCATCATGGCTGACAAAGGAGGAGGTTAGCCATCTTGGTTTTCCTCTGCACACCTGAGTCGTGACAGGGTCACTTCTCAAATTACCCTGGGTGTCTGATGCAGGAGCATCCTAGGTGTAAGAGCAATCTTGCATCACCCAAAAATATTTCTATTTTTGTATTCAATAAGGGCTATTTTGTGCAGAGCTGCTATTTATGGAAAGTTACTATTTTTGGTAATTTTTGTATGTGCTCAGAATGATCTGATTTCTTTCTTGGAGGTTCATTTTGGTCATATAAGTCTGCCAGTAAAGTTTCATTTCTAGATCAAGTGTATATTGGAAGATATTGAAGATTTTCGGTATTGGCAGCAGGGTACAGAAACTTTGGACTCAATTTTGAAGGCTTTAGAGGCCCCGGATGAGGTCAAAAATTTGAGTGACAAGTGCTTGCGCAAATCAAGCCTGTAGAGCGCTTCGTGGCGTTTCTGAAATGGGGTTATAATAGCCGATCGGGTCAACTGGTGATGACTTATGGTCTTCGGAAGTTGGGCCACCTGAAATGGCAGAAAATAATTTTCTTCAAAATTTCTGTTCGGGTTTCAAAGGTTGTCTTGAGTCGACTATGATGTAATAAAATGTAAAATAAAATAATTCTAAGTTTGGTCGGCCTTATTGGCTAAAATTCTGGAACCTTCCTAGGCGGTGGAAAAATTGCCTATATAAGGAAGGCTGTATTATTGTCTGAGGCAGTTCAGAATAGTTCTGGGTAGTAGATCTGGGTAATAGTTCGAGGCTTTGTCCTATAGAATATTGTAAGGGAATGCCCATGTGGCTTTGCATATTGTAATTCTGAAAGTTTGTAATTCCACATTTGTGGAGATAATAAGAAGCCAATTTTCTGTTCTTGCATATTGTTGTTGTTTCTCTATTTTTGTTATGTGTTCGTGGTATTAAGAGGAGCACCCTTCATCAAAATTGGACCCCACAAAGTTGCAGCAGTTCACAGACAACCACTTGCAGGAGCTGCGTTCCTTTAAAGAAGGGGAGAATGATGCAGGGCCTTTCATAGGTCATAATCTCATACATAAACTTTCGGAGGTCATAACTTTTGACTCAGGTCTAGGTTTTTGCTTAAATTTTTCGGGTGCGTGTCTTAGGTGGTGGCATTTTTTTTGCCAATGATCTTAGATTGATTGAAGTCTGATTTAGCACATTTTCGGGAGCTGAAAGTTTCATCTAGGGTTCCGAAATCAGCTTTTAGTGTTTTTTCTCTAGTTTTTAGAAAGTTATGTTTTGTAATAAATCTGGAGATATGTTGCTAATCTCGGATATTAGTTGGAAATTCATTCTAACTTAGTCGAGGGCATGTTTAGGCAAAATCTTAGCTTTTTAGTTGTTGTTTCAAAAATTACCAAAAATGGCAAAAAAAACCTGTGGAAAAAAATTGCCAAAATGAGTAATTTTCAGATTTCTTGTTTTTTCTAGTTTTTTGGTTACTTAAGAGTTTGCAGCGTATTGTAGAGATGGTCAATGATGAATGAACAATATTGGAGGTTTCAAATCTGTGTTTTTTTATCTGGTAATTGAATTTTATTGTTAACAGAGGACTGTGTGCTACATCATATCATCTCATTATATTGTTGCATTTTTACCTCATTCTTCAATCTTTCATTTTCCTCTCTTAATTCACCGATGTTTTCTAGTTTCCTTTCAAGCTCACTGTTTACTCAGTTGACTTCCTGACTTATGACAACCATTTGATTGGAGATTTCAAAGTGTTTGTCAGTGAGTCTCAGTATCTCAGATTCCTTCTCTTGTAGCTTCTTAGTCATTTGTCTCTTGTCTTCAATAGCCAAGTTTCTTTCTTGTTCTTCTTGCCTAGCATTATTCATGACATCAACCATCCTAACCATTTGTGTCTCTTGATCGATCTGCAGAGCTTTGACTTGTTCAGTAAGATGTAGATTCTTTTCAAATAGATCTGATATGGTTCCTTCAGATGCATCAGATATGCTGCCAGATCTAGATCTAGATGTCTCAAATCAGTCATCTATCTCTTATTCATGATAATCAGTTTCATTATACCAAATTGCCATATCCCTCCTTCTAATCAGTAACTTCTTTAGTTCTTCTTTGGCTTCCTTGAATTGTTCAATAAAAATATGCATCTGCAATCTTTGATTCTCAATAGTCTTATCCAACTTATATCTTTCCATCCTTATATCTTTCCTCTTCAGTGATTAAACTTCCTTAACAAGAGATCTAGCTCTAATACCAATTTTTGGGATTATGGAAAGATAAGTATTGAGAGGGGAGGGGTGAATTAGTACCCTTAAAAAATTTCAAGACTATAACTTTCCAATTGTAGATCTCAATTAACTGGCTGAATCCATTGTTTGAAACATACATTCAAGTAACTAAAAATGTAAATTGCCTATAAATAAAACAATAAATCATACATGAAACTAAAAACTCATAACATGGATATTTTGGTATCATAGAAACCCTTGTAAGAAGGTAAAAACTGCGGTGGGGATGACACCCACAAATCTTCACTACTGCATCAATAAAGTATGCTAGTTAAGGCTACAATTTTGATTACTTATGATGATCTTACCCTATTAGGAGTAACAATAAGATTTACTAAATCTACATGGTTAGAGGATTTTAAAAATATAATACATGTGTGTACTCAGTTAAGAGATTTACATAAGAACTGTTAAGTCCACTCTATTAAGAGATTTGAATTATTCTACAATGGTTAAATTGATAACAGTAAAAGTATCTATAAATAATAAATTAATCTTGTCTGACTCAGATCTGTGAAGTATCAAAAAAATATCACCTCAGTGTGATGTATGTGCCCTTCTGTTCTGCTTAATCGCCTTGTATGTGTTCTGAAAACTAAATTCTTCTTTTATAAACCTTCTGTCAAAAACCCTTTGTCTGATCTCCTAATGTCCTTAGTGCGGCTACTCCTTCATGATACTTGTTCATAATGACATCTTTACAAATTTTATATCAAACTAAATTGACCTAATTTGGGTTTATATCATCTTAGAAAACCTAAGATCAAAAGTGTAAGAAAATAACCTAGATCTAACATTACAGTAGGAATCATCACCAAATTAATGATTATATCCATATTAAATATGTCTCGATCTTGGTAAATCATTTCCTTGATAGGTGTGAAATGTTTGCATAGATGTTTGTGCCATTTCATATTACTATGTTGTTTCCCGCTTTACTTAGTAATCACTTTATTCTCCTTTTGATAATTACTGATGCTCAGTTTAAATGAATTCTCGGTGATCACTAGCTCGGTACTTAGTAATTTCCTATTGCTCGGTGAGTGTACTTAGTCAAACCTATATTCAGTTATCTTAGAGTTTTGCCTTGTGACTTTCTAGGTGTGTAGGCTTGATGTGATTGATCGACTATCCAGTTTATCTCCTTTACTGACTGAATAACTTATTGATACTAATGACAATCCATTAATGCTCAAAATAGGAGTAAAAAATACTTGCTAAGGCATTATCAAGGAGGTTGACTACTATCCTTCCAAAATTCATCATTACAACACATATAGGATTTATAAAGAGTAGATATATATTGGAAAATTTAACTACCTATTGGGAAGGGCTAAATTGGGGAAAGATGATGGGATAGAATGTTGGTATTCTAATTCTTGATTTTGAAAAAGAATACGAGTATGTAGAATGGTCCTTTGTCTTCACTGTTATGTAAGCTATTGGATTCCCTACAATTTTTTTTTTAATATGGTTAAACTTCTCTTCAATTATGCAAAGCAAAAGTGGATAGTAATGAGGACTTGACTAAATGTTTCTCCTTCAGAAGGTCTATAAGAAAAGGATGTCCACTAGCACCAACACTTTTTTCCATTACATCTTAAGCATGACATTATGCTCTTATATATTTAAGGCTCTAGGCTATATGGAAGTAAATCTATACTCCTCACCTATGATAATAACCCTTCTTAATGGATTAATGATGTTGAATGGCAATGGGGAGGTCCAAAAAAAATTGTTAGATATTTAGGAACTATATTCTTTGTCTCTCCTTCATTTTCCAATGTGTGGTAATGGATATTTGATCAAATTACAAAGGAAATTACATATATGGAATAAAAATTATCTCTCCTTGTTAGGAAGGATACAAGTATGTTAGGAAATTCACTCCTCATATGCTATTTACTACTCATCTTCCTAGTTCTTTGTCTCTTATTAGATTGGAAACGTCGAGAAGAGTATAAGGAAGTTTTTGTGGTTAAATGGAAAAGATGATAATATGAGGTGTGCAATAAAATAAAGTTGTTTTCTTGCTAAATGTGAGGGAGGAATTGGACTTAAGTGTCTAAAGATTTAGTTAATAACAATTGCAGCTAAATGTATAGTCAAAGCCAAACATGGTAGTGAACCATGAAAGGTTTTAATTAGAACCAATATTATAAAGGCAGTTCCAAAGAAAGAAAATTACTAGGGTAATCTGCATCTTTGTGACCTCCTTTTTGGAAGCTTAAAGATGATGCCATCAAGATCTAGGGTATTTTAGAGAATTTGGAGGACCTAGGGGATTAGTAAGAGTAAAATTTGTGGAGGATAAACCATCATGCATGACCAAAATAGTGTACATGGATTTAGACCCTTGTAGTGGAAATTAAAAAATAAAGATAAATATTTAGCCTTATAAGGATTCTCAACAAAGGCTTGGAATAATGCATGAATTAGCAGGATTAAGGATATTTTTCAGAATAATTATCCTATGACATGGGAACTTATTGAATATGAAATCAACTTTAAGAATAGAAAAAAAAAGAATATGTTATATGATAATAAAGTGAATATTAGAACATTAAATGGGTGGAGGGCTCTGCCCTTTTGAAATTTAAAACTTGCCATTTGTACAAGGTCTTAACCCATAACTCATGTGTTTTGGGGAATTTAAATAAATTCTTGAAGGTGAACATGGGAAATAAAGATTGGTCTACAAGTATTATTAATTGTTGGTCAAACAAAATATAACCTAAAAAATATTTCTTTAGATGGCACTTGTTACAAAAGTTAGTCATTCCTAGATGTCGGGTCTCATATCTCTTTTGTGGCTTTCCTGAAGATGTCCCACATGTTCTTTCTATTGGAGTTGATGAGAAAACAACCCATAGCTCCCAAGAACACCTACATGCAAATGTATGTCATAGAAAGAGAGAAGCAAAAGCTATGGAGGCCTGGATGCAAGGATCCATGAAAGAGGAGACATTCTTAATGTGCAAAAAATACAAGTTGCAATCAAATAAAATGAATGTGTTATGAAAAAAAAGGAGATCAATCTTTTATAAAGGATATCTGAAACCCTAAAAGGGTGGACAAACTTATGTTGCATGATAATAATTAATTATTATATGCCTAAAGTTTAGCTTAATTAGAAAGAGATAATAAGTGACTTAATAATTAAATCAATATGATTCAATTAATAAGCAAATAACTTATTACTCTAACACCCCCCCTTAAGATAAACTTTGGGAGAAGCTAAAAACCTAGAAAGAACTACTGAAAGCAAATGGGTCCTGGCAACAAAGGCCTGATCAGGTGCCCAAGTACAAAAGAGAGTCTCTATAAAGAAAATAAATAGAGAAAACCACATGGAAAAAACTCTACTCCAAAAAGAGACAAAGATTAGTTTGAAGGATTGAAGAATCCTCCAAAACTAGGGAATGTTCCACTAAATAGGAACAAGGATGAACATATAGAACATCACTGAAGCAAGAAGTTGTAAACTTTGTCAAGAAGTAACTGCTGATCTAAAGATCCTCCACTGAAATATGACTAGGTAGATAAGACTGTAATCTGCATGAGTGACCTCAAATGACACTACTTCAATTAAGAGGCAAAAAAAGGAAAACACCTGAACTCAAAGATACAGATGGCATAAAAACACCAAAGTTTGAAGAGTTAATCAACCAAAGCTAGAAGAGTGCTTCCAAAAAATAGGAAAGAAAGAGTGTCCATATGGTAAATGATCCATCTCACCATAATGCATAGGTACCTAACCATTGCATCCACGTAGTATATAGGAACAAATACTGAATACATAGCTCACACTATCGAACCAATGAAGTAGAAGAACCAACAATAGAAACCCCCCCATAATGCTAACAAGGGAGATGTAATAGGTACACTGAAAAGTACATCTAATATGAAGTGCATAATGAAGAACCAGGAACATTGAAGGTGCAGAGAGAGTACAAACACAAATAAAGATACCTGAGGCTAATGTTGTTGGAGGAAAGCTCACTTGACAAAGGTAGATTGAAAACAAAGACAAACATCTAACCCCCCATGGAACTTTATAATGGAGTGCGAGTACAAATAGCACAAACATGTGAAAAATCTCAAGCATGTAATAGAATGACACTTTACCTTAGTGCGTTTTCATAAAAGAATGCTTACAAAATGATGTATACACTTCTCAAAGAAGAGAGAGAGACTACAGAAACAAAAGAAGAGCCATTCTACAAAAGGAAGAGATCACAAGGCCTAAAACATCCAAGATATTCACCAGAGTGAAGAAATGCAAAAAAATGAATAAAATATACCTAGATAAGAATCTTGAAAAATGACTCTCAAAACTGGAAATATCACAGAATATTCTTTCCAATGATATATCATTTTCCCAAAATAGAGTCTAGATGCACAAGATATGACTCCTGGAGTGTGAAAAATGAACCTCTAGCTTTGACAGAAAAAAAACACCATAAAAAAAGAAAAATTAGAATTTATAACCTCCATATTTGGATAGATCTTGGAATCATCTTTTCGACGATATCTCATTTGCAAAAAATAGGACCTGGATGCACAAATTATGCCCCTGAGAAGGCAAAAAAGAAGCTAAGCTCTACCTTTAAACTCCTAGTGCAAAAAATGGAGGAAAAAAATACAAAATAAAAAAAAATAGAAATTTTCTCCTCTGAACAAGCTTTCCAACAATATCTTGTTTGCTCGATTTTGACACTGTATTCTCAAGTTGTGAGCAAAAAACCAATGGGTGCTTCGGAGGGCCCAAAAATGGTGTAGAAGGTGTTGATGCAGTGGTGGTGTTAGCATTTCATGGGCTTAAAGTTGACGTCCAAATGGCTGTCAAGGAAAAAAAACAATAGACCCCTGGGGCCAAAAATCTGCGGCTCCTGCTCGCCATAGGACCAGGGGGCTGGAAGGCTGAGGGTTAGGCAGAAGATATTGGTTGTCACCAAGTCTCCATGTGACCTATTACTCTTTACAAAGGGGGCTAGCTAAACTAGCAGTTAGCCATTGCAATTACAGTGACCATTAGTCCCATTGGTGGTTACCTCAATGGTGTCACTGCGACAGCCCGTCGACGGGCATGTCGAATGTTACCACAACATAACTGTGACCCACTGGGCAGTGACCGTAGCCACTAAGAGGCGAGTGGGTGGCCCCCTTCTTTGTAAATTTTTTTATTTTAATTTTATTTTCGCACACACCTACCTTGAAGTACATGCCAAGGTCTTACGACCTTGGTATGCAAAAGAATTTTGAAAAAAATCCAACGTTGTCCAAATTGGACAAATTTTATATGGATTTAGGGGTTCTTGGAGGTTGCAAGCTCAACGACGAGGTCCATTTGAGCCAAAATTACTCCAAAAATAGTGATCGCCTCAGGATGCATGCTAGGGTCGAACGACCCTAGTGAAAATTGTTTTTGCCACAAAATGCAATTTTGTCCAAATTAGACAAATTTTATATGGAAATAGGGGTTCTTGGGCACTCTAAACACAACAAGGAGGTTTGTTTGAGCCCAAAGTGACCATAAAAAGAGGTTCCCCCAGATCTGACAGAAAACCTCTGAAAACACAAATCTGACGAATATGACCGAATCTCTGAAGAAGAGGACATGGGTAAACGGATTTGAATCTCTGATCCCATGTTGGAGTTGATGATAAAACAACCCATAGCTCCTAAGAACACCTACATGCAAACACATGTCATAAAAAGAGAGAAGCAAAAGCTATGGAGACCTGAATGCAAGGATCTATGAAAGAGGAGACATTCTTGATGCGCAAAAAATAAAAGTTGCAATCAAATAAAATGAATGTGTTATGAAAACAAAGGAGATCAATCCTTATAAAGGAGATCTAAAACCCTAAAAGGGTAGACAAACCTAGGTCGCATGATAGTAATTAATAAAATAATTAATTATTATATGCCTAAAGTTTAGCTTAAGTAGAAAGAGATAATAAGTGAGTTAATAATTAAATCAGCATGATTCAATTAATAAGAAAATGACTTATTACTCTAACACTTTCAATGTCAGTTTGCTACTGATATTTGGAGTCTGTTCATGGGGAATATTATTGGTTGGAATACTGAGAATACAACTTTTACTTTGTGGTTTAAATGTTTGTTTGGGCATGTTAGTGGTCTTAATATAGCTGATATGCTTTTTTATTGTGGGCATCTCCCAGTGACGAAAATGTCTAACACAAAAAAAAAAATTCGATCAGTCTCCTCAAGCCCAAAAAAAGACATTTTGCACTATTATCCTCCTCAATCCAAGTTTTATGCAGATCTTAGTGGACAAGTAGAGGCTTTTGAGGGTAAGCTTTGTGTTCTTGGTGATTGAAAGATCATTCATTTGTTGACTGATTGAAAGCAAAAATTAACCTAAATTATCTTCATAAATGTAGTAACATAGAGTGTGGGATATTCTTATGGTTGCACCATTACATCATATTATTGGGAATAATTTTTCTTATTGGAGAATTAATAGTTTGTAATGTTAGTTCAATCTTTGTTTGGGTTGTGAAACCTGTCTCTTCAGGGACTGCAAATGACTGGACCTTTTTAGTTTAGTGTGGCTCTTATATGTAGGATAGTTTATTGTTTCTCACATGATTTTTCAATCTATTTAATGGGGGTTTTATTTTTGTAGAGGATCCTTTATCCCAATCAAGGGGATTATGTTTTAGGTTCCTTCAGATCTGAGTTAGACTTCTCTAAATTGTAGAGCCAATCCATGACTGTATTTTTTTAGTTAGTTTGGCTAATGTATGCAGGGTATTTTATTGTTTTGTAAAGGATTTTTCACCTCATGCAATGGTAATTTTTTAAATTTTGCTGAGGATTCTTGACCCCATCAAACACCATCAATATATTGGATTCTTTTAGCTTTAAGCAAGATTTCTCTGAATATGAGAGGGTACAATCAAATATTTGGTTTTTTGGGGTTGGATTCCTTTAATGCCAAAATCTGCAAGCAATATCAATGCCATTCTTTTAGGGCATTGTGTAAGAACATATACCATTTCTCTATTTCAAACATATGGGAGTTCCAAAAAGATACATTTCCAAGCATTTTTTATTCAAGATTCATGTTTGACATACACTTATTTTAGTGCATTTTATTATAACTTTATGTTTTTGACTCTAGAATTTAACACCGAAACTATTAGACAACAAGATATTTTATCGTTTATTGCAACCCACAGAGTTTATGAGTCATTATTTGGGATCCAGAGGTATGTGGACTTTCCTGCATATGGGTTTTCCTAGGTACACTAAATTCTCAAGTGGGTTTATTTTCTTTTTGTGAAGATGTGGTGATTGGCATAGGAAACCTTATTAGAAATAATTAGGGATTAAGATGTGTTATTATATGGTACTATTAAGCTTTAGTTGTGATATATTTTCAATTCAATTTTTGATTTGCGTTTTTTTTTTAAGGTTTATGAATTTCGGGAAATTTTTTGTTTATGAGGAAGTTCAGAAACCCTTCTTGTCATTCAGATGAGCTAGGATTATTTTCTTTATTTGGGGAAGGATGTCTGAATTTTTATCTATAAATATTATTTATGTTTTACCCAAAAAAATTATTCAGACACTTGCATTCTATGACATACAAGAGTAACATCTCTAATCTTATGTCAAATTCACTTTGATTTCTTACTGGGTTCAAATGATTTAGTTTTTATTTGAGCTAAATCATCTGAGCTATTCCAAATTTACTGATGGGTTTTGGGTTCACACAATTTTCTTCTAGAGGATACTCATAAATATTTTGGACACAAATATGTCTAGTTTAGTGTCATTTTGGGTTATGTGCCTTAATCTTTCAATTCATTTGTTCAAATGTTCTTCATGTCTTGACTCTATAAATGTTCTGCATTTTTTGAAGTCTTGATCATGTAAACTAAAAACATTTCTACATACAACATAACGAGTAAGTCCATAAGCAATGCATAGGTGAAGCATGATTTTTCAGGTTTGAAATCATGATTGGGAATCTCAAAATCTTGAAGTCTTTTCTTTTTTATAAATCTCCTTTGCACCCAACTTGGTAGATTCCCTTGAGTATACCAAAAAGATGAGATTCTGAGAGATTTCCTCGATGTATACTATTCTAATTTTCACCTATTACATGTGCATGTTGTCTTTCTCTGCTCTCTTCATTGAAATTGGACATATGTTTGTTTATGTTGTGTTATATTTTGTGCACGTGCATATACATCCATGTATTTTTATTTCTCTAGAAAACCGATCTTTCCATTTTTTTTCATGGAATATCATATTTCAAGTTCATCATCTTCTCCACATTTCATATGTATCAATATTTTATGCACTTGGTAACCATGATTATCATTGCTTGATTTTCGTTTAATGTCTTTTGCTTTTATTTATTTGTCAAAGCTATTTGTATTCAAAATTACTTTCTTTTGATTTTTTTTCAAATTTTATCTTGTGGGTTTTTGTCATACTGATTGTTATTTGTTGGTGTGGGTTTTTATCATACTAATTTCTATTTGTTGGTGTATTATGGAAGAATTAGAGTGATTACCTTGGAGTAATAGCAACAACTAAAGGAAGTAGTAGAGCAAAGTAGTTGGCAGCTCAATTTATTCCACACTTCTTCAAGCATTTTCCAAGTCTCAATGTTGATGCCATAAGTGCTCTTTTTTATTAATGCAAAGAAGATGAGTTGGGGGTGAGTCAATTTTCCCCTACTTGAAGTAAGAAATGCTTGTCAAATTTAACCTAAGTGAAGATGATTTTGGTCATGGTATATATTGCTCTGGCTCTTGAAATCCCTTGAATTTTGGCAATTAACTAGTACTACACTTGAAGACAAAGCTTGATCTGGAACTACTATTCTAAATTTAATTTGATCCATATGAAATGTGAAACAAGAATACTCAAGCTTTAGCAAGTATTGATTTACCAATTTTTATCTTATGCTTCAAGCGTGCTCCTCCCATTAAGCTCTAAAAGGGAATTCTTAGATCAGTTGTCCTAACTATTGGAAAAGTATGAAGGGTGGAGAATGAAGAGTTGGTGATTCAATATAGGTCAAGTTGCATTGGGGACCAACAAAGACTCGCATGTTTTTGAAAGCATATCTATATATTTTGACTGTAGTTTATTTATCAATTGCTTGGAGTCCCCATAAACTTTGGGACTTCATTTATTTGCTCTTCTTTCAGGGCGTTGTGTTGTTGCTAATCTATTATCTAAATGTTAGGGTTTATTTGAGTCACCATGTTAAAAGTGTCCTTGACCCTTGTATATATTTAACCCTTGTCCGATTTTCTCCTTTTTTTAAAATCTTGCATCAAAGGTCTTCAATTTCGACTTTGCCTTCGAGTTAATCATTGTAGTATTTCAAGCTTGTCTTCATCAATTCGGTGTCCTCTGCTCAACTGTTGGTAGTTCTTTATCCTTCTTGAACCACTTTGAACCCCTTTGAACCCCTTTGAACCTCGGTTCAAAGTAATTCGAAGAGGTTCAATCAAAATTTTTTTATCTAATGTGGTAATTGTAGGTGGGACCCGAAGACACGTCATCACGTGATAGTGAACCACTTTGAACCTCTTCAAACCTTGGTTTGAAGTAGTTCAAAGTAGTTCAAAAGAGATAGCGGCAACCCCAAAGATTGATGTGATAGTCATATGATCTCGAAATGTTTTGATTTCACAGTTGGAGGTTCATCTTAGTCATATCAGCCTACCAGTTGAGTTTCATTGTCATATCAGCTATATCAATGAAGTTATTGAGATTTTTGGGTATGAAATCTTTCAGGTCAATTTTGAAGGGCTTAGAGGCTCTAAATTGCGATCAACCCCCGACTGATTGGAGCTTGCGCAAGTCAAGTACTGTAGATCTCATCCTGGCATTTTTGAAAAGTGGTTATAATAGAAAAATAGAGCTACGGTTAGAAAGTTATGGCCTCTGGAAGTTGGGCTACCTAAAAGCATATTTTGTATTTCTTTTGAGCCGACCCTATTGTAAAAAAATAATGAAAATAAAATAAATCTATGTATAGTCGGCCTTAAGGGCTAAATTTCTGGAACCTTCTCAGGTGGTGGAAATTGTCTATATGAAGAAGGCCTGTAGTGTTGTCTAGGGCAGTTCTGGTAGTAGATCTAGGTAATGATTCGAGGCTTTGTCCTACATAATATTGTAAGGGAAATGCCCATGTGGCTTTGCATATTGTAATTCTAAAAATTTGTAATTTCACATTTGTGCAGATAATAAGAAGCCCATTTTCTATTCTTGCAAATTGTTGTTCTCTATTTTCTATTATGTGTTTGTGGTATTAAGGGGAGCACCCTTCATCAATCATACACGCTACATCTTTATAGTCAGCTTCCAAATGTATGCACCCTAAAATGGTCGCCTAGACTTTGGGCCCCCATTTCTGCAATTTATCAAATCCCTGAATCAATATTTTCAAAAATCAACATTTTTCAAATATATCAATTTCCTTGATCAAATCATAATCAATTCGATATTTCCTAAAGTTTGAGCCTTATTTAATTTAAAAGAGAAAATAAAAAATAAAAATCTTATTTAATTAAGAGAACATGCTCTTTTTTAATTAATTAAAAATATCTTTTAATTAAATAATAAAATCACTTTATCCTAAGCCTTTATTTAATTAAAAGGAATTTCCTCCCCTTTTATTTAAATAAAAAATCCCCACTTTTCTTCTTATCCTTGTTGCACAAATAAATCATTTAATTCTTATTTATAAAGAAAAATAAAATAAAAAATAAAAGAAAAGTACTTTTGTCTCACATGGACATAAATTAAATGCTCAACATAAAGTAAATGCTTCTAATTTTCTTATTGGAGGATATTTGTGCACAAGGATCAAGCTTCTTTTTTTCTCCATTGTTGATTAAGTCTTTTGCCTCTTAATCTCCATGGTCTATTATTTTTCACTTCCTATAAAAGAAGAGCTCTCTTCCTCATTTGCACACACAATACATACTTGAATTATTATGCTACAGGTTTCTAAGTCATTGAAGCTTTTGGAGATATTCTTGCATCAAGTTTTGAAGATTTGGAGCATCATTAGTATTCATCTTGCATCTACATCACATCCTAGCTTGCATCATAGTTGTATCATCATGGTATCATTTCCTTTCATGTTTTAGATTAATCTCACATAGTTTAATTAGAGGGTTTGTAACTCTTTCATTTCTATTTTCAAAGTTTAATTGCATCTTCATTCTTATAAGATTAATTTGCATTTTCATATAGATTTTCATAGCATTGCATTCATTTAAAATCTCTCATTGTGTGGTTGACTAGCAAGGTCATGAGTTTATAGCTCTAGCTGAGAGCAATTTTACAAATCTTGCAACTCCATGCATAGAGAGCTATGGATTGATTTGTGAGGGCTCATTCTTGAGTTTTCTTGCATGTAAGGATTCATAAAAGTGTGACAAAATTTTAGAACACATTTTTGTTTCCCACCATGGGGCAACCCACTTTTTACATGCTGATTTTGATTATTTTTGGAGCTAACCCTTGTGCAGATTTGTTTGGAGATGAAAAACTTTAGATTTGAAAGATTTGATCATATCTCTCAAACGGCTTGGTATTTTGGTCTGAATTTTTTTTTTTAGGTTGGTGACATATCAGAGAAGCTCCAAAAAATTTTTTAGAATTTTTGGAGGTGATTTGTATTTTTTATGATTTTTTCTTGATTTTTCATAAAAAATCAATTTTTGGCCCAAATCAGCATATTTTTCAGAAATTTTTACATTTCTGGAAATTTCTTGGAATTATATAGGGGTTCCATTCATTGTGATTTTAATTTATAAATCATATCATAGCTCATTTGGTCAATTTATAAAAACTGGTCTATTTTGGTAAAATGGGTCTCTAGGGCACAAATGAAGAGATTTTTTAAAAATTTTTACATTTTTGGAAAGCTCTCTATTTTTTGACAAAGGTCTCTTTTTTGCATTTTTGATTTAGGGTCCAAATTCATGTGGTAAAAATTAGATCTTGTTGACTAGGTCAAATGCAAAAAAAATAAAATTTTGTGATGGGTATGCACTTATTTTTCATTGTTCATTGCATGATATGAGTTATCATTTGGATTATTTGCTGGTTATCATTGCTCCTAATAATTTATTTTTAGATCTAACCTTAGGGTTTGCATAAGTTGGATATATATTGCATATCTTGTTTGCTTGTTTTCTTGTCTTATTCATTTGAAGGTGCTCTTGCTTTCATGAAAAATGCTTAAAACAAACAAAAAAAGGGTGAAATCTACTAAGCGCGTTGCGTTGGACTTGAGGTATTTTGTTACAACTCTAAAATATTTGGATCTTGGGATTAAAATTGAACTTCTCATGTGTTTGGCTTGAGTGTTTACATGCTTTCATAGAACACATTTCAATTGATGCTCTTAATGGGAAATGAATGAACATAGATTTGCTTTCATACAAGTTTGTGTAAGTGAATGCTTGTGTTTAAACCTTAAGTAATTCTTGGTTCTAATATCAAATATCTCATTGAGTGATTGAGGGCATGGATTCATTCCTTGTTTACATAGGGAGTTAAATGCACCACTTTGTGGACTCACTCTATGTTTGCTTGGAAAGTTAAATATTCCATTGATTCAACCCTTTGTCATTTGTGAGTAGTATTGATAAGCAACTTTAGATTACTTGTGATTAATCTAGATTGCTATCTTGGGTTATTGGACTCGCTAATCTGCCAGCCCCTCATTTCCACCCCGTGGTTGCAAGATCAGCACCACATTAAAGGGGAGGGGTCTACAGGAAAGAAGCGTTAATTGCTCCACTAGGCAACCCTTTTGTGCTTTTTGGAACTCACTTGTTTTCTAAAGTGTGGAATCACTTTGAGTTGGTGTGAAGAGTTAAATGTTCCACTTTTGGACTCACTTTGAGTTTGTGTGAAAGGTTAAGTGTTTCACTTTTTTGGACTCACTTCACATTCTCTTGAAGGGTTAAATGTTCCACTTTTGGACTCGCTTCACATTATCTTAAAGGGTTAAATGTTCCACTTTTGGACTCACTTCGCATTTACTTGAAGAGTTAAGTGTTCCACCTTTAGTGCTCTAAATACTTTTGATAGTGAATTACTTAGTTTTTATTTCTAGAAGGCCTGTTTGGGGACACACCACCTCAAGGGACGACCTTAACTCCTGTGTTCTGACGGAGTATAAATATTGGGAGGTGAATCCAAAGACACCTCTCTTGAGAATTGAGTTTGATATCACTCTTGGCTAAGCCTCAAAGAACTTTATACCTTTGAGAAGTGAAGGAGGAGATTTGGGTTACCGTCTCCCCCCGACTGTGTGATTTTGGATTCTTCTCATCTACGGATTTGGGCCTCACGTACCTTGTGTATATCGATGACTCCTTTTAGAAAGCCATGTATATCCTTGTAGACAGCTTGTTAAGGTGTTGTTGTGTTCTATGTGCCTGCTAAAATATTTTCAAGAATATACACAAGTAGAATCTTTAAGGAGTAGAATACTAAGTCACTATCTCTGTTCATGTGCAAGGTTGCTTTGTCCCTTGCCCATTGCTTGAAGACTATTTGCTTGAACTCCCTAGTTGTTGTTCTATGTGCTTGATCATCATTGTGAAATCTTTTGAAAGATCTATTTGGAATATTGAAACTGAGTTCTGTCCTACTGTAGTGAGTTCTCCTTAGAAGCTTGGTCTTCCTTGGTCAGTCCAGGTCAGATCCTAAGTGTTGTCATGTTGCTCAACATCTTAATGAATGTTATGATATCAATTGCACAAGATGACTTTTAGTCTTCTTCTTTCTTCTCCATTTCCCATATTCTTCTAAAGTCTTCTATTCCCATGGGGAAATTCTTCTTCTTCTTCTTGATTCTTTTTCTCTTGCTATCTAGTCTACCTTCTTCGATTCATCTATTCATTTCTTCCGTGCTTGATTCCTCCTCTTCTATAATCATGAATTTCAACTATCTTGTTAAGGAACCTCTCTTAAGAATAGATGATCTTGAACTCATTGCTCAATTTGAAGAGTATCTTTATTCCTCCAATAGTCCTTCCAAATATCTCATCAGTGATAAACTTATGGCAAAAATAAAGAAAAGATGATTAAATCAGATGCCTTTTCTAGAATCATAAACATGATCATATCATGATCTTCTTCTTCCAAACATTCTTCATCATCTAAATCTTCTCATTCTTCTTCACCTTCCAAGTCTTATCATGACTCTTCCAGACATCATTCTCATTCTTCATCTTCTAAGTCTTATCATGATTCTTCTAAACACTATTCACATTCTTCATCTTCCAAATCTTATCATGACTCTTCTAAACATCATTCAAATTCCTCATCATCCAAGTATTCTTCTTCCACTAGGTCTTCACCTTCCTCTTCTTCACAATCTCAATCTTCTTCTACTTCTTCAAAGAGTCTTACTTCTCTTCAGAAGACATACCATAATAAGCAATGTGATAGTCCTTATGATACCTCTTCCATGAAGAGTGACGCACCCACCTATGATGACTATGATGACTATGATGATGGACAATGTAGTGATACCTATGACACCTCTATTCCTAAGAGTCCTCCTAGTCGTGTCCTTGTGCTTACTGGAAATGGGTCCTCATATTGGAAAGATCGTGATGGTGATCCGTATGATTCGGATTTTGAAAGAAACTTTGATGAGTTTTATGAACAATACCTTGATTATAATCTAGCTACTACTGTTGAGGAATATAAAATGCACCGTGCTAATTTGAAACATAAATATTATAAGAATCCTTCCTCTGAGAACATTCATGCTGAAAATAAAGATGACACTCTCAAGCAAGATCATGTTAATGTTGAACCTTTGTCTTGTGATGGTTCCCTTCCATTCTCTACTTCCTCCAATGCCCATACATTTCCTAAAGCTTCCGAGTCTTCCAAATCTATCACAAGTCGTTCATCCAACAAAGATCCTAATGCTTTTCATGCAGTTCCCTATAGTAATTCTCAAGGGCCACCTCTTAAAGATACTCAAGCTAACCTTCACTTGGCTGCAAATACGTTTAATAATGCTAAACCTAAAGAGCCTAAGCCTTTATGCACTATAATGCCTACTTCAGCTAGTCTTTCAGCATCTCCAAAGTCTTCCATACAAATCCAACCTACTTTCTTGTCCTTAGAAGTGGCTCCATGTCAAGAGGACTCTAAAAATGATAAAGAAAAGAACATAAAGAAAGATCAAGATCAAGAACCCTCCATGTCATCCAATTCTCTTCATTATGTATCTCCTCCATTTCATTGTTCTTTTGATCCTCTACACTCTTCCGCATTCATTCCACCATCTCCTAAGCAAGATCAAGCTACTACTTACACCGTTGAGCTTATTGATAATCAAAATAACCTTACTACACTTACATTTTCCAAAGATGATACTTCCATTAAGATTATTAAAAATGGTGTTGTTACTTCTGATGTAAAGCCTATTGAAAATTGAAAGAAAGTTGATACGCTTATGCTATCCAAAGATCCTTGTCAAGATCGAAGTCTTCCACCTTCTTGTTCTACCGCTCCATGTTCACTTCCACATTCTACTCTTCCTAAATCTTCGCAAGCTTTGAATGATCCTATCAACGAAGTTTCTCCTATTCAAGATGTTCATGATACTATTGAAAATCCTAATGCTCACTCTAAAGATGCTGATGTCCTTGGTTGTCATATAGATGCTGATGAACTTAATGATTATCTTTTTGCATCTTCCACGTCCATCCTTGGACCTCTTCCACCACTGCTAAGGGCTTCACATCTTCCTTCCATATTAGGTCCTTATGTCCCTTCACTTTCCCCTCCTAATTGTCCTAATTCATCATCCATCTTGGGTCCTTACGTCCCTCCATCTCCTATCTTTCCTCAAGATCAACATAGATGCATACCCTTGAATCCTTTTCATTCACCCACCCATCTAAACCAGTCATATTTTCCTTCTTCCTCCATAAGTCCCAAGTCTTTTGGAAGTAACTTGAATGTTCAATACAAGAAAAAGAAGCAATACAAGAATCCATAAAAAAAAGAAGATCACCATGTCTCCTCTAATCGACATGGGGGCATAAAGTCAAAAGAGATATCTAAGAAGAAAACTACAAGACAAGTATGGGTTCCAAAATCCATCATTGAAGATATTCTCTCTAACACATCAAAAGAAAATAAAAAGCTTAAAGCTATATGGATTCCAAAGTCTCTCTTGAAAAAGTCTCATGTTGAGCAAAAAGTGAAGTTGACATTTAAGCTTCCAAAGGCTTCCACTTCATCTTTTTCCAAAAATATTCTTTCATTTCATGCGCCTGAACCGCAACCTTTGCTAAATATTTTCCATATTCCTTCTTGTATTCCTCCATTCACATTTGAGAATTATAACAAGTACACCAATCCTCTCTTCGAAGAGTCAAATAGCAATAATGAACCAGAATATGGTTCGCATTCAGACTAGAATATAGTTCATGTTTCCTCCATTTTTCCTGTCACCCTTCAAGGTGTGTATTGACATTGATCTTACCTTTCTTTCCATCTACCCTTTCACAATCCTTCCATTCATTATCCTTCTACCTTCTATCCTTTTTCCTCATTTTCCTATTCCTCCTATCTTCCAACCTCACTCGCTTTAAATAAAGTCTTATCCTCCATTTTTCTCTTCCATCTTCCTTTTCCTATTAGCATTTTTGAGCATATCATTTTGAATCCTTGGAATATCATGATTTATCCTTTCAAGGAGCATTATCTAAAAAGCTTGCCTCCTTCCAAAAAAAAAAATTCAAAAAAATAGAAAAAATTCAAAAAGAAAGAAAAAAATGAAAAATTTGAAAATGTGCCATGGTGAAAACCTGGAAACAGGCACCTTGGTAGCAAAAGTAAAGATAAATAAATTCATCCTATGGTGAAAACCACTCCCTTGTGGCGCTTTGGATAAGTACCATGATGAAAACTTGACAATCAGGCATCATGCGTAGTTCTTCTACATGTTTCATCAATTTCATCTTCCATCTTTGATCTTGACAATGTTGACCTATACTTGAATATTTGGCTATCTTGTGAGCTATCTTACAATGATCTTGCTTTCATTTCATTCATGTTTAGCTTTCATATTCATTTTCCTTCATTCATTCTAGCCTTTCGCTATCATTTTCCTATTTGGTCTTGATCTAATAAAAAAAGAGTAAACACGATGCTATGAAGCCTCTTGACATGTCTACTCCTTTGGACTGCATCCTCCCTTCTTTTGCAGTGCGCTTTTGTGACTTATCCTATGCTGGCCTTTGATTGCTTGTCCAAATGAGCTTTACATGACAATTTTTCCCTAGCTTGGGTACTCTTGAGGAGTTTGCCTTTGAGGATGTATTCCCTTCACTCTCCTTCATTCTCATGTCTTCCATCTCATTCACTAGCTTGCTCATCCATCTTGTCCCTCACATTGCTAGATATTGGGACTACACGATGTGATCTTGCTAAAAGAGTTTGATGCCCATTCTGTCTAGGGGCATCCTTTGTACATATTTTATGATCCTAAAAAAATCCAAAAAAATGATATATTGTTAAAAAATACCAAAAAAAATTGATATATGATGTTGAAAAAATCCTAAAAAGCATAAAAAGTCCTAAAAAAATCAAAATTTTTTTCAAAAAATTCAAAAAAATAGAAAAAGTGCCTTGGTGAAAACTTAGCAATAGGCGCCTTGGTAGCAAAAATACAAAAAAAAAGAAAAAGAAGAAAAAATTGCAATAAAATCCAAGTGGTGAAAACCTGGAAATAGGCGTTACTTGAGGCCTTTGCACCCCTATTTGTTAGCATGCTCTCTTGACACTTAGCCTTTCTCCATCATGCCTTAACCTTGTTGCCTTGGTCTAGAATTGGTCTTTATCTTTGTCTAAGGGGCATACCTGTTAGCATTGGTCGTTTAGGTGTGTTTGTCTATTGGGGTATTTCACAACAGGTGTTTTTCAACACCACCCCAAACAGTGTTTTTCAACACTACCCTTGTGTCGAGTGTTTCTTAACACTTATCAGATGTCTTACCCAATAGTCTAAGTATGATGCGATATTTTTCATTTGCAGATGTGATGATTAGAGTCTGACTCTATGACCAACACACACACACTTAAACAATCAACTCGCTTGAGATATGTTGACTTTATTTTTCTTTGTGTGTTGTCTATGAGGATTTCTTTGATGAGTGGTCTCTCCCTGAGAAGTTTTCGATGATGCATAGCTAGAAGACTAAGGGTATGAGAACATGTTTTATTTCTTTATCTGCTTGTGGGTATATTTTGTTGGTCCTACCCGTCATGAGCATTTATGCTGGTCTTACTTGACACTATGGATTGACAAGGTATTATCCTTGACTGTTTTGCGAGTGCATGCTTCTAGCTATCCTGACTTTTATGTGTCTTGATACAAGCATAATCTCGCTATATCAAAATTAGGTAATCTCACTGCACTAGTCATCTTGACCTATATGTTTTTGATGCTTAGGTGAGATTTCCACATTTCTATCTGATAAAGATATTATTCATATCCACATAGTTATGCTAGTGTGCATTGTATGATCTTATGACACTACCAATAATGCTCGATGATGATAATTAGATGTCTATAGGCGTTGTGACCTTGCAAGTCAACCACTTTCATAGTAGCTTGCATTTTTAGGTTCATCATAGTTTAGTTTTTGCATCTTGCATATGGAGAGAGCTCTTATTTTTTATCATCTACGGACTCGTTGGTCAATTGTGCTCATTTTCTGATTCTTCTTGATCATATCTTTCATTTTTGGTCTTTCATGTCACATCATTTTCTATCCATTTCAGACTCAAAACCGTAATCCGAGTCGCGTTGACTGACCTTTTGAGGCACAATTTTTCAATTTTTGATGAAATTTCTTCCTTTCCATGTCTTTCAAACTTCTAGTCTTTCATTCACCCCTTTCACTTCCTCTCTCTGAGGTTTGACTTAATCTTTATCCTATATCTTTTTCAGTCAAACCTAGTCAACCTGGGGCATATCTTCACTATTTGATGGTTATCCTATCATGCTCCATCCTTTGATTATGATTTATTGTGACTTGATCAGGTTTATCAATTTGTTGTTCTCCTCTATCTGATTTTGATTTCAATTCCGAGGGGGTAGTACCTATCAGCTTTAATCTTTGATTAAGCTTTATCATGTAGCTCAGCTTGAGATTCTTATTTTTAGACTTGATTATCACCTAGCAGCGATGGTGGTGATTTTGTGTTTCAATTTTTATCTCTTTTTTTTTAGACTTGATTATTGCCTAGTAGTGATGGCGATAGTTTTGTCTAAGACTTGATTTGCACCTAGCAGCGATGGTGTTGGTCTTGTCTTTTTCTTACCTTTGTCTTGATGTGTTCCCAAAATGAACACACATCTGGGTTGTTTTATGATCCCAAATCGATCTCACATTTCAATTCTTCTTTGACTGCATGTGTTCCTAGAATGATCACACATTAGTCAAAGAGGGGCAAATGTATGCACCCTAAAATGGTCGCCTAGACTTTGGGCCCCCATTTTTGCAATTTATCAAATCCCTGAATCAATATTTTCAAAAATCAACATTTTTCAAATATATCAATTTCCTTGATCAAATCATAATCAATTCGATATTTCCTAAGGTTTGAGCCTTATTTAATTTAAAAGAGAAAATAAAAAATAAAAATCTTATTTAATTAAGAGAACATGCTCTTTTTTAATTAATTAAAAATCTCTTTTAATTAAATAATAAAATCACTTTATCCTAAGCCTTTATTTAATTAAAAGGAATTTCCTCCCCTTTTATTTAAATAAAAAATCCCCACTTTTTGTTCTTATCCTTGTTGCACAAATAAAGCATTTAATTCTTATTTATAAAGAAAAATAAAATAAAAAATAAAAGAAAAGTACTTTTGTCTCACATGGACATAAATTAAATGCTCAACATAAAGTAAATGCTTCTAATTTTCTTATTGGAGGATATTTGTGCACAAGGATCAAGCTTCTTTTTTTCTCCATCATTGATTAAGTCTTTTGCCTCTGAATCTCCATGGTCCATTGTTTTTCACTTCCTATAAAAGAAGAGCTCTCTTCCTCATTTGCACACACAATACATACTTGAATTATTATGCTACAGGTTTCTAAGTCATTGAAGCTTTTGGAGATATTCTTGCATCAAGTTTTGAAGATTTGGAGCATCATTGGTATTCATCTTGCATCTACATCACATCCTAGCTTGCATCATAGTTGCATCATCATGGTATCATTTCCTTTCATGTTTTAGATTAATCTCACATAGTTTAATTAGAGGGTTTGTAACTCTTTCATTTCTATTTTTAAAGCTTAATTGCATCTTCATTCTCATAAGATTAATTTTCATTCTCATATAAATTTTCATAGCATTGCATTCATTTGGAATCTCTCATTGTGTGGTTGACTAGCAAGGTCATTAGTTTATAGCTCTAGTTGAGAGCAATTTTACAAATCTTGCAACTCCATGCATAGAGAGCTATGGATCGATTTGTGAGGGCTCATTCTTGAGTTTTCTTGCATGTAAGGATTCATAGAAGTGTGACAACATTTTAGCACACACCAAATAGATCACCTTCCAGAACACATGCCACAATTGACATCATCATGCATTCCATACCTTGCGCAGTTCATAGAACATTATTCAATACTCTATCTTTCATCTCTGAAGTTTTCATGCACTGATTCCATATCGCATGTAAGCTATACACAAAACACAGAGACTAACTTTATCATTTCTCACTGTCATAGTTAGTGATCAGTCTTCACCAAAACATATGTAACTCATACAATATGAAACATTACATGATGCGATCTTGGATATAAGATTACAACATCCTCCTGAACTCCCATCTATCTTTGCAGCATTTGAAACATCTGTACAGTGTCTGTACACTTTGATAACCGGTCTAATCTTTGTTGGTAAACATATTGTCCTTCTTGTTATCCTCCTTTTATTTGCCCAATTTTATAAGGAAGAACAAATTTACACAACAGTTGGGAAACTCTTTCTGAGAATATCTAGTTTCCCTTTGAATTGAGGTACAACTCCCTATGTGAAAAATATTCAATGAATTATGTTTTAATTCTAAGTCCTACTGCAGGTATGTTCTTAACTAGAGAACAACAGAGGAAACTGAGTTTCACCCAGGTAAGTGAAATCTCAGGTAGGGTTTAAATGTAAAGATGCTATGCCGATGATCTTCACAATCTTATGAATTTCCCAACACAGCAATATGAAAAATGCAAATTATGAAATGTAATTGAAGATGCTGATTCAATTCCACAACTAGTTATAATTCTCTAATTATCCTACTGATTGGCCAAATTGAAAACAAAAAAACAAAACTCTGTTTATTTCCTCATCTTCATCTCAACACAATGAAACCAACATCAGATACATATGACTAAAGTGGACAGTAAAATAATGGCACTAAACTTAATTGACTCTGTAATCAGTTTCACACCAAAATTTTCTGACCCTTTCATTCACTGTTTCCATAGTTTATATAGAGATTACAATGTATGATCTTCATGGGAATAGGAAGTGATTCAGTTTCTAAAAATATGAAAAGACTAGAGAACACTTTCGAATTCACAAATAGAAAAGCCCAAAGACCATGAATTTTCATCTACTTCTGCATATGGTTTGCCTTGCGAAGGTGAAGTGAACAGACTCTCACCAGTCAACTCAAACTTGAAGATGGTACGTTACATCTGCATGCATTGACAAGATACTTCTCCTATAAACCAATTATTCACATTGCATTAGACCTCCTTTCTGGTGTCATTTTTCTAAGAAGTCATCATCATGACAAAGATAATAACACTGGCTTCCATCTTGAGTTTATTGAACTCTGACTAATCACCATGTAAATATATAATGAAACCATTATGCCCAGCAAGCCCTGTATTATTGCATTTCTCTCTGCCTTGATATAGCATCTGATTATAACATCGACTTGGGATTCATCGACACCTATTCTCCCTAGTATGCCACGACAAAAGAATTCTTTGTTCTAACTTAACAGTCACCTTCAGAGTAACCAAAAACTCATCTATTTCAACATTCTCCTTTCGTCAACTTACATGCTGAATATTTCTAAGACAATAATCTTTTAATCCTTTTTTTATTTATGCATTGACATGCGTCACAATCCTGTTTTGTCGCAAAGAAAAAGTGACATCATCACAAAAAAGCGTGAGCCGTCGATGAGCATCTTACAACTGTGGAGAAATTCTTGGCCCCACCTAACACGTGGACGCATTGTTGATGTATATAGGTCCCATCAAAGCACATCACTTCCCAAACTTACATTGTCGCATGATCACATGGTATTATTTTAATCTATGCGATCATGTGACTGCTTTACCATTGGCACACGTGGATTCCAGCGGGCCCATCCATTTAGTCCCTCCTATCATCGGTGTATGTGGGTCCTAGCAACATAGTCACCTCCCAAGTTTACATTGTCGTATGATCGCATGGTATTATTTTAATCTATGCGATCATGCGACCGCTCTACCATTGGCACACGTGGATTGCACTGTTGTCGATCATGGGTCCCGACAGGTTCATTGTTCACTTGCCTGATTTATGTTGTCACATGATCACATGGTATCATTTTAATCTATGCGATCATGTGACCGCTCTACCATTGGCACACGTGGATTCCAGCGGGGGTCGTTGATGAAGAATCTTGATTATTACATTCCCGCCAGCTTGTAACTTTATCATTTTTGAACCAAATCACTTGCCATTTTTTGCAGTGAGCTCGTGAGGACTTAGAGAATCATGATATGTATCTCAATCATGTGAAGTATTAACCTTAATTGACTATAAAAGATATACGGGATGAGCACGAACTCAGCTCTGTTGTGCCTTGAATTACACTTTCAATACTTCTTTGAAACATACACAGTCAATAACCATAATACTTATCCACATGCCCTTTAACATTATAAAGTTTGACTTCATTGCATATGTTCCATCATAGCTAGCTGATTCTGCCATAACATTCATCACATGAAGAGTCTTCTCCTGATTCTTTTGAATGTCTGAAACTCAAACATCATTCTTCTTGTTGTAAAGATCATCAATACAACACCATTTTCTTTGCCAGGTTGGGGTCTATAACCTACCCAATGTTAAAAAGATCTTTAGAACAACCCACCCAGTTCAGAGAAGGAAAAGCAATGATAGGGAAACCTGGCAAAGAAAGCCTACCTAAGAAAGACTTAGACCTAGACTTAGACATAACCAGACCTGACTATAACATCAAGTCCTTCCATTTTGATAGCATGGGCATAGGATGAAAAATGGGGCAACAACTAGCTCCGACTGGGGACTTGAACATTCCCATGTTTAAGCAATAAATCTTGAATCTCTGGTTTCACACATGAATGAAAAGGGCAGCAACACAACAAAACTGAACAAGGGAAACAAAGAAGCAAGGAAGCTACAACTAACTAAAGAAAGCAGGAAAACTAAACTAGAAAACAGACACAAGAATGAAACCAAAACTATACTACAGAATAGGGGTTACCTATTTTCAATTAACCATTTGATATAGCTTTAGATCTTGACCATTATAGGTCAAGGGAAGTACCTCTCCATTTGGATATGCCAGCTTGAAAGAATTCTTTTCAAAAGTGTGGTGAATAGTATAGGGACCCTTCCATAATGTTTCAAACTTCCCATGCATCCCTTTGGGAGCTCTCCTCTTATCCCATAGCAAAACAAGACCTCTAACCATGAATTTATGGGGTCTAGCTTTCTTATCAAACAATTTTTTCACCTTCATTTGATGTTGAGTAATATGATCCACCATTCTTTCCCTTTCTTCTTCTAGCTTGCTCAAATACATGATTCTTTTCTCCAAATCATCCTTGTAAATATCATCCTCTATGACTGTCCTCAACTTACATGTTGCCAACTCCAGTGGTAATGGAAGGCTTGCCTCAACTCCATACACTAACTCAAATGGAGATATCCTGATTGCTCTCTTTGGAGTCACTCTATCAGCCCATAGTGCTTCATGTATCTTTTTGTGCCAATTTTTATGATTGTCTAACACCAATTTCTTAACAATATTGATCAAATTCTTATTACTTGACTCCGCTTGACCATTTCCTTGTGGGAAATAATCAGATGAATGGCTGACTGAGATACCATACTCAAAACAAAAATCAGTAATTTCAATAGATGAAAATTAAGCAGCATTATCCATTACCAATTTATGAGGAACTCCAAACCTTACCATAATATTCTCCTTTATGAATTCACACACTACCTCAGAAGTGGTCTTCTTGGTTGCTTTAGCTTCAACCCACTTCGTGAAGTAATAAATAGCTATAATTATATAAGAATGCCCTGCACTAGATGCTGGATTTATTGGACCAATGAAGTCAAGGCCCCACTGCTGAAATGGACCATCTATGATAACTGGTTTTAATGGAAGTGCTGCTAACTGTGGTTTGCCGGAAAACATTTTACACTTTTCACATTTAGCCACCCAATGATATGCATCTCTAAACATGTTAGGCCAGTAATAACATTGCCTCAAAATTTTAAAAGCTGTGACTGAAGAAGAAAAATGTCCTCCACAAGCCTCATCATGAAAAGTTTTCAGCAACTGCTCCTGTTGTTGCTTATCAACACATCTTAAAAACATGTCATCAATTGATCTCTTGTAAAGTTTATCTTCCCCAATCACATATTTAGCAGCTTTTAATTTTAAATCCCTTCTCTGTTTGGTTGTCAATCCTTTTGGATATTCTCCATAAGTTAAGAAATATGCAATATTTTCAAAGCAAGGATCTTGAAGGCTTACATTTAAAACCAGTTGATTAGCTGCTGGTTCTTCTTCTTCCAAATTCTCTGCAATGGCTTTACATAATGCATTTCCTCTAACTAATTTTGTAGGCTTAATTTCAATATCATACTCTTGAGTTTTGGCAACCCATGAACCTCTATTATTGCAGCCAACATCTTGTTGTGTTAAGATACTTTTCACGACAATATCAGGTACGAAAAACACAGAATGAGAATGCAATACGTAAAAGTGGAAATTTTTCAGAGCTTTGACCACAGTATATGCATGTTTCTCCAATTGAGAATATCTTATTTCATGTCCCTTCAAAGGCATACTCATAAATGCTATAGGTGCTTGAATTCCTTCTTTATTTTCTTGCATCAAAATTGCAGACAATGTGTGTTCTGAAGCATGGTAGTATATAATAAAATATTTTTTATAATCCTGATGACTTAGGATTGGTGCATTAGCAATTGCTTCCTTAATTTCATTGAAAGCTTGTTTTCCCTACTTATTCCATTTGAAAACAACATTACCTTTCATCATATCTACAATACATTTGGTAATCTTTGAAAAATCAGGAACAAATCTTCTAAGAAAATTAACTTGGCCAAAGAAAGATTTAACAACAGTCTTATTTGAAGGCAAGCTTAATCTCTGAATAGCTTTCACACGTTCTGGATCAATCCTTATTCCTTCCTGTGACACAATATGGCCCAATAGTTTTCCTTCCATCACATAGAATACTGACTTCTTTGGGTTTAGAGATATACCATGCTCCCTGCATCGCTGTAGCACTTTCTTCAAATCATCTATGTGATCCTTCCTCTTCTTAGAAAACACTGTTAAGTCATCAAGGTAAATCACAATTATTTTGTTCTTCATATCAGCAAAAGAAGCATCCATACCTCGTTGAAAAGTAGCACCAGCATTAATCAAACCAAATGGCATTCTGTGATATGCAAAGGTACCCCAAGGAGTTGTAAAAGTTGTTTTGTGTTGATCCTTCTTTTCCACTTCAATTTGATTGTACCTGGAAAAGCCATCTAGCATAGACATCATCTTGGCTCCGGCCACTGTCTGTAGTAAGTGATCCATATTTGGAAATGCATAATTATCTTTCAAAGAAGCTTGGTTTAAATTCTGGAAGTCAACACATATTCTGATTTCACCATTTTTCTTTCTTACAGGCACAATGTTTGCAACCGATGTAGAATGATGTATTGGATAAATAATTCTAGCTTTCAACATTTTATCAATTTTCCTGTAAATGGCATCTGCTACCTTTGGATTATAACATCTCTTTTTTTGTCAGAAAGGTACAACATCTGGTTTCAAAGGAATCATGTGTTTGAAATTTCCACTCATGAAACTCTTTAAATCTTCATAGCTCTAGGCGAAGATGTCTTGATATTCTTGAAACAATTCCTTTGCCCTTTCTCTTTCTTCTAGTGTACAACATTTTCCAATATTTATCATTTTTGGATTCATTTCTGTTCCAATGTTTATATTTTCAAATTCTCCTATAGTTGGCCCTTTCTTTGCTCTTTTCTTCTTTACATATATATCATGCCGATTAAAGAGCTTTTCTAGAGACACAAAATAAGGTGGAATTGCATTAGTTTTCAACTGTACAATTTCTAAATTTTCATGTTTATCTTTTTCCATAGAATCATTATTACTTCTTTCTTCTTCATCAAGACCTTTAACATTCTCTAAAAACAACTGCAGATTTTTATCATCATTAAAAACTTGCCAGTCTTCTATATTGTCTGGTATTGATGGCCTGTAAATGACTTCAATCTGATATTTCTTATCTTTAAAATCTGGGTGAGGAAGTAATAAGGATGCTGATACAGCCAAAGAATCTACTTTCATATTCATTTCTCTAGGGACAAAATTAATAGAAAATGCATCTAACGTTTCAATTTCATCCCAAACTCTATTTTGGTAATTTTTCAACTTATGATTCTTCACTAAATACTGACCTCTCACTTGTTTTACAATCAGCTCTGCATCACCTTGAGCTTTTAGAATTCTAATGTTTCTCTCCTTAGCTGCTATGATGCCAAGAAGTAATGCCTCATATTTAGCACTATTATTAGTGTTATTAAATTCTAATTTGAATGCTAGAGGCTCTGATTCACAAGTTGGAGAAATTAAAACAATGCCAACACCAGAACCGGATGATGAGCAGCTACCATCAAATTCTAATGTCCAAATTTGTGTTTCTTCTCCAGAATTTTCAGATTATGATTTTTTCAATTCATTTTCCACAGCATCATTTTTTGTATACAACATATAATTTCCAAACTCCAACTCTTAATATAAAATTTGGGCCTTTGGATTGCCTGATTTCTGAACTGTAAATTTAGCTTTCTCCTCGGGTTCCAATTTCACTCTCTTGTTACCAATGGGAATTATTGCCTGGGACCAGTCCAATTTGATTTCTCCACCTAAATCCCTACAAAAACTTCTGCTCAACAACAATCCATAACTAACCGGAATGTCTGCAACTAGAATGGTTAGAAGTATTCTCTTTTCTGGGTGTGCTGCCAATGCAACTTGTATATCTTTGATTTGTCCTATCAAACTCACTTGTTTGGCATCCATGGAGTAACATCTGCCATTGGCTTTAGTGAGTGTTAAGCCTAGAGCTTTAGCCACTGTATATGGCATCACATTATCTGAAGCTCCAGAATCAATGATACAATTGCTTAACTTCCATCCATTGATAAACAATGAAACATAAAATGGTTCTGGTTTTTGTCCAGGAGAAGTGGCTAGGACAGAATTCTCAACTTCATTGAAAAGGTTTGCAGTCAATGTTTCATCCTCTAATTCAAAATTTACAGCATGGTTTAATTCTATATTTTCATCTCTACAATACTCAATAAATCTTTTCAACTCACTGGGATGCAATTTAAGAAAATCAATGGCAGAAATCTGAATTTTAGAATCTTTGCAAAATTGAATAAAGTCAAAGGAATTGCACTCCTTACCGGATTGTAAAGTCTCCACCCCTTGATTAGTACCTTGTGTTTTAGATGCTGGTTGATTTTTCTTTGTTTGAACATCTTTTGAATCAGCAACCACCTTTGCCTTTTGTCCTCTAGTGAGTACATTATAAGTATGTCCATTAATGGTGGCATAACATTCTCCCTGCTTCTTTGAGTCTGATACATACTCTAAAAATAAATTTCCGGAGTCGCCATTTGAGCATGTTTTAGTCTCATCACTGGATAGGGGAGAACTGGGCTCATTGATAGTAAAAAATTGTATTCTACTGATCACATCCGAACAACTTTCACTATCATGATCAGTGGTCAAGTGAAGTACACATCCATTCACTTTTTTAGGTGGAGCTTCTATTGCTAACCTCTACTGTAATCCAGGCAATTGCAAAGGTTTGTTATTATTATCACCAGTTTGCCCTGAGAAGTTTCTTTGATATGAATTATTAAATTTTGGAAGCTACCTCTTCAATGTAATAATCTCATTAGATAACTTCTGAATCATTTCTTCTGATGAAGTGGTTCCACTAGTACTAGCTCTATTTTGAATTTCACGCTTCCACCTTCCTGCTGAAATCATGTCATCTTCTAACTCTATAGCAGTCCTCTGAGGTGCCTCTAAATTTGCAGGTCTAGATCTTCTTAATTCAAAATTAATTTCAGGAGGCATAGCACTGATAAAGAATGTTTTTAGATTACCCGTTGTGGGTCTATCTGCTATTGGAATTCTATTGGTAATCTTGTTGAAGCTGGCAACAAAATCTCTCATGCTCATAGAAGGAAGTTTCTTTACTTATGTTAATTGAGCCAACAAAGCATGTTCATCTTTAGCAGTTTTAAAATGACTTTCAAAAGTTGTCCTCATGGCATTCCAACTTGTGATAGCTCCATCAGTTAAGTGATAAAACCAATCTACAGCCGTTTTAGTAAGGGTTTCAACAAATAATCAGACTGCAACATCTTCATGATTAACTCCCAAAATATTTATAGCTGCGAAGAATGCTTTTATATGTTCATCCATATTAACTTTCCCATCTCCTGCAAATTTAGGTATGCTCTTTCAGGAACCAACAGGAAGAGGATGATATACTGCGAAATTGAGTGGCCCAGTAGCAGCTGCCCAAGGTGCAACCATATTCGGTTGATTTTGCAAAGAAAATTGTGGAAAATTTATAACTTGTGGGGAAACAATGCCGTGCAAAGTTAATACTTGACAAGTTGTGGAGAATGAACTTACTACCTCTGGTGGTGATGAAGGCTTGATTCTAGATTGACGCCCACCTTTTCAATGAGGTACTTCTAACAAGGGAAATCCAAGTGCTTCTAAATTCTGGAAAGTTGGATCCTCCTCACCTTTTTCCTTATCACTCCTTAAGTATCTTGATTGCTCCAGATTGACTGATTACCAATGCTGTTTGTAACTCACTCCTTGACCTTCTTTCAAGCTCTGTGTATATTTTCAAATACTTTTTGATCACATGACTATTTTTGTCCCTAGTAGAGTCACCAAAAATCTGTTGGTAAACAGATTTTTCTTCTTCTTATCCTCCTTTTATTTGCCCAATTTTATAATGAAGAACAACTTTACACAACCGTTGGGAAACTGTTTCTGAGAATATCTAGTTTCCCTCTGAATTGAGGTATAGTTCCCTATGTGAAAAATATTCAATGAATTATGTTTTAATTCTAAGTCCTACTGCAGGTATGTTCTTAACTAGAGAACAACAGAGGAAACCGAGTTTCACCCAGGCAAGTGAAATCTCAGGTAGGGTTTAAATGTAAAGATGCTATGCCGATGATCTTCACAATCTTATGAATTTCCCAACACATCAATATGAAAAATGCAAATTATGAAATGTAATTGAAGATGCTGATTCAATTCCACAACCAGTTATAATTCTCTGATTATCCTACTGATTGGCCAAATTGAAAATAACAAAACAAAACTCTGTTTATTTCCTCATCTTCATCTCAACACAATAAAACCAACATCAGATACAGATGACTAAAGTGGAGAGTAAAATAATGGCACTAAACTTAATTGACTCTGCAATCAGTTTCACACCAAAATTTTTTGACCCTTTCATTCACTGTTTCCATAGTTTATATAGAGATTACAATGTATGATCTTCATGGGAATAGGAAGTGATTCAGTTTCTAAAAATATGAAAAGACTAGAGAACACTTTCGAATTCACAAATAGAAAAGCCCAAAGACCATGACTTTTCATCTACTTCTGCATATGGTTTGCCTTGAGAAGGTGAAGTGAACAGACTCTCACCAGTCAACTCGAACTTGAAGATGGTACATTACATCTGCATGCATTGACAAGATACTTCTCCTATAAACCAATTATTCACATTGCATTAGACCTCCTTTCTGGTGTCATTTTTCTAAGAAGTCATCATCATGATAGAGATAATAACACTGGCTTCCATCTTGAGTTTATTGAACTCTGACTAATCACCATGTAAATATATAATGAAACCATTATGCCCAGCAAGCCCTGTATTATTGCATTTCTCTCTGCCTTGATATAGCATCTGAATATAACATCAACTTGGGATTCATCGACACTTGTTCTCCCTGGTATGCCATGACAAAAGAATTCTCTGTTCTAACTTAACAGTCACCTTCAGAGTAACCAAAAACTCATCTATTTCAACATTCTCCTTTTGTCAACTTACATGCCGAATATTTCTAAGACAATAATCTTTTAATCCTTTTTTTATTTATGCACTGACACGCGTCACAATTTTTCCACAAAGAAAAAGTGACATCATCACGGCAAAGCGTGAGCCGTCGATGAGCATCTTACAACTATGGAGAAATTCTTGGCCCCACCTGACACGTGGATGCATTGTTGACGTATGCAGGTCCCAACAGAGCACATCACTTCCCAAACTTACATTGTCGCATGATCACATGGTATTATTTTAATCTATGCTATCATGCGATCGCTTTACCATTGGCACACATGGATTCCAATGGGCCCATTCATTTAGTCCCTCCTATCATCGGCGTACGTGGGTCCCAACAGCATAGTCACCTCCCAAGTTTACATTGTCACATGATCACATGGTATTATTTTAATCTATGTGATCATGTGACCACTCTACCATTGGCACACGTGGATTGCACTATTGTTGATCGTGGGTCCCGGTAGGTTCATTGTTCACTTGCTCGATTTACGTTGTCGCATGATCACATGGTATTATTTTAATCTATGCAATCATGCGACTGCTCTACCATTGGCACACGTGGATTCCAACGAGGGTCGTTGATGAAGAATCTTGATTATTACATTCCCGCCAGCTTGTAACTTTGTCATTTTTGAACCAAATCACTTGCCATTTTTTGCAGTGAGCTCGTGAGGACTCAAAGAATCATGATATGCATCTCAATCATGCGAGGTATTAACCTTAATTGACTATAAAAGATATACGGGATGAGCATGAACTCAGCTCTATTGCACCTTGAATTACACTTTCAATACTTCTTTGAAACATACACAGTCAATAACCATAATACTTATCCACATGCCCTTTAACATTATAAAGTTTGACTTCATTGCATCTGTTCCATCATAGCTAGCCGATTCTGCCATAATATTCATCACATGAAGAGTCTTCTGCTGATTCTTTTGAATGTCTAAAACTCAAATATCATTCTTCTTGTTGAAAAGATCATCAATAGAGCACCATTTTCTTTGCCAGGTTGGGGTCTATAACCTACCCAATGTTAAAAAGATCTTTAGAACAACCCACCCAGTTCAGAGAAGGAAAAGCAATGATAGGGAAACCTGGCAAAGAAAGCCTACCTAAGAAAGACTTAGACCTAGACTCAGACATAACCAGACTTGACTATAACATCAAATCCTTCCATTTTGACAGCATGGGCACAGGATGAAAAATGGGGCAACAATCTTCTCATAGAAACATATGTTGACATCAGTGACAAAACATAAATGACAATAGTATGAGTGCCCATTTAGTAATGTAGCGATTAAATATATTAAATTTTTCAATCACCTCCCCATGCATTAGCAATATCTAACAATCTCCCCCTTTGGCATTGATGTCAACATATGGGAAAATTCATCATCCCAAAGTTATAGTTCTGCAACCATACAATCTCCCCATTTAGTAGGGATTTTCTCATAGAAACACTTCCCCTTTGACAACAATGGCAAAGGGTGCCATGAGTCATCAACTTCTTTCCAACATCTTTCTTCCAAGATCATTCCCCTGAAGGAGTAGATCCCTACATCCAGTCCATATTATGATAAGACTCTGAAAACCTCTAGATTGATGCATCTCTGCATCATTTAATTTTGACTAGGAGGGGCATGAACCCCCAACATACCTCTGAGATATTAAAAGGTATCTTTCGATAGTGGCTTTGTGAAGATGTCTACAATCTACTCTTTTGTACTGATATATTCTAATTTGATTTCCTTTTCTGCCACCTTCTCTCTCAAGAAGTGATACTTGATAGAAATATGTTTAGTTTTGGAGTGCATCACCAGATTCTTCGACATATTCATTGTACTAGTGTTATCACAATAGATAACCACGGGCTCATCAAAAGTTATTCTAATGTCTATCAGCATTTGTTTCATCCAAACAATCTGAGTGCAATTTATGGCAGCAACAACATACTCTGATTCAATAGTAGATTTTGCTATGCAATCTTATTTCTTACTAAGCCAAGAGACCAACTTTTTCCCAAGAAAAAATGCACCACCACTGGTACTTTTTCTGTCATCAATATTTCCTACCCAATCAACATCAATATAAGTATGAAGTTCAAAGCTATCATTTTTTTCATACCATAATCCATAGTCTATGGTTCCTCTTAGATACCTCAATATCATCTTCATAGTAGCTAGATGTGTTTCTTTAGGTTCTTCCTAATATCTAGCCACAATTCCAACAACATTAGCAATATCTGGTCTAATGTGAGTCAGATATTATAATCCTCCAACCATTGAACTGTACAAAGTCTAAAAAACATTATTTGATTCATCATCAATTGTTAGCTTATTACTAGTCACCATAGGTGTTCCTACTGGTTTACAATCTTCCATTCCAAACTTCTTTAGCAATTCTTTGAGATACTTAGTCTAATAAATAAAGATACCATTCTCATTCTGAGTTATTTGCAGTCCAAGAAAGAATTTCATTTCACTTATCATGGACATCACAAATTCACTTTCCATTTCCTTAGCAAATTTCTTACATAGGTCATCATTACCTCCAAAGATAATATAATCAACAAAGACTTCTATTATGAAGATTCCATCTTCACTAGTTCTTAAATACAAATTATTGCCTGCATTACCTTTTCTGAATCCAAGTTGAAGTAGGTACTTGTCTAACCTTGCATACCAAGCCCTAGGAGCTTGCTTCAGCTCATACAGAGCTTTCTTCAACTTGTACACCATGTCTCTATCTTTGCATAGAGGAAATCCATTAGATTGTTCTATATAAACTTCTTCTTCAAGATCCCCATTTAGAAATGTAGATTTCACATCCATTTGATACACCTTGAAGTTCTTATGTGCAACATAAGCCAAGAACAATCTTACTGCCTCTATTATAGCAACAACAACAAATGTTTCTTCAAAGTCTATGCCTTCTTTTTATGAATATCCTTTACATACTAGTCTTTCTTTGTTTCTTACAACAGTTCCTTCTTCATTCATTTTGTTCCTAAAAACCCATTTCTTTCCTATTACATTTTTGTTTTTAGGCCTAGGAACCAATTCCCAAGTGTCATTCTTCTTTATCTGATTTAACTCTTCCTTCATAGCATTTATCCAAGATTCATCTCTACATTCTTCATCTGTAGTTTTTGGTTCAACTTGAGAAATCAAACAAATTTCTTCTCTAACCTTTGATGTATTAGTACTCCTTAATTGGTCTCTAAAATCTGATTACTGTCATACATTATTTCTTGTATCTGAAAATTTTCATCTATTCCTACATTTTTTCTTTCAATCATCTTCCTCAATTTTAGATTGAAACATTTGTAAGCCTTTCTCTTAATAGAGTAACCAAGGAAAATTCTTTCATCACTTCTAGCATCAAACTTTCCTATCTCATCATCTCTCTTGATATAATACTTACTACCAAATATTCTAAAATATTTTATAGTAGGAGTATGATCAAACCATAATTCATAGGGAGTCTTACTTGTACCTTCTCTGATTTGAATTATGTTCAATGTATACATTGTTGTTACAACAACCTCTCTCCAATGTACATGAGATACATTTCCTTCAAGCAACATTGTCCTAGCAACATCAAGTATAGTCTTGTTCCTTCTCTCTACTATCCCATTCTATTGTGGAGTCCTAGGAGCAGATGTTTGTCTCTTTATTTCATGCTCTTTGCAGTATGAATTAAATAAGTCTGAAGTAACTCCACCTCTATCTGACCTTAGACACTTAATCTTTAAACCTGATTTATTCTCTACTTTTTCTTTGATCAACTTGACTTTATCAAATGCCTTTGATTTTTCTTTCAAATAAGTGACCCACATCATTCTAGAAAAATCATCAAAAAAGAGTATGAAATAACTTTCACCATAGTATGATTTGTTCTTGTAGGTCCACATAGGTCTATGTGTACTAGCTCCAACTTCTCTTTTGATGTATATGATTTGCTTTTGTAACCATTTCTAGTCTTTTTTCCCATGGCACACTCTCTGCAAATAGTGTTAGATGGTTTCACAATCTTCGGCAGATCTCTCACTCCATTAGTCATACTTTCCTTTACAATGTTATCAAAATTAACATGAAAAAATCTCCTATGCCATAACCAACTATCATCAACCTTCACAACAAAGAAAGAGGCTTCAGATGTATTTAATTCAAATACATTACCTCTAGACTTAGTACCGGTTGCAATCAGCTTTCATGCCTTACTTCTGATAAAACATTTTCCATTGACAAAACATAATTGAAACTCTTTATCCATTAACTATCCAACACTCAACAAGTTATGTTTTAATCTTTCAACAAGAAGTACATTATGTATATTAGTCTTTCCATCTAGAGTAATATATCCTACTCCTATGATAGATTTAGGAAGATTATCCCCAAACCTCACAACAACACCATCATACTTTACTAATTTAACAAACTTGTTCTTATCACTATTCATATGATGAGAACAACCACTGTCTACTATCCATTCAATTTTCTTGTCAACATGAGATACTAAAGATTTTTCCTCATGTACTGGCTCAGCTTTAATAGCAACAAATCTGATCTCTTCATAATCTAAATCATCATCATCAGACATGCCTTCACTAGCATAATAAAATTCTTTGTCTCTTTTAATCTTTTCATAATTAGGTTTGTACTTAGAAACTCTTGTAGGATATCTAGATGCAAAATGACCTACCTTATTGCATGAAAAACATTTCAAGGGTAACTTGCCTTCAAACTTTCCCTTACCTCTTTTTTCTCTTCTATAAATTAGTACAACAAGTTCATCCATATTTCTTTATTTTTCCATTATCTGTTCTCATTCCTCAGCATACTCACCAAGATCCTCTTTTAGGTCTTCTTTGCTGGTGCTTGGAAGTGCAGACAATTTCTTGTGTGTAGATGCTTTAAATGTAGATTCAACTTTAGGTACAACTTCTCCTAATTCTTTAGCTTCAAAGGTAGTTAGCTTTGCAATAAATATATCTATGTTAAAGTTTAGAGTCAGAGGTATAGTTTCTTAAATAGACATAGTTTTGAACTTATAAGTAGGTGTCAAAGATCTAAGGATCTTTGCAATAACTTCATCTTCATCATAAGTGCCTCTACAGTTTCTGATTCCAACTATAGCTTTTGTAACCCTTTGAACATAAGTCCTAATGCTTTCATCCTCATTCATTCACAACTTCTCCATCTTTGTCTTCCAATTTTGTAACTTTTCTTGTTTGGTATACTTGTCTCCCTCATATAGTGCTTCTAATCTTTCCCAAATTAGGTATGTTGAATCCAAATCTTTAACTTCTGTAAACTCTCCTTTAGAGAGTGTGTTGATTAGTGCTTCTCTTGCAATCATGTTAAGTGAAAATATCTTCTTTTCATCCTCAGTAGCTGTTGGCAACTCATCTTTCAAATTTATATCCACCTTGTTCCTTGTAATCAACCAATAGTCAATCCCCAAATAAAATAGGCGAGTTTGCATTTTGTTCTTCCAACTGTCAAAATTCTCAAGATCAAATTTTGGACTATCCTTCCTATAGAATGCCATCTCCAAGATCACCTCAAGATATTAAGTATTCTCTCTAAGGAAAAATTTCTCTGATACCAATTGTTAGGAATAATAGTCCACAATACAACTAAGAGGGGGGGTGAATCAGTTGTATAACATATTATTAAACTTTAAACTTTAAGTAGCAGTAATATCAGATCTAATGAATACAATGAATGCCAACACAATAACACAATATTTTGGTCTCAGGGAAACCCTATTAAAGGTGAAAACCCCAGTGGAAATTAGCACCCACAAATGATGTACTAAGAGTATAGTTATCTTTGTTAGAAGATATAGCCACGTTAGGAGCTTATTGAAATATTATAGTATATAGTCCTTGTTAGAGGACAAACCCTGTTAGGAGTCAAGAACAAAAGGGGGGGCTCACTTCCCAAGGCTCACTACCCAAAGAAGGTTAAATCCACCTTCAGAACTCACTATTCACAACACAAGTGTATATGAAGAAATAGACAATCTTTTGAACTATTTCGGCGGCAACTATCTTTTCTTGATCAGTTCCAATGAAGTCCACCAACAAACCTCTACTCTACATACAACAGATACAAGCTCCCAACTTTCACAACCTCTCTATATCATCTTCTTCTCATCCATATCTTTTCCAAAGAAAAGACCTTTCATTTATACCTTATTATGATTCTCATAAACAGGTCGGCCCATAAGGCTTTCCTAATTACAAATAATTACATAAACCCTTGCTAAGATATACACGGTATCTAGAATAAGTATACAATGATTATATTATAATAATTAAGGACTGACATCCTTAATTCAAGTTCATCATCCATCATACACACTACATCTCTATAGTTAGCTTCCAAATAGATCACCTTCCAAAACATACGCCATAGCTGACATCATCCTTCATTCTATACCTTGCGTAGTTCATAGAACATTCTTCAATACTCTATCTTTCATCTCTGAAGTTTGCATGCACTGATTCCATATCACCTATAAGCTATACACAAAACACAGAGACTAACTTTGTCATTTCTCACTATCACAGTCAGTGACCAGTCTTCACCAAAACATCTGTAACTCATCCAATATGAAACATTACCTGATGCAATCTTGGATATAAGATCACAACATCCTCCTAAACTCTCATCTATCTTTGCAACATATGAAACATCCATGCAGTGTCCGTAAACTATGATAACCAGTATGATCTTCTCATAAAAAATATATGTTGACATCAGTGACAAAACATAAATGACAACAATAGAGTGCCCATTTAGTAACGTAGTGATTAAATGTATTAAATGTCTCAATCACCTCCCCATGCATTATAAATATCCAACAATGGTAAGGGATCCTAAGAGATTGTAAGGAGTTGTAAGGGGTCATGATGTGTAAGAGGACTTAGGATACATTAATTTTCCCTAAGGACCCTTAAGACCCCTAACGACCCCTTACCATACATTAGGGTTTTAAGGGGTCATAAGCAGTCCTTGGATACATTAATGTATCCTAGGAACCCTTAAGACCCCTTACAAGCCCTTACAATCCCTTAACATACATTAATGTATGGTAAGGCTTCCTAATGTGTCCTAATGGGTGATAAGGGATCCTACAATACATTAATATATCCTATGATCCCTTGAGATCCCTTATGAAACCTTGTGACTCCTTACAAATCTATGGAAATGGGTCCTAAGGGATCTTAATTAGTCTTAAGAAATCTTAGGATACATTAATGTATGTTGAGACGTCATAAGGGGGTGTAAGCAGCTATAATTGGTCTTAAGGTGTCCTAAGATATATTAATATATTCTAGGATCCCTTAATAATGCTTAAGACCACTTAAGACCCCTTAGGACCCCTTAATACCCCTCTCTCTCCTCCATATCCTCTTCTCTCTCTATCACCCTCTCTCTCCATCTCTCAAAGACACACAAACCCCCTCTCTCTCTATCACCCTCTCTCTCCCTCTCAAAGACACACAAAGCCCTCTCTCTCTCATCCCCTCTCTCTCACCCTCACACCCTTGTCTCTCTCTCCCTCTCCTCTTCTCATCCCCTCTCTCTACCCTTCTCACCCTCTCTCATACTCTTATCTCTCTCTCTCTCACCCTCTCTCTTTCTCCACTCCTCATCATCTCTCTCCCTCTACACTGACAAGATAGGGAGAGGGTAAGAAGGGGAGAGAGAGGATGAGAAATGGAGAGCAAGAGAGAGGGGATAAAAAGGGTAGACAAAGAGAGAGTAGACAAAGAGAAAGAGAGAGGGGGAGAGGGAGAGAGAGGAAAAAAAGGGTTGAGAGAGAAAGGGGATGAGAAAGGGAGATAGTGAAAGAGGGTGAGAGAGCTATTGCCCAAAAATTTCCCTCTCGTCCATTTTTGGCCACAACCTTATTTTCCAAGTGAAATGCTCAAGTGTCGAGAGTCCAGTGTGTTTTCTGCTCAAGTGTCAAAAATCTAGTGTGTTTTTGACCTCCTCTCTGCAGGCTCGGGATGTTTCTACCTTTTGGTCTGAAAGTTCGGTGTGTTTTCGACCTCTCCACTCTAAAAATTTAGTGTGTTTTTGACCCTCACTTGAAAACCCTCTGTGTTTTTGGCACCTTCTACATTTTTGATCCTAAGTGCACAACTTTGATAGGTGGGTCTCGATGCCTAAGGCCATGCCAGTGCAGAAAAGATCCGACGGTTGTCGCATGATCGCATGGGATCTTCTGATCCCATGAGATCATACGACAACTGTTGATGCGGTGTCAGCAAAGATCGGTAGTTAAGAAAGAAACAAGAGGTCATTAGTTAGCATCACGCAGTTGGTTGCATGATCGCATGGGCCTTCTTGGCCGCATGTGATCATGCAACAAACGGTAAGCAATCAGGCAAACAAACCGTCAGCGGTCGGTGACTAACACCTTATGATTGGTCGCATGATCACATGGGCTCTTTCGAGCCCATGCAACCATGCGAAAAAATGTCAGTGGTTTCGGTGGTGGTGGTTCATGGTTTGCAATCATCGGTTAATGTCATGCAGTTGGTCGCATGATCGCATGCGGTCTCTTAACCGCAGGAGATCATGCGACAAGCGGTCAGTGGGGCCCAAGGTTTCCACATTGGTGCAAGTGCGACAAAGATCAATGATGGTCATATGATCTCATGGGATCTTTCGATCCCATGCAATCATGCGACAACCATCCGATTGGGATCTACTGATTTAGGTGGGTCCTATGCCAGGGGTGCTGAGATGTTTGCTGATGAAGCAGCCAGAATGAATAGAGGAGTGACACGTGGTGGTTCTGGGCTTAGGGTAGGCAAGATTTGCACGGTTGCACAGTTGGAGGTGGGCCCGACTCTAGGTTCAGTTGGGTAATCTCGTAATAAAAAGAAGAATATTCTTTCTATTTGGCGATTACGAGACTTCCCTTAGTCGGGTAATCTCCTGATGGAAGGGAATATGCCAAAATTTTTACGAGACTCAGCGACTGCCATCGGATGAAGCAAGGATCAATGGTTTTCGCATGGTCACTAAGAGGAGCCCGAGGTTAAGAAAAGATAACATGACTTGGTGACTAGAGGGAAAGTTGAACTCGAGGTGGACCAGGGTTAGATTTGTAGTGCGGTCTTGCGGGCCCAAGGCATCTTGTGCGACAGATTTAAAAAAGCTTGTCGCATGATCACATGAAGCCTTTCGGCCTCATGCGATCATGCGACCATTGCTTTGTCAAGCGGTGGTAGTTTTCAAGGGCAGTCGCTTGATCACATGTGGCTTCCTAGCCTCATGTGATCATGCGACCGATGATATTTTCAAAGCGGAGCGGCCTATTATTTTTCATGAGTTTTCTTCTGAGGGAGATTTTTGTGGGTAGCTAGAATTGATGTCACCAAGGTGGTTGCAATTAGAGGAATGTGCAGAGTTATCTAGACTACCATTTTGGGGTCTTTGCGAGGATCTGGGATCAAATTTTTCACATTCATGGCATTATGGGCTTGTAGGGAGGTTGTTGAATATAGGCTTTTGTATCTGCAGGCATGATCAATTCAGAGATGGACACGCAAAGGGAGAAATATCTGATCGGCCATGATATTCATAGAACACATTTATGATCAGACGTGACCGATTTTAGGGGTGATTATTATAATGCATATCTATGTAGCCCTAATTCAGAGATATTTTGACTCCTGCCTGCGTGCAGTGAGTGGTGTATATATTTTTTTTTTGGAGCTTTTGAGCTCAGAATTGGCCAATTGTAAAAAAGGAAAGCTTCTTTCCCCAGAGGTTATTGAAGGCATTCTTTCTACTCCTTAACTTTCTGCAATTGTAAAATTCCCATTGATTGTTCAAATATTGCAAGTATTCTTTGATATTCTTGTTGTCCTCATGCTTGCTTGTTTGGATTATCTCTTATTGGATCAAAGTGTATGCATGATTTCAATGATATCTCAGGTTTCCTAATTCCTCTTGCTTTCTACAATTTTGTGTGTTTCCTGTGTCTGATCTGATTTAGGTGTTTTGCGGGTATACTACAGCCCCTAGCAGCCTTGTCTCATTCCTACACCTAGTTGCAGAAAAGGATGTCTATTTGTAGGTCATAGGTTGAGCCTTTATTCAGACCCTCCTATGAAATACTTATGCAAGCCTATCTAGTGAGTTGTAACTTATTGGACCTGATTCCTTCATTGGTTTCATCCCTCTATACTGAGATCCAAACCCAAGTTCGGTGCATCACTTGGTAGGTAGATTTTATTTTAGTTATTTCCCTTTTATGCATTCCTTCTATCCTTTTCCCTCAAAAGAATTTACTTTCCTGTTAAGAGCAAATCTGGGTGATTATCCAAGAGGAACCATCCTAGAATTTGGAGGTCTCATCTCGGTTAGCAAAAGGTCCCACAACCTTGCGATGATTCCCATGTTATACTGGATTATCAAGACTAAGAGAGCTTGAGATCAAAGGTGCAAATTTAGTGTATAACAATTTTTGGCACGCCCGGTGGGACTGAAGTTCAGATTCATGTTCAAGGTATGCTATCTCTGATATGTTGGTAGCATGCTACAAGCCTAGAGGAGGTCATTTTGCTGCATATCTGGCGACTCCAGAAAGTCTACTGGTTTCAAAGATCAGATACTAGTATGTTTTCAAGCTTTCATTTTCAAATCCCAACTAATTGCATGAGTAGACATGTCAAGTTTCTATGGACAGTCAGGTTACTCACTATCCTATCATGAGAATAATGCTCAATCAACTAGTTTTTAGCCTCACCAAAGTCACCCAAAGCCTCCTTTTACCCCAAGCTATTATACTTCTCAAGGGTATCAATATATCTAGTATGCCCCAAATGAGTTTGCCCTTGTGCAAAGTTATGAGAGAGCTCTCAGGCAAGATGGATCATGGGCACAAGAGGCATAATAGCAGATGCAAGGCCAAATTCCCCATCATGCTTACCAACCACCCTCCCCTTCTCAGCCTATTCAGCAGTAGATGCAGACTCTGAGCTCCGACTTCAAGGAGATGCAGGAGGCAAATAGTCTATTGCTTGATTTAGTCAAACAAGTATCTGAGCTCAGGGAGTAAAGAGAGAAGGAGGCTCAAAATTATGAGCAAGGGGCAACTCCTTACCAAATGACAGAGGTTATTATTGATGGGAAGCAAGAAAGAGAGTTTCAAGAAGAGATCAGATGTCGAGTTGAAATTGAGATAGCAAGGTTGAGATCATTGATTGCTCAACAAGAGGCTCCTAGGCCTAAGATTCCAAGCTGGAGGGCCCATTTGTCTCAAGAACCTACACATGAGGAGCCTGGTAAGCATTCATTTCCAAGCTTTACAGGTGCTATGCCTTCTTTGTCTCCCCCCTCTCCCCCTCAGTTTCACATCCCAAGTTTTAAGGCAAAAAATTATGTTCAAGAGCCTATGCTTGAGGTTCAGTCCACCTTGCAAGAGCAGCCCACTCAAGAAAGATTTTCATCCCAAGAGGCCCCTCTGGTTTCTCAGGATGATGAAGTAATATGGATACCCCAATGGACTCTTCCTCCTAGCTGTCAGATGCCAAGCCTTTGCAAGGACACTAGCCTGGTGTCTGAGCAAGGATTGGTAGAAAATGAACTTCCATTTGAAGAGGAGAAGAAATCTGAGGTATCAGTGCAGAGTGATGACTGTGGTGAAAATGAGCAGCAAGGTGTGGAGGTGGACATTGATGCTCAGCCTGAGCTCTTTACTGATTTGTATGATGAACTCCCTCCTTTTTTTTGATGATGCAGAAGAGACCATGCCATTGCCTATGGCTGAAGGTCAATTAGAACAAAAAGTCTATCATCAACAGGAGGTTGATTCTATAATGAATGCCTTGTGCTTGTTAGACGAGCTGCCTGGTTTTGTTGAGTAGGATGTGAGAGATGTGATCATAGCCACCTCTATAAAATTGCAGCAGCTAGAAGAGGTTGATCCTGAAGATATGTTAATTCATGAGCTTGATCTCATTTTTGAGGGAGAGGCTTCCCAATGTACATAAGATAACCAGAGCCTTGACAAAGATTATCTGGGAAGCATCATTGATGGCTTGTGTGTGGATCCTGATTGTAATGAGCTCTTGGCTGGTTTAAAAGAGGAAGATGATAGTCCCCAGGCTATGGATGAGGAGTTGTCGTGGTTGTCTATGATGGAGGGCAACCATGAAGATAAAGGAGAAACCAACAATGAAAGTCCTACCTTCAGACTTTCAAGAGGTTGCCCCATCAGATACTTGGCCCATAAGGAGTTCACTGGGACACCTCTATTTGATCCATTTGAGGTGAGTGAACTTGATCTTGTTTTTGCAGAGGCAGTGCATCCTCATTTGCCAAATCTTTGTATGCCTCTTATCTTCGTAGCTATCCTCATGAGTCTAATGCAAAATATCCTAAGAAGGAAAGGTAGCTACTTCAACATGCCAGTGAATGGCTTTATTTAACTAGGTCTCTACACTGGTTAGTTTAGGTTAGGATAGGTTTCCCTATTTTTTTTCCCCTATTTTCTAGAGTAGTTTCCTGCTTTCCAAGAAGTGCCCGTGCACATTTTATCTTGCTGGTTCAGTTTTGCCCCTCTCCCTGTCAGAAGGTTTTTGTGCTCAAGAAGTGACCCCATGCCCAATGGATTGAGTTAAGGCAACTGGTTTATGTCTAGCAGTCTGACATCCTGCAAAGGTCACCAAAATGTTGCCCAAAAATTTCCCTCTCGTACATTTTTGGCCATAGCCCTATTTTCCAAGTGAAATGCTCAAGTGTCGAGAGTCCAGTGTGTTTTCTGCTCAAGTGTCAAAAACCCAGAGTTTTTTTGACCTCCTCTCTATAGGCTCGGGATGTTTCTGCCTTTTGGTCCAAAAGTTCGGTGTGTTTTTGACCTCTCCGCTCTAAAAATTTGGTGTGTTTTTGACCCTCACTCAAAAACCCTCTGTGTTTTCAGCATCTTCTGTGTTTTTGACCCTAAGCGCGCAACTCTGACAAGCGGGTCCTGGTGCCTAAGGCCGTGCCAATGTAGAAAAGATCTGATGATTTTTGCATGATTGCATGGGATCTTCCAATCCCATGAGATCATATGACAACCGTTGATGCGGTGTCAGCAAGGATTGACAATTAAGAAAGAAACAAGCGGTCATTAGTTAGCATCACGTAGTTGGTTGCATGATCACATGGGCCTTCCTGGCCGCATGCGATCATGCTACAACTGATAAGCAATTAGGAAAACAAACCATCAGTAGTCGGTGACTAACACCTTATGGTTGGTCGCATGATCACATGGGCTCTTCCGAGCCCATGCAACCATGCGACAAACTATCAGCAGTTTTGGTGGTGGTGGTTCACGATTTGCAGTCATCGGTTAACATCATGCAGTTGGTCACATGATCGCATGTGGTCTCTTAACCGCATGAGATCATGCGACAAGTGGTCGGTGGGGCCTGAGGTTTTTGCATTGGTGCAAGTGCGATTAAGATCAATAGTGGTCGTATGATCTCATGGGATCTTCCGATCCCATGCGATCATGTGACAACCGTTTGATGGGGATCTACTGAGTTAGGTGGGTCCTATGCCAGGGGTGCCGAGATGTTTGCTGATGAAGTGGTCGGAATGAATAGAGGAGTGACATGTGGTGGTTCTGGGCTTAGGGTTGGCAAGCTTTACGTGGTTGCACAGTTGGAGGTGGACCCGACTCTAGGTTTGGTCGGGTAATCTCACAATAAAAAGAAGAATATTATTTCTATCTGGTGATTACAAGACTTCCCTTAGTCGGGTAATCTCCTGACAGAAGGGAATATGCCAAAAGTTTTATGAGACTCAGCGACTGCTGTTGGATGAAGCAAGGATCAACGATTTTCGCATGGTCTCTAAGAGGAGCCCGAGGTTAAGAAAAGATAACATGACTTAGTGACTAGAGGGAAAGTTGAACTCGAGGTGGACCAGGGTTAGATTTGTAGTGCGGTCTTGCGTGCCCCAGGCATCTTGTGCGATAGATTTAAAAAAGCTTGTCGCATGATCGCATGAAGCCTTTCGGCCTCATGCAATCATGCAACCATTGCTTTGTCAAGCGGTGGCAGTTTTCAAGGGCAGTCACATGATCGCATGTGGCTTCCTAGCCTCATGCAATCATGTGACCGATGATATTTTCAAAGCTGAGCGGCCTATTGTTTTTCATGAGTTTTCTTCTGAGGGAGATTTTTGCGGGTAGCTAGAATTGATGTCACTAGGGCGATTACAGTTAGAGGAATGTGCAGAGTTATCTAGACTACTATTTTGGGGTCTTTGCAAGGATCCGGGATCAGATTTTGTGCATTCATGGCATTATGGGCTTGAAGGGAGGTTGTTGAATACAAGCTTTTGTGTCTGCAAGCATGATCAATTCAGAGATAGACACGCAAAGGGAGAAATATCTGATCGGCCATGATATTCACATAACACATTTATGATCAGAAGTGACTAATTTTAGGGGTGATTATTATAATGCATATCTATGTAGCCCTAATTCAGAGATATTTTGACTCCTACTTGCATGCAGTGAGTGGTGTATATATTCTTTTTTTGGAGCTTTTGAGCTCAGAATTGGCCAATTGTAAAAAAAGAAAGTTTCTTTCCCTAGAGGTTATTGAAGGCATTCTTTCTACTCCTTAACTTTCTGCAATTGTAAAATTCCCATTGATTGTTCAAATATTGCAAGTATTCTATGATATTCTTGTTGTCCTCATGCTTGCTTGTCTGGATTATCTCTTATTGGATCAAAGTGTATGCATGATTTCAATGATATCTTAGGTTTCCTGATTCCTCTTGCTTTCTGCAATTTTGTGTGTTTCCTGTGTCTAATCTAATTTAGGTGTTTTGGGGGTATACTATAGCCCCTAGCAGCCTTGTCTCATTCCTACACCTAGTTACAGAAAAGGATGTCTATTTGCAGGTCATAGGTTGAGCCTTTGTTCAGACCCTCCTATGAAATACTTATGCAAGCCTATCTAGTGAGTTGTAACTTATTGGACCTAATTCCTTCATTGGTTTCATCCCTCTATACTGAGATCCAAACCCAAGTTTGGTGCATCACCTGGTAGGTAGATTTGCTTTCAGTTATTTCCCTTTTATGCATTCCTTCTATCCTTTTCCCTCAAAAGAATTTACTTTCCTGTTAAGAGAAAATCTGGGTGATTATCCAAGAGGAACCAGCCTAGAATTTGGAGGTCTCATCTTGGTTAGCAAAAGGTCCCACAACCTTGAGATGATTCCCATGTTATACTGGATTATCAAGACTAAGATAGCTTGAGATCAGAGGTGCAAATTCAGTGTATAACAAGAGGGTGAGAGAGAAAGGGAAAGAGAGAAGTTTATACTATTTTATTAATTTTTAAAGATGCCCTAGATCCCTAAAAATTATTATATTTTTGTAACTAATATAAGTATTGATAAGCTCATTTGACTTGAGTTTGACAAACTTGATCAAAGTGAGTGAGTGAGTGAGAGAGAGAGAGAGAGAAAACATTTTTTAACTATCATATTTGGTGAATGCCAAATATAGCATGTTACAAGTAGTGGTTATCATTGCACCAAAAGATTGACCTATTAATACCTGATACAACCACTAGACTTATAGAAGACACATGAGGCGGTTAAGCCATGTCATGAATCCCGAGGGGAGCACTGACCATTTTTCCAACAATCTCCCCCTCAGCATTACCCTAGGGGATTTGAACCTATGACCAATCTCTGATACCACTTGTTACAAGTAGTGATTATCGTTGCACCAAAAGATTGACCTATTAATACCTGATACAACCACTAGACTTATAGAAGACACAGGTTGCGGTTAAGCCATGTCACAAATCCCAAGGGGAGCGCTAACCATTTTTCCAACGTAGCGTACACCATATATAGTGCATGCAAAATAGGCTTAGGGTTCCTAAGCCCAACACTTGGCATGTTGAGCCATATGGCATGTGCCATATTGGGCACACACTGTATTCTTTTTTTGGGACCACAAAGTTAAGTGGCATATTTTTGGTCCCCCATATTTGTGCACTTACCCTTATATTGAATGATTATGAAATGGAAGGAATTAGTTAAGATTTAGTTATCTTTATGGTTAAATTTTAATTGTTATAGGAGCATTCTTAATGATTGATCATGTAGTAAAAAACCTAAGAGAATGGTTAGAATCAATTTAATCTATTTAGTTGACGAGTATTATTTATTTGGAATTATGGAAATGATTTCATGTTAGATTTAATCGATTAATGATTTAATGTTAATGTTTAACAAGGAAATAAATGAACTTAGGAACACTTATCTTGGTGCTGTAAAATGAATACAGACTTAAGGAAACTCATGTTGTAATGTTTATGATGCACTTTATTATTGTCTTGGATAGATTAGAATATGTTTCTTAAAGTAGGGATGTTAGGGAACTTATTAGGGACTTAGGTTAAATAATGAAATCCACATTCATGTAGCATAGGAATTCATGCAATGCAATGGTGATCTAAATTTTGTATTCATATCATGCAATGTAAATGACGTATAAGATGAGATCATGTTTAGATTATTGTAGTATTTGACTTTATAATAAAAAATCCATTTATTGGTTAGTTAGTTTTGTCCTCTTGGGTTCCCTAATTGTGCATTACATCTAGTAAGAAGGCCCTGGGTTACCACATTGGGAAATTTGGGACCCATTTCCCACTATGCACAATATTTAGTATTTTAGCATCATGTATCTTCAATTCTTTCCTCTTGATATTAGTAACTTTGAACCCACCTTAGTATGGATTTAGAACCCTCTTTCTTACCTTTTTTTGTATTTCTTCGTAGGATGCTCCCTATTACTCGAGGTAGAGGTAGGGGTGGTTCCTAGAACTCCCCTCCAAGATGTCATCATGAAATCTTATAAGGTGATCATGAGGAGGAATAATTTGAGGAAGAGAGTATAGAAGAGAAGGTAGAGAGCCAAAGTGTCAATTCTAAGGGCACCCAAATGTGTAAGCTCTTACAATAGATATTTCATAGATTAGATGTTGGTTAGGATAGGGGTCACTGAGATGAGTCTCATCTCTCTCATAATCAAGAGAGAGAGAGAGAGGGATATGAGTCCTAGGAGGAAGGAAAATGTATTTGAAGAGGATGCATTTCTTCTTAGTCACATGAGAGACATCCTCAAATATTGACTCCTTACTTTTGATGGATTCAAGAGTGGGTCTGTTGCTGAGACATGTCTTATTGATTTAGATAGATATTTTTCCATGCACCCATATGGTAGATACCAAAGAGAGGTGCACAATCATGCATATTAGGGTTTTTTCCTCCACCTTGTACTACATAGAGGAGGAGAATCTCAACATTGATATATCTTTAGTTTCTTGGGAGATTTTCCTAGAGAGCCTTTAGGCTCTATTTCTATTTGATCACTAGAGATAGAGCATAGTAGAGTAATTATAATATGAGGAAATTGACCATGTTAGTACAGGAGTATGAACATTGTTACTGTTAGTGCATGAAAGTTTCCTACAATATTTTTAGTCACTATGGTCATAGTAGGGTTTTATTCCTTTGTTCCCACTCTCTGTAATGGTTTAGGGTTTTAAAATGTGTTTGGGTCATATACTTGTTAAACCTTGGTTGTGTTCTTTTTTACCATTACTTTTTGAACCACTTAAGTTCCTTAAGGATGCGTATGTTCATTGTTTAGCGGGACCACTTTATGTATTACCTATTAGGAATAAGGTGTCTCAACCTTGGATAATTCCTATTCTTATTATTTTTTTTGTAAAATGTATTTCTTGCAAATAATGTTGATGTGTCGGCATCTTGAATTGTGTGTAAGGAGATCATGGCTAAAATGGTTATGACGGATTCTTATGACATGTAAGAGCTATGTCAGGAAGATTCAATGATAGGTGAAGACATGTGGCAATTGATAAATTTGAGTAGTGCACACTCTTCCCCAATCGTGGGGTTCGGAGAATGGTAAAACCCTAATATGGTTATCTTTGGGAGTAGCCCTAAAAAGTGAAGTGCATGATATAAGCTTTTTTAGGGTTGCGAAGAGATATGATGCAAGTGTATTGTTGGAATGTTTTATGCTGCCGTGATTTGTCTTCAAGGGTTTAGAAATCTTCTGAAAGAACTTGCATTGCAAGTGTATTGTAAGCTGTAATAGTTTTGATCAATACATTGTGCAGGTTTTGGAGTGCTGGGGTTTTTACCAAAAGGTTTCCCCAGGGTATATCATTGTGTCATTCTCTATTTTTTTGTATGTATGGTATGTGGTTGCAATATCTTTGTTAAAGTAGTTAACGAATATGAAACTGTAAGGATTTAAAAGAATTTGCACAATACTCTCCTATAGAGATTAGCGTAGGAAGTTGTTTCTGCACCTGAGTTTCCTTACATTACCTAGAATTTATAGTTTTAAGTGTCGGCCCCCTTTTAATTTTTCCTAAGTCCTTAAGTCCCTAAGATTTATTTGCTAGCATTTTGGTTCATTTTTATGTTAATTCAAAAGGTTATAATTCATGTGTTCTTTTTAGGGTGGGTCCCTTTACCTTTTCTAATAGAAGACTATGTGGCATGTTTTAATTAGCATACAATCCCATGATGATGTCATCCTATAGACTATATTGACCATGGGATGGAAAAGGGCTTCCATATGTCAAGAAGGAGTTGTTTAATAGTGCTATTTTCTACCATATATTATATTTGATGATCATTAGAGTTAACTATTAGGCTACTAATGTTCTTATCTTTTAACACATGTAAAAAAATGGATGATGATCTCTTAATTGAAACTAAAAGGTGCTCGAGTCTTAATAGAAGGATGAGAATAAATATGTTTGATCAGTTGGTAATGATCTAACAAGATCGATGGCCCTCATGATCCTACAATAAAAGTTGAAGGTTTTTAATGATAGAGGGATCATGAGATCTTGCCACATGTTTGTGGTCATCAAAGGTTGAAGAAACTTAGGGACAAATGATAACGTGCTTCATGTTGTGATGTGGTAACATTTTATTAGTTGGTTCTTGTGCCAATTTATAACATGATAGTCAATGTTAGATTAACTCATTGGGATCATTGGATGCAACCAACATGATGAAGATCGATAGTTTATATTTAAATTTTGATTCAAGTGGTTTTCGAGTCATTTTGTTGCATGTGTAAATCAATGGCAAAGTGGACATTGAAGTAGCTATTATAGACGATAATAAAAGGAAAATTCACTTCATTTAGTTGAGAGATAGAAGTGATTATGTAGCTGAGAAAAGATAGAACAAGTTGTTGCTATGTATAATTTGGGGTTTCCTTGAGCAAAAAAACCGTAAGTATGGTTTTCAATTTTGTGAGCTATATTGTGTTGATTCCCTAGTGAATTTCTCTCAATTTGTTGGGAAAGGGTTATGTTAAGTGCTATATTTTGGTTAGGTTTTCAATTTTTGAAATTGACAAAAGTTTCATATTGTAATTTCAAATTGTTAGAAAACCCTAGGTTTTCCTTTTCTGCAAATTTTAAATTAGAAAACCCTAGCTATCCATATTGTCACACCAAAGACACCATTCATATAATAATAAGTATCAAAAAAAGGAATTTATTTGATGATTTCCTAGACCAGTTGAAACCCTTGACAAATGAGAGACATGTAGGGAAAAAATTGGTAGGGGAACATGTTGCTAATGTAGGGTTATATGATGGGGTCGTTCACATTGGAGATGCAAAGTCAAATGCATGGAAGTTTTATTTGAGGAAGATGGAAGTGTCAAATGTGTTTATGGATCATGTTGACTTGATGATGGTAGTTTCAAATACATATAATCATGTTACCAGAGTGGTTAGGGGGAACAATGGTGAAACTTTGTTAAGAATGTGCAGAGAAGAATTTTAGGAAGTTTTTTATTTATACAAACCCTCTGCATTTTTGGAAATTATGGATTTGAAGGATATTGGAGAGAAGTATAAGAAGACAAGGGATTTTGTTAGAGGAAGAAATCTTCCATCTCATGTGGCTAAAATAGGGACCAAAAATTACTATATTGGCCATAGCTCTAAATAATATTTTCCTATTGATCCTTTCACCCCACATTTGGAGGCTAATTTCTACACATTGTGCCAAGTTTTTGGGAAGCAATCTAGCACAGTTATCCCTCTAGAGTACATGTATATGGCTATCAAGATCCAACATCCAAAATTCAATGTGATCTATGATTTTTCCCTGTATTTGGTGGATAGGTTTTATCATATGTTGGTGAAATTGAAGAATGAAGAAAATAACCCTTTCTTATTATACTCCACGTTGATGCATATTTTCCTATTTATAAATGGTGACTATTCTATAGATAATATGAATTTGATAAGGATAGTGGACAATGAAGAGATGCCAGTTCAAACTTGGAGCACAATTATGCCTAGGGATCGAGATGCAACAAGTTATGTATTTTTTGACAACTATTTTGCCTCAAGATTAAGGTATAGGTTAACATTTAATCCTCCCAAGAGTCCCAAAGAACTTCTTGATTTATTGATACCAAAGGAGAGGGTACAAGAGCTGAAAGTTGAGAAACATTGGAGTGATGTTATCCCTATTTAGTAAGTAGTATTTTGAGGGTTTATGGTTTTAGAGGTAAGCCCCATGTTCTTCCATAAAATTTGTTATTGAGGCTTGGTTTTACAAAGGAAATCAAGAAAATTTCCTAGATCCAAGAGAAGGAGTTGACGGGGAGGAACAAAGACATTATTTTCCTTGATTTTACTATGATTTTGAATTTTGAGATTAGTAAGGGTGGCTGGGTGCATTTTGATGAACTTATCACTTACGTGTCAACATAGTAAGGAACAATGACCCAAAAAAAAATGTACGATGTGTTTAGGAAAAAGATAAAACTTGCTCCAATGTCTCTTGAATTCAATTATCTAGAAGATTTGATCATAACTATTTATGATGAGGATTCTAATGAAGAAAACAAGAAGAAGTGGGTGACATACAAGAATTTTTGGGATGAGATCAAGAAATTAGAACCTAATTGTGATCCTTTGTAGACCTTGAACCCATTTTCTGTAAAGATGAGTACATTGGTAGGTTATTTTGATGAAATAATGCTCACTCTAAGACAAAAGAGGAATGGGTTGAAGTCAAGAGATAAAAATGATGTGTTGAAAAAGTTTCTACATGCACCACTTACTTCTTTCAAACCATCTATGTTGGCTTCCAAGGTAGCCATTCCATCCTCATAGCTTAAAGAGGGAAAAGAGGAATCAAGACCTACAGAATTGCCTCCTACAAATATAAAGTTACAGAAAAGGGTGAGAGGTGATGAGGTGAGTGATGATGACAATTATGAAGAAAGAAGAAGGAAAGGAAAGGAAATAATTAAATATGATAAAAAAAATTATGCCCTCCCCCAAACCATTAAAGGGGATTCATATTGTTGATCCTGATGAGGGGCCAACAATAGAACCTTCTCCACTACCTCCATCACCTCGAAGACAAGTGGAAAGAGAGAAACATGAAGGAAAAATTACAAGGGAGGGTGATGATGATGATGATGATGATTGTTTCCAGTCAAATAATTTCCATTCTTCTTTTGTGCAACAATTTTTTCATTTGTAAAAGTTCAAGTTGTATATTGAACTTTGAACTTGAACCTGTTGTTTCAAAGTTCAAAGTTTAAAGTTCAAAATGCATTTTCCCTGAGAGTGTCATGTAAAAGCATAATCATAGTAAAGCCAAGTTGATCAGCCACGATCACATGTTTCTTTGTAATCTATAATTTGAATCTTGAACTTTGAACCTCCTCTTTGATGGTTCAAAGTTCACTTTTCAATATGCACTTTGACAATTTTTATATTAAAACCTTCCATGTCGAGTCCTTAGTGTCATAGTTCACAAAATTTAGAGCTTTTTTAAAATGTCCTAGGGGTCCACCATAGTTGTAAAGTGCAAGAATAAATTAAAACATCATGAATCTTGTATCTTGAACCCAATACTTATGGTTCAAGGTTCAGATTTCAAGATGCAATAACTACCGAGATAAGAAGGTGTGTGCCAAATCCTTGCATATTGATGTCAAAATGATTGACAAGACCCAAAGAGTGATGTTAGATCAGCTCAAGTGATTTCCTTACTGAAATGGAGCATGTGCAACAAGTTTATTGTAGTTATTGTAGCAGAAATATTTATTGCATGGCAGTTTTCTCGAGGTGATGGTGTTAGAAAGTAAAGCCCACCAAGATAACTGAGAGGGTGGGTCAGTTATCAGACAACTATAACTTTTATCAAATTCAATAGATTTTAACCATGTAAGAAATGTAATCAACAACCGTAGAAAGATATACATGCATACTAATAGAATGACACAAGATATGTTGACTAGGGAACCTCTTGATCAAAGAGTAAACCCCGTTGGGAATGATGCCCCAAAAAGATGCACTAATATGAATATTCTTTGTGAAAGGATGGAATCTATTAGGAGTCTTATGAAATACATTCAGTACATATGAATCCATGTTAGGAGATTTTGAATCCCTGTTAAAAGATTCTAACTCTATTAGGAGTTATGGAAGACAAAAGGACCCACTACCCAAACAACTTCAGGGTAAGATCATTAAACTCACTATCCAACTAATATTTGTATTACTCAAAAAAATAATACCAAAATATTACTGAACTTAACAATCCAATACTCCTTTGACTGTGCCAAACCGCACCAACTCCTTTAGATCTCAGTATTTCGCATATCCTCTTTCATAATTGTGCTTTCACAATACTTACAATCATCACACTTCTTCTTACAACAAGGAATAAATTCATTCATTTATACCACACTCAAGTAATTACAAATGAGTCAGCATACAAATTACAAAATAAAAGTTTCCACACGTTACATCAAAATTACACAAAACTATCATCTTCCAATCAATATAATTCTTCACTCGTACGACCTCGAATCTTGCATTGTCATCCATGTCACTATCAACATGTCTTCAACTACTCTCTAACTGGGCATAACCGGGTTCCATCTTGATTAGGAGATATCATCTGATTTCCACAAACTGCAAGTCAGGAACACTGCTTGAATACTGGTTCCACTGAAATACTCATAACTTCCATGAATAAATGAATTATTGTCTATGAACTTAACCACTATCTTATAACACATCATATAGTAATTCCCCAACTCTGCATAGCCTCATCTTCAATATCCCAAGTGCACTAACTAAAACACTGTCTGCTTCTCTGCTAATTTTCAATAGATCACTGTGTTGACATCAATGACAATCACAGTCATGAATGCAACAACAACTGCTATAGAATGGCTGCTAATACTCCCCCATAGGATATATTTAGTATTCATTCCTAACAATCTCCCCCATTGGAATTGATGGAAACATAGATGAAAAAACATCCAAGTTCCATAAATCCAACATTGCAACACTGTAGCTCTAAAAATACTTTCAAGTCCTCTTCATCAATCAAATATTTCTTCGTTTTCCTATTCAGTTCTCTCCAACAGATGGTACAAATGTTTTTTTTATGTACACTTCTTCCCCATTGACATCAATGATAGAAATTTCATCATTATGTCAACAACAACTTCAATGTCGAAAGACACTGTTCAGAAAATACATTCACTAGAGTCCTCATGACTCAGCTCAAATACACATACTCCCCCATAGGAAGTACCAACATCCAGTCCAAAAGAAAGATAGGGCTCATATACCACTAGATGGATGCAACAATCTGCATCACTTCTCAAAAGTAGGCTAGGGCATAACCCTAAGCATACCTCTCAGATAATCAAATGTATCCTTCAGTAAAGGTTTTGTAAATATGTCTACAATCTGCACCTTTGTGCTTATGTACTCAAGTCTAACTTCTTTCTATGCTACTTTCTCTCTTACTACATGATACTTTATCTCTATATGTTTTGTCTTAAAATGTAACATAGGGTTCTTAGACATACTAATTATGCTAGTGTTATCACAATGTATAACAACAGGTTCAATAACTTTTACTCCAATATCCTTTAGCATTTGTTTCATCCAAATTATCTGGTTACAATTGCTTTCTACTGCTACATACTCTGCTTCTATTGTGCTCTGTGAAATATAATTTTTCTTCCTGCTTAGCCAAGAAACCAATCTTTCTCCAAGGAAAAATGTGCCTCCATTGGTGCTCTTTTTGTCATCAACACTGCCTCCCCAATTATCATTTGTATATGCACATAGGGTAAAATCATCAATTTTTTCATACCACAATCCATACTCAATTGTGCCTCTTAAGTACCTTAGTATCCTCTTTACTATTGCATAATGTGATTCTCTAGGTTTGGCTTGAAATCTTGCTACAATTCCAACTAAATGTGCTATATCAGGTCTTGTATGAGTTAAATATTACAATCCTCCAATCATAAATTTGTACTTCTATTCCACTATAGGAGTCTCATCTATGCTATATAACTTATGTCTAGTGACCATAGGTGTTCCAATTGGTTTAAAGTTCTCCATTCCAAATCTCTTCAATAAATCATTCAAGTACTTTTTCTGACTTACAAAGATACCATCACTGTTCTATGTTATCTGCAATCCTAAAAAATATTTCATCTCACCAATCATACTCATTTCAAATTCAGTCTTCATTTCATCTGCAAATTTATCACTGGCTTCATCTTCTCCTCTAAATATAATATCATCAACAAAAATTACTACAACCAACAAAACATTTTCAATTTCTTTTGTATACAAGTTTCTATCAGTTGTGCCTTTTGTAAATCATAATTTCAACAAATACTTATCCAATCTTGCATACCAAGTTCTAGGTGCTTGATTTAGTCCATATAAAGCTTTCTTCAGTTTACATACCATGTCTCCTTCTTGAGTTAAAGGAAAACCTTCAGGTTGCTCAATGTAGACTTCTTCTTCCAACTCTCCATTCAAAAATGTTGACTTGACATCCATCTGATACACTTTGAATTTCTTAAAAGCTGCATAAGCCAAAAACAATCTTACTGCTTCAATTCTTGCTACTAGTGCAAAACTTTCTTCATAGTCAATTCCTTCTTGCTATGAGTATCCTTTACATACCAATCTTGCTTTGTTCCTTACTACTTCTCCTTGTTCATTCATCTTGTTTTTGAATACCCATTTTGTTCCTATAACATTCTTATCTTTAGGTCTAGGGACCAATTCCCATGTCTTGTTCTTTTCAATCTGATCTAATTCTTCTTTCATAGCTTTAATCCAATGTTCATCTTCAAAAGCTTCACTAGTAGATTTAGGTTCAATTTGAAAAATCAAACATAACTTTTCTTGTACCTTATTTCGAGTCTAAACTCCTTTGTCTATGCTTCCAATAATCTGCTCATAAGGATGATTCCTTGATAGATTCCTATTAGGTGTCACTATCTCAGATCTTACTTCAGGTGTTGGTTCTTCAATGATCTCACTTTGGCTTTCATTCAACAAATCACTCTCAGTTTCATAAAATAATTCAGTAGTCTCAGGGTTAGGTCTAGAATGAGTTCCTTCATCTGATTCATAATCAAGCATTCTTTCCTGAATTTTGAACTTTTCATCAACTTTTACATTTGCGCTCTCAACAATAGTCTTAGTTCTCTTATTGTAACATCTATAAGTTTTACTCTGCAAAGAATATCCAAGAAATATACCTTCATCACTTCTAGGATCAAACTTTCCAATGTCATCATCTCTCTTAATATAACATTTTCTTCCAAAAATTCTAAAATACTTAGCTGATGGTGCATGTCCAAACCATAGTTCATAGGGTGTCTTGTCTGTGTCTACTTTGATTTGTAGTCTATTCATTGTATACACTGATGTGCTCACTGCTTCTCTCCAGAATATCTTTGCTAAGTCATTCTCAAATAACATAGTTCTTGCTACTTCAGTCACTGATCTGTTTCTCCTTTCTGCAATACCATTTTGTTTAGGTGTCCTAGGGGCTGAATATTGTCTCTTAATACCATTCACTTCAAAAAAGATGTTAAATTTTTTAGAAGTAAATTCTCCACCTCTATCTGATCTCAAACATTTAATCTTCATTCTAGATTCATTCTCAACTTTATTCTTAATGACCTTAAACTTATCAAATGCTTCATTTTTTTTTAAAGAAATGCAATCCACATCATTCTTGTAAAGTCATCAACAAGAATCATAAAATACCTTTCTCCATATAATCCTCTAGTCCTTGTAGGACCGCTCAAGTCTATATGAACAATCTCCAACTTCTCTGATGTTGTAAACTTCTTGCTGGGAAATGAGCTTCTCTTCTGTTTAGCCATCACACATTCCTTACAAATCATGTTAGTAGGCTTCATAATTTTAGGTAAATCTCTTACTGCAAGTGTAGTACTCACTTTCACAATGTTATCAAAGTTTATATGACAAAATCTTTTGTGCCATAACCAACTGTCATCAATCTTAGTAATCAAACATGTCATCTCAGTAGGATTCAATTGAAATACATTACCTCTGGTTCTATATCCAGTCTCAATCAAATTTCCATCTTTGTCTTTAATTACACAAGTTTTCTTAGTAAACCAAACTTGATATCCCTTATCAACTAACTGTCCAACACTCAAAAGATTATGTTTCAAACCATCCACAAAGTTAACATCGTCAGTATTATTTTTTCCATCAAGAGTAATAGATCCTATACCTTTAATCAAACAAGGTGCATTGTTTCCAACTCTAACAACTCCTCCATCATGATTGTTAAACTTTATGAACTTTTTCATGTCTCCAATCATATGATGTGTACAACCACACTCTATAATCCAATCAGTTTTCTTTTCTACTTGAGAAACTAAAGCCTTTTCTTCCTTAATTTCAGTTTCAGGATTTTCTTCTTTAATTGCTACAAATCCTATATCATCATTATTCTTAGTATCACTTTCACTCAAAGATTTCTCCAAACTAGCTTCAAGTTCTTCATCATTTGCATAGCGACATTCTTTAGATCTTCTAGGATTAAATTTCTTCCTATACTTCTTAACTCTCTTAGGACATTTAGATGCAAAATGACCAAATTCTTGACAAGTCCAACATTTAAATTTTTTCTTACTGTCTAGTTCTCTTTTCACAAGCAAGGAAATACCTTCTTCAATCTTCATGTCTTCTTCATTTCTAGATCTATTGCTACTAGTATAATCTCCGCTCACATTGATGCTTCTTGACAAAGTAGGGCAAACACTAAGAGCACTGAATGTTATTTCTATTAGAGTAATAAAGTGTTTACTGATTAATTTAATCATATTGATTTAATTATTCAGTCACTTATTACCTCTTTCTACTTAAGCTAAACTTTAGGCATATAATAATTAATTGCTTTATTAATTATTATTATGCAACCTAGGGTTTTACCTTTTTAGGTTTTTTGATCTCCTTTTATTAGGATTGATCTCATAACACTTTGTAACCTTTTTTGACATTTCGTTATTGATTGCAACTTTTGTTTTTGCACATCAAGGATTTCTCCTTTCTCGTGGATCAATGTGTTCAGGCCTCCATAGCTATTTGCTTCTCTCTCTTTCTGTGAAAGGTGTTTGCATGCATGTGTTCTTGGGAGCTATGGGTTGTTTTTCATCAACTCCAACATGGTACCAGAGCTTCATATCTGCTTGCCCCTGTCCTCTTCCTGAGAGATTCAGCCATGTTTGTTAGATCTGCATTTTTAGAGAGGGTTTCCTGTCAGATCTAGGGGGGACCTATTTTTCTAGTCATCTTGGCTTCAAACAGACCTTATGGTTGCGTTCAGAGCATCCAAGAACCCCAAGATCCATATAAAAATTTTCCAATTTGGACAAAGTTGGAATCTGTGAGAATTTTTTTTTGCAATCAGCCTTGACATGGATCCTGAGGTGATCACTATTTTTTGGAGCACTTCTGGCCCAAAAAGACCTCACAGTTGCATCTGGAAGGCCCGAGATAGTCAAAATTCATATAAGACTTGTCAATTTTTGACAAGTTGGCCTTTGACGCAATTTTTTTTGTGTACCAAGGCCGTACGACCCTAGCACACACTCTAAGGCATGTACGATGATAACAATATCTATATATATATATATATATATATATATATATATATATATAAAGTTTTTGGGGGGCCGCCACCACTCCACCCACGGGCCACCCACGCTCCACTCGCCACCCACCTACGCTCCACCTGGGAGCCACCACAAGCGGCGGCATTGCCACCGGTAGTCTGCAAACCGTGCGGTCCACCGGTAGTTTGTAAATCATCAATGGCCTCGCTGCCGTGACCGCTAGTAGTCATCGTTAGTGGTGACTTTCCAATGTGACTGACCGGTTAACCAGCAGTTAAGGGCTTGTAAACAGTAGTTAGTTTTTTTTTTTTGACAGCTTCTTCTCCGGCAAGTAGGCAATATTTTGGGCATAACTCGTGCATATGGGATCGGTTTTGGGAGAATGAGTTATTATCGAAAAGGTAATTCTGAGATGGATGGTTTTTTTATGGTGTGGTTCCCTGATTTTTCCATTAATGCTGCATTTATTATAGTCAAAGGCATAGGTTTTCCATCTATCTTGCATCACAGCCCTCCTGCGCTTTGGGTTCGATATCTTTCACATCCGGGCTTTGTTTTCTTTGAACAATATATCATTGAAAAGCTATTTCCGATCTCAATCCATTTTTTCTAGTATGATTTTCTAATTTTTCCATTTTGATGCTCTTTTTTATGTCAAAGTCATATGTTCTCTGCGACCTTGGCATTTCAGACCTCTTGCATTCCGGGATCCATTTCTCTTGCATTCGGGCTTCATTTTCGACAAACAAGATATTGTCAAAAAGCTCTTTTTGAGATTTTATCAGATCTAATGGTTTTAAGTGTGATTCTATCCTTTTTCTAATGTCACCCATCTTCAGATCCTTCCAGACACTTTCTTTGGGCCCTCTAGTGCAGCTGTTGGTTTTTTGCTCATATCTTGAGCATACGGTGTCGAAATTTGGCAAACGAGATATCGTTAGAAAGTTGATTCTGAGCTCTTTCCAGATCTAGAGGTTATATTTTTCTAGTTTTATTTTTTTTGATGGTTTTTTCTCTGTCAAATCTAGATCTTTAATTTTGCACTCTGGGAGCTCTATCTTGCGCATCCGGACTCCATTTTCAGAAAATGATATATCATTGGATAGCTTGTTCAGAGGGATTTTTAGTGCTATGAGTCATTTTTCTAGATTCTACTCTAGGTTTATTTTATTTAGATTCTTTCTTTTTTGTAGTCTGGTGGATATCTTGGTTGTTACAGGTCCTAGAATCTCTTCCCTTTGAGGGATGGCTCGTCTTAGGCTATTCTTTTGTTTCAGTAGCCTTCGATCTTCTTTGAGCAGTGTATAATTCACTTTTGTAGCATTCTTTGATGCACACGCACTAAGATAAAGTGTCATTCTATTGCATGTATGGGATCTTGCATATGTTTGTGCTTTATGTACTCACACTCCATTATAAAGTGTCAGGGGGGTTTGATGTTTTCTTTTGTTTGCCATCTTCTTTTGTCATGTGAGCGTTCCTCCAACTACATTAGCCTCAAGTATCTATGTATGTGTTTGTACTCTCTGCACATTCGATGTTTCAGATTCTTCTTCATCATGCAGTTCATAGTGGATGATCTTTTCAGTGTACCTATCATTACTCCCTTGTCAACAGTATGGGGGGGTTTCTACTATTGGCTCTACTACTTCCTTGGTTTGATAGTGTGAGCTATGTATTCAGTATTTGATCCTATGTACTAGGTGGTTGCAGTGGCTAGGTACCTATGCATTTTGGTGAGATGGATCATTTACCATATGGACACTATTTTCTTTCTTATTTTTGGATGCACTCTTCCAGCTTTGATTGATCAGCTCTTCAGGCTTTTGGTGTTTATGCCATCTGTATCTTTGAGTTCAGGTGTTTTCCTTTGTTTGCCTCTTGATTCAAGTAGTGTCATTTGAGGGCACTCATATAGATTATAGTCTTCTCTACCTGGTCATATTTTTGTGGAGGATCTTCAAATCATCAGTTTATTCTTGATAGAGTTTGCAGTTTCATGCTTTAGTGATGTTGTGCATGTTCATCTTTGTTCCTATTTTCTGGAACATTCCTAGTTTTGGAGGCTTCTTCAGTCCTTCATACTAGTCTTTGTCTATTTTTGGAGTAGAGTTTTTCCCATGTGGTTTTCTCTATTTTTCCGCTTTGTAGAGACTCTCTTTTGTACTTGGGTACATGATCAGGCCTTTTGTTGTTGGGACCCATTTGCTTTCAGTAGTTCTTTCTAGGTTTTTAGCTTCTCCCAAATTTTATCTTAAGGGGGGGAGTTAGAGTAATAAAGTGTTTATTGATTAATTGAATCATATTGATTTAATTATTCAGTCACTTATTACCTCTTTCTACTTAAGCTAAACTTTAGGTGTATAATAATTAATTGCTTTATTAATTATTATTATGCAACCTAAGGTTTTACCTTTTTAGGTTTTCTAATCTCCTTTTATTAGGATTGATCTCATAACACTTTGTAACCTTTTCTGACATTTCATTATTGATTGCAACTTTTATTTTTGCACATCAAGGATTTCTCCTCTCTTGTGGATCAATGTGTTTAGGCCTCCATAGCTGTTTGCTTCTCTCTCTTTATGTGACAAGTGTTTGCATGCAGGTGTTCTTGGGAGCTGTTGGTTTTTTTTCATCAACTCCAATAGTTTCCATTCTAGGTAAGTCTCCTGATAACCTCACGTTCATTTCTGCTACTTCTAATCTTCCAAGAAGAGTCTCTCTTGTAAAGTTTGTAGTATAAGGTATGACTTTTTCAATCATCTATGTTGTCTACTTAAATGTAGGAGTCAACGTCCTCATAATTTTCCATATTACTTCATTCTCTATAATGTTCCTCCACAAGATTTTATACCTGCAACAATCTCTGACATTCTACCAATATAGCTTCTAACATATTCATCTTCCATCATTCTTATATCTTTAAATGCACATATCCAATTATGTAATCTGACTTTCTTTGCATGTTCATCACCTTCAAAAGTAGAGTGTAAAGCTAACCAAATTTCATGAGATGTTTTCAAATATTTTACCTAACTATACTCATTTTCTGGAAGGGCTGACAAAAGTGCTTCTCTGGAAAGTATGTTACACATGAATAGATCTCTTTCCTCAGTAGTACATGTTTCAATGTTATCCTCATCAGTGATAGTCTTCTTATTCTTTTTAATCAACCAATAACCTAGTCCTAAACATAGTAGATGTGTCTTCATCTTTTCTTTCCAACTGTAAAAAATTACTCCATCAAACTTATGGCTTTCATTCTTAAAATTCACCATGGATCTTCTTAAGTTGTTAAACTTTTCTTTCAAGGACCTGTTGCTCTGATACCAATTGTTAGAGATTAAAGTCCACCAAGATAACTGAGAGGGGGGGGGGGTTGAATCAGTTTTCAGACAAATATAACTTTTATCAACTTCAATAGATTTTAACCATGTAAGAAATGTAATCAAGAACCATAGAAAGATATACATGCATAATAACACAATGACACAAGATATGTTGACTAGGGAACCTCTTGATCAAAGAGTAAACCCCGGTGGGAATGATGCCCAAAAAAGATGCACTAATATGAATATTCCTTGTGAAAGGATGGACTATGTTAGGAGTCTTATGAAATACATTCAGTACATATGAATCCCTATTAGGAGATTTTGAATCCTTGTTAAAAGATTCTAACTCTATTAGGAGTTATGGACAACAGAAGGACCCACTGCCCAACAACTTCAGGGTAAGATCATTGAACTCACTATCGAAATGATCTTTGCATTACTCAATAGAATAATATCAAAAGATTACTAAACTCAACAATCCAATACTCCTTCTCTGACTGTGCCAAACCACACCAACTCCTTCTTCAAATCACAATACCAGATCTCAGTATTTCACATATCCTCTTTCACAATTGTGCTTTCACAATAATTACAATCATCCCACTTCTTCTTACCATAAGGAATACATTCCTTCCTTTATACCACACTCAAGTAATTACAAATGAGTCGGCATACAAATTACAAAATAAAAGTTTCCACACGTTACATCAAAATTACACAAAATTGTCAGCTTCCAATCAATATAATTCTTCACTCATGTGACCTTGGATCTTGCAATATCATCCACCTCACTATTAACATGTCTTCAACTAATTTCTAATTGTGCATAACTAGATTCCATCCCAATTAGGATATATCATTCAATTTCCACAAACCGCTACTCAAGAACACTGCCTGAATACTGCTTCCACTGAAATGCTCATAGCTTCCATGAATAAATGAATAACTATCTGTGCTCTTAAACACTATCTTATAACATATCATAGTGTAATTCCCTAGCTCTACATAGCTTCATCTTCAATATCCCAAGTGTGCTAACTAAAACACTGTCTACTTCTCTGCTAATCTTCAGTAGATCATTGTGTTGCCATCAATGACATTCACATTCATGAATACAACAACAACTTTTATAGAATGGCTACTAATACTCCCCCATAGGATATATTTAGCATTCATTCCTAATAGATGAGAATAGAAGTAAAGTGTGTATAATTACTTTCCCTCCCTTTGTCTTTTCATTCTACTTTGCTTGTCTTCTGGAGGCGTTTGGGAGCGGTGAGGTAATTTGTCAAGGAGCAGAAGAATGATGAGTTTTATGAAAAACCTTGGCTCTGTATTTTCTTTAGCTTCTTTCTTTTGTAAGCGAAGAGCTAGGTTCTTTTTTGCATTCATCCAGTGTCTATAAGAATTTTGTAATATTATTTCACCATGTCTTCTTCTAAAGTGAAATTTGTAAAGGAGAATAAGTTTTCTCCTGTTAGTAGCTACCTACCTGAAATGAGAGACACAGTGTTGGTAGATGATGATATTAGGGAGATTATGAAAAGGTTGAGGAAAATAGAAGTTGAGGTAATAGCCACAAGGATTGTAGATAGTGGTCTGTTGGACGTAGCCAGTTTTCCAGAGGTATTTCCATGTCTTGACTTAGTGATGGAACATCGTAACTGGTATAATAGGTCTGAGAGATCTATCAATACTAGAAGTGGTGAGGTGCTTGTAAACATAAACAAAGAGGTGATAATGGTTGCATTTAGGATTTGGTCAGTAGAAGTATATGGAGATTGGTGTATTAAAAGGGCCCTAGCTGATTTTGACCAAAATTAGAGGGAATATAGAAATAATATAGCCAGGGATTGGCTATTAAACCCTAAAAAAGGAGGATCTTTCTTTCCTAGAGCCCTCAGGAAGGATCATATATTCAGAGAGGTGAGAAACATAACTATGATGTTAAACAGAATAAAGGGTAATCTCATAGATAGTAACTAGGAGGACTAGATGTATATATTTGTGCAAACCATTTTAGATGTGGGTAATTCTGTTGATTAGGATGAAATAATTGCAGAGTAGTTGCATGAGAGCCTATCCCAACCAGCCTTGGTTTCTAGCTTTTACATGTCTTCATATCTTTTCTATGTCCTTGCTATTTGTAAAATTTGGGATGGATTACCACATGAAGAATGGAATAGTAACATGACTATTTATGAGTATTATCCCCTATTGCAAAAAAGAAAGAATCCTATAGGTTTCAAAAGGGTACAAGATACCTTTATGTCTAAGCTTGTCTTTGAGTTAAGAGGGAAAATTTTTTTTAGGATGTCTGAGGAAGCCATGGAGTTTGTTAAGATATATGGCAGTTTCTACATACAATTTCCTACTTTTAGTTACCTGAGGGTTGGAGGTTTCAGTGATGAACTTCTAAAATTACCAAGGTACCATTTAGAAAAATGTGTTTTACTAGAGGTGGGTAGACAATTGTTGATGGTTGAAAGGAAATATAGGGTCAAAAGAGAAATTTGTGCCTTCTTTCTATTGGAATTGGGCCATTATCATTTCAAATTAATGCATGATTTATCTTTCCTGACTAATGAACTGAAGGAGATGAATCTTCAACCATACTAGTCCATAAACTATTATGATAGAAATGGTTTTGTGGAGAACCATTTTAGATTTGATGCTATGTTCTTACATCAACCAGAGCTGGAATACTTTTGGGATGATTGCACAGAGGAATTTGAAGTCATGAAGAGACTATGCTCTAGATTTTCTTTAAGGCAAATTGCTACTTTTTCTTAAGCTTCCCTTTAACATTAAAAACATAAAAGATGGTGTTGAAGATGTGTTGTAATTTGGATGCATGGGGTCAAATGTAGAAGTGGTAATTAGAAAAATTAATTGGAAGGAAAGGGAAGAGGAAGATGTGAGGTCCTTAACTAAAGAAGTCTTCAAAAGGACAAAAGAGTGGCTCAAATCTCAACGAAAGAAGAATCAAGGAGCCCCTGTGATGAAAACCAGGAGTTCAAGACTCCCCAAAATTGAACCATCCTCTATCTCAACTAATAAAATTGAACCATTGCTGCCTACAGGTGATACAAGTCCTAGAGAAGCCACTAATATTGAAGACTCAGAACTAGTTTCTGATAGTACAGTGAAGTTTACAAGGTGTAGAAGTAAAAGGAATGAGAAGTTAGATCCAACCTTTTCCATTGTTCTTGATTTAGATACAGAGGAACCCAACATAAAGCAATTTAAGAGATTGAAAACAAACAAAGCCCCAGCCATGGATTCAAGATCAATAGGACTCGGTGGAGATTCAGGTCAGTAGGACTTGATAGCTCTAAATAACCCAAGCACTGACATTTCTTTATAGGATACAAGCCCAAAAACTCCAAACTGGCTAGACCTATCCGTGAGAAAAAAGAGGAATATTGTTCCTACAACAATTCCTATTGGATATTTGGTTAGTAAGTATCTTGGGAAGTCTCCATGATCAAAGAAACCAAAGATAGAGTCCATGTTGGATGTAGACCCTAATACAGGTCACTGGGTTGCTGACATTTTCAAATCCAATTCTGATAAAGTTAGTGTTGATTTTACTGAACAAGATTTTAATATGGATAAAATAGACCTAGGGGTAGCCTCTAGAGCAGTGGACTTGAAGATTTTGAGCTCTACGAATAATCATTGGGTGGTAAAGGATGCAAATGACAAGGCAAAATTGAAACAGGCTCTGTGTGAGATGGCTAAGTATATTTAGCAGTTACAAAATCTTGTCCCTCAGCCCCTAGTAATGGTTTCTTTGAATCTGGATTTTAAGTCTCTAGATAATCAAAAATTTCTTGACCAGGTTCACAAATACAAGTCTTTCTCTAAAGTGTCTTATATTTGGATGGAAGAGATTGATGAAAAGGTTGCTCAGTTTGCACATGCTTATGAAGATATGACCAAGAGGTCCTCCAATTTGGTATCCACTATTGAAGATAATGTTAACCTCTGGGAAGGGAAAAGAGATGGATTGGAAATTGAAATAGCCAACCTAGATGAAGCTTTTGTTTATGGCATAGACAAATTTCTGGCTGAAAAATGGTGCCTAAGGTTGATGCCAATCTATTATTTTCTACCAAGGTTAATGGGGAATGGTTGTGCACACTTTATGATCAAGGAGTGGAAGAATCTGGTCATATTCTAAAGACAGTGTCATGTGTCGAAGAAGTCCTTAGCAATCATATAGATTGCCTTTACAAATTGATCAAGGATGAAACCAAAATTAGAATTGAGGTGACAGTAATGTAAGAATCATTTGTGGAGTGAGTATGAAATGTGAAAGAGGCTAAAGAGATTGTGATTAAGGACTACTCAGTTGTAGCCCGAGTTGAGTCACTTATATTTCTTGGCAAGGAGCAGATGAAGACACTGAAAACCAAACTGGGAAAGTTACAAAATTGTAGGTACATCTGGGAGCAGAGGTTAAATTTAGCCCCTTCACCAAACCAAGTGGTGCTTGAGAAATTCATAGTGGACTTTGAGGAGTGGAGTTCCACACGCAAAGAAGTTGATGCTACCACAAGTACAGATGTCGAGAAAGGCCAATCCAAGTGGTTTTAGGATTTAGTTTCATTTTCCTTTTAATAGACAATTAGTTATGAAACTGATTAGGCTCTGCATGGCTATATATTAATTTTTGAGTGACCTTGAAGGGGTCAGTTCACTGGTTTCAGATTCTTAGTTATTTAATATTTTCTGCAAGTACTTTCAGTGTTGATGGTTTAATTGAACTGGAATATATGATATAATATCAGTTGGTTTATAGCAGATGATATTATTTCTTTTGGATCAGTTGGTCTGATTGTTGCATGTTATCTTGATTTTAGTTGGAATTGAATGCATGTTGCTATAATTTGTATGTGTTCTATGGTTATTTTCCATTTTTCATCTTGATTTCGGTATCTGTTGAATCAACCATTCTGGGAATGTTGTTCTGTTAATCTTAGTCAGTTGGCTTAGATGAATGTGAATCTTTCTTGGGACAACAAATCTTTCTAAAGTTATTTTATATTGGATGCTTGAATAGCCTTTCTTACTTTAAGGTCAAAAGTATGTATTCAATTCATTCTTTACAGTAAATGGAATATCAAGATTGATTTTTCTTTAAGGTAGCTGCTCCTTGAATTGCAGAGAGTTTGGTTGTGTGTGACAAACTCAACTGTGGTATTAGTTTTTCCTTCCTTTTTAGGAAAGAAAGTCAGAGGATATTTTTGTTTTGATAAGAAGGAAAATTTGTATACCAATAGATTTTGGGTGAATCTACTGGGGAGTCTAACGAGTAGGCCAGTCCCAAAATATTTTATTTAATGATTAATCATGGTACTTCCTGCTGATATAATACTTGGTCAGCAAGAGGTTCTCCTAGTATTGCAACATGACCTTCACTTCACTCATACCAAAGAAGATATAATTGTTGATCTTAATGCAGTAGCTTGGACCCTTAGAACAAGTGGTCCTCAGTATCAGCAAGTGAGACTGGTCATTGAAGAAGAAGAAGAAATAGGTGAGTCGTTGAGAGGACTCCCTGTTGCTCAAGAGGACACTGTGGTAGATAGAGCTATTCAAAGACCATAGAAACATTTTCCATACTGGCTTCTAGGCCTTATACCCACTCTCAAAGAAGAGAAGGTGTTTTTTATAGTTTTTATCAAGAATTGCAAAACCTTCACTTCCCTACTGCTTATACTCCAAAGAAGAAATAAAAAAGTAGACCCTCATCTCCACCTAAATTTACTCTTGGTGCATCTTCACACTCCTCTAGTTGGAAAGAATTAACCCTTTCAGGTACCCAAGTTCTGTCCATTACTATAATTTTCCCAAGTTTAATAATGGCCTAGCCATGGAGAGCAACAGTTGGTACTTTAAATTTAGGAGGTAATCATACCTTGCTAAAAGGAGCCCGAGATATCCTGCCTAAGTTTTATGGCAATGAAAAATTCTATGTTGAAGATAATTTGAATGCTTTCAATATTGCTTGTGATGTATTGGTTGTTCAACATGAAGATGTGGCAGTTAGGTTATTTGTGCAAAACCTTGCCGAATCAGCAGCTGACTGGTTCTAACATTTACCAAAAGGCCATATTACTAATTGGAATTCTATGAAAATGGCTTTTGAATCATGTTTCAAATCTATCAAAGATGAACATTCCCTCCTACTCCATTTATCCCAATTAAAAAAAGGAAATGCAAGAACCAATGAGGGAGTTTGTAGAAAATTTCAATAAGATTATCCATCAAATACCCAATGCCAAGAGGCCTAATGATGAGAACCAAAAAGGTTTCTTTTTCAATGCAATGCCTTCTAACATAAGTTATCAATTAAGATAGGATATAGTTGTTGACTTAGCTGCACCCCAACTTTTAGCTATAGAACTTGAAGATTATCTTATAACAATAGGAAAGTGGAAAAGAGATGTACAAATACTAGTGAACCAAGCATCTACCTCTAGTTTGTTTGATCTAGTGGTACAAAGACTGGTCAATGACATGATTTATCTTAAAAGGCAGTTACCAAAGTCCACCCCTAGTCCATATCAAAATATTCCTTGAAGGTATGGAAACCAAGGAACAATAAATTATGGAAAGCGATCAAATGCTTTACCACATCAGTCAAGACTACATATTGAATCTGCTCCTACTCAAAATAACATGTGTATCTTTCATCTAACTGATGAGCATGATAGTGATTCTTTCCCTGATATGGTATGATACAAACAAATGGAAGCCAACAAAGAAACCATTGTGGAAATCCCTGGCAATGAAGAGAGCTCCAGAGGACCTAGCGAATATGTGAGTTACTATCTTGAGTATGAGTCTGATTCAAACCGAGGTGGAGACATTCTTATAACTTTAGAGGAACTTTCATGTTTAGTGCTTACCCGAGGTCAGCAAGGTGGAAAAATTAACAACCGTTCTTCATCTCCCTTCCAAGGTAAGAAAGATAAAGAGGCAATGAGTCAAGCTAGTAGTAGCACAAAGATTCTATGGGGTGAATCAACATGGGTGACAATTCTTAAAAGGTCAAACTCTGAGCCCACTTTTGATTTCATTGAGTTTTGCAAGTCATCTAAAATCCAAATATCTCCTATTGAATATTTGAAATCAAATCTTGGTCAATTGGATAAGTTGATAGATTATGTGAAAGGTTTATCCCCTGGTGTGTAGTCTAGTCAAACTAATGCGGTGTCTACTGGTGAGACTCCTGTGAGTCCTTAGTGAAAACAACCTAAAGTTAAGGAACTCACCATCATTTTAGGATCTTCAGGACCTTCTCATGTAATTGGGAAGCCTAAACCTTTCTATGTGTCATTATTCATCCATGGTCATAAGCTTAGCAATTGTATCATAGATTCTGGAGCCTCCGACAATATTATGCCCTCTTTAGTAGCAAAAGCCCTTGATTTGCCTCTAACAAAAACTTTTGGTAAGTGCTACTCCATGGATTCTAAGCAAGTCCCTTTGCTTAGGCAAATCAAGTATGCCCAAGTTGCATTACCAGCTTTCCTTGACAAGAGGCTCAAATTGACCATTTTGGTTGCTAACATACCAACTAGTTATGGTATGCTCTTGAGCAGGACCTTTTGTAGAGATTTGGGTGGTCAGATTAAATTATATTGGTCCCAAACTGTCATTCCTATTGGAAGCTAGAAGGTCACTTTACAACCAAAGACTAAGTGTAAATGTACTGTTTTTCCCTTTGAAGATCCCAGATCTCACATCTTATACCAAGAGACTGATTTTTAAAATTATTTGATCATGCCAAAAATTGATGGCACAAATGAAAAATATACTACTAGTGAAGAACTATGGATTGTGGAATTTGATGGGAGTTGTTCATCAACGAGTTTAGGTGTTGGGGTTGCCTTGATATCTTTGACTAAGGAAAAAATCCTTTTTTCTTTCAAGCTTGAATTTGATAATACTAATAACATTGCAGAGTATGAAGCACTGTTACTTGGAATTCAAGAAGCAAAAAGAAGAGGCATTAGAATGCTAAGAGAAAAGGGAGATGTAGAGTTAATTGTAAAACAAGTAAGAGGGAAATATGCATTAAGAAATGAAAGGATGAAGCACTATAGGAATAGAGTCTGGGATGAGATCAAAGGATTCAAAGCATTTTCAATCGAATCTATACCTAGAGAACTAAATTCTAGAGAAGATGTCTTACTTGGTTCCACAGTGTTGTTAATTCCTCATCCTGACTTTGATAGTGATCAATACACCATTGAGCTTGTCCATTGACCTAATGTACCTATTAATGCTAGCTCTTGGCAGGTCTTCAATGATGATGCTCATGTGTTGACGTTCCTTCAAGGTAATGAGAGGTTTGTCTCTGTATTTTTTGAAGGGTCAAAATTCAAGTGTCAAGAGTCATGTGTTGATGAGGAAGTTGAAAAAGGAGAAGATATTATTCAGTTAAAGGGAAATCATATTCCCAAAGGCCTTGTGACCATGGAAATTTTTTTTTACCATAGGGACTATTTTGTTGGCCAAGTAAGTGAAACAAAATAGGAGCACTCCAGTAATTATGAGAAAATAAACATTGGGAGTAATGAAGACCCTAAATTTGTGAATTTGGGTACATGGTGCAATCCTACAGAGAAAATGATATTCAAAAAATTACTACAACAGTTCAGAGATGTGTTTTCTTGGTCATATGAAGATTTGAAAGACTTCAGAAAAGGGAAGTTTCGGCATCATATTCCTTTGAAATCGAGAGCGAAACCTTTCAGGCAGAAGTTGAGAAATTATAACCCCAGGGTGGCTAATGCAATTTTTAGAGAAGTAGATAAAATGCTTAAAGCTAGAATTATTTATCCAATCCATCATTCTACTTTGGTAGTGAACATAGTTCCTGTTTGCAAGAAAAATGGGGAAATTCAAATCTGTGTTGATTTTAGGAACCTTAACCAGTCTAGTCTGAAAGACAATTTTTCTCTCCCTAATATGGACCACATTCTATTGATGGTATGCAAGTTTAAGATGATGTCAATGTTGGATGGGTTCTTGGGGTACAACCAAATTAGTGTGGCTCTTGAGGATCAACACAAAATGACGTTCACCACCCCTTGGGGCACTTGTGCATATGGTCAAATGTCATTTGGTCTGATCAATGCAAAGGCAACATTCCAACGGGCCATGAATTCTTCCTTCAACCATTTGATGAATAAAGTGATTGTAGTATACTTTGCTGATCTGATTGAATTCTCCCATAGAAGGAAGAAACATCCTAAAGATTTGAGGCTCATCCTTCAAGAATGCAGAAATCAAGGAATATCATTCAATCCTAAAAAATCTATTTTCTGTGTGACTGAAGGAAAATTGTTGGGTCACATAGTGTCAGAAAAAGGAATTACAATTGAACCTGAAAGGGTGTGAGCAATCTAGCAATTGTGTTTACCATCTAAAAAAAGTGGAACAACGTCTTTCTTTGGACAGATTAACTTTTTGAGGAGGTTTGTGCCAGATTTTTCATAAATGACTAGACCCATGGTAAGTTTGTTGAATGAGAAGCAAAATTTCAGATGGAATGATGAAGCCAAGAATTATTTTGATGAAGCTAAATTTGCAATCGCTTAGGCCCCAGTTCTTGCTCATCCAAATTTTTGGAAAGATTTTGTGATACAATGTTATGCATTTGAACACACCATACCATGTGTCCTGTTACAAAAGAATGATGTTGGTGAAGAGGTTCCCATTTTTTTTATGAGTATACCTCTAAAGAAATATGAATTGAATTATTCACCTATAGAAAAGAAAACCTTCATAGTGGTTAATGTCATCAAACAATTTTGGTACTATATTCTTCATTCCCACTCCACTATATATGTTTCAAATTCAGTTGTTAAGAGTATTCTAACTCAACAAGAGGTGTCCATGAACAAAAGAGCTAATTGGGTGGCAAAGGTGCAAGAGTTTGATTTGGAAATCAAACCTACCAAGTTAGTAAGAGGTCAAGGTCTCTGCAAGTTAATTGCAGAAAATGATGTAGTATCTGGTGATGAGATTCCTTTATCCTTGTTTATGAGATCAAAAGATGCTTGGTTCTCAAACGTAGCTTATTATCTCACCTATGGGGAGTACTCTGATCACCTGACAACAAAAGATCAGAGAAACCTAAAACTTAAGGTGGCCAAATATGTCATAGTTGATGGCATATTGTATAATAGAGGCTTAGATGGGATGTTTCTCATATGTGTAGATGAAGACCAACAGAAGAAGTTACTTCAATCCTTCTATAATGAAGTATGTGGTGGACATTTCTCATCTACAGTAACAGCTTTCAAGATATTAAGGAACTGCTACTACTAGCCTAGGATGTTCAAGGACACATATAAATGGGTAGCACAATGTGAGAAATGTAAGTTATTTTCTGGTAAACCACACTTAGCCACTTTTCCCTTAAGGGCGGTTATCATTGAAGAACCATTAAAGCAGTGGGGATTAGACTTTATAGGACCAATAAACCCCCCCATCAAGCATCATTCATACCCATATCTTAATGGCTACAGACTATTTTACTAAATGGGCAGAAGCTATTGCAGTGAGAAAAACTACTTTAGAGGTGGTTTGTTCATTCTTGAGAGAAAATATTTTGGTTAGGTTTGGTGTTCCTGTGAAAATTATAGCTGATAATGCACAAAACTTCTCCTCCCAAGAGATGCAGATATTCTGCTATGATAACAAAATTCAATTGTCACACTCATCTGACTATTTTCCCCAAGGTAATGGGCAAGTCGATTCTACCAATAAAAACTTGATCACCATTATGAAGAAGTTGGTGAGTGAAAATTCCAAAGATTGGCACAAAATATTATTTGAGGCTCTTTGGGCCGATCGTACTTCTCCCAAGAGGGTGATAGGTATGACTCCATTTGAACTGGTTTGTGGAGTAGAAGCTCAACTCTCATTATCTCTAGAGCTTGCAATAATAAAGTTACAGAAAGTGATTGAAGACCAAGCCTTCCCTAATTGCTTGGATAAGAGGATCATGTGTTTAAGCAAAATCCAAGAAGAAAGGAGATAGATGGTAAACCACATCGCATTACATCAATCATGGGTGAAGAATATTTTTGACACGAGGGCAAGGCCCAAGAAGTTTATGGAGAATGATAAATTATTACTATGGGATAAGAGGAGGGAACCCCAAGGTGCTCACAAAAAAATTGAATCCCTTTAGAAAGGGCCTTTTGAAATCAGTCAAGTTCTAGGACCTAATTCATTCAGACTCAGGCATGCAGATGGAATAGAAATTCCCTTGTCTTATAATGGGCAAGATCTAAAGCTATTTGAGTTTTAATTAAGTTCAGTGGTACTTTGTACATATAATTTTGTCGTGCTTTTTGTTAGTTGTGTGTGTTGTAGTTTAGTCTAGTGTGAAACCAAAGATCTTGGATCCATTGTTTAGTCCCTCACAGTCCTAATCCCCAATCGGAGCTAGTTGTTGCTAGTCAAATAATTTCTATTATTCTTTTGCACAACAATTTTTGCCTTTGTAAAAGTTCAAGTTGTATATTGAACCTTGAACTTTGAACTTGAACTTGCTAGTCCAAGTTCAAAGTTCAAAATGCATTTTCCCTGAGGTAAAGCCAAGTTGATCAGCTATAGTCGTGTGTTTCTTTATAATCTACAATTTGAATCTTGAACTTTGAACCTCCTCTTTCATGGTTCAAAGTTAACTTTTCAATATGCACTTTGACAATTTTTATATTAAAACTTTCCACGTTGAGTCCTTAGTGTCATAGATCACAAAATTCAAAGCTTGTTACAAATGTCCTAGGGGTCCATCACAGTTGTAAATTGCAAGCATAAATTAAAGCATCATGAATCTTGTATCTTGAACCCAATACTTATGGTTCAAGGTTCATATTTCAAGATGTAATAACTACTGAGATAAGAAGGTGTGTGCCAAATCCTTGCATATTGATGTCAAAATGATTGACAAGACCCAAAGAGTGATGCCAGATCAGCTTGAGTGATTTCTTAACCGAAATGGAGCATGTGCAACAAGTTGATAGCAGTTATTGCGGTGAAAACATTTAGTGCATGGTAGTTTTCTTGAGGTTATGGGAATAGAAGCAAAGTGTGTATAATTAGTTTCCCTCCCTTTATCTTTTCATTCTATTTTTCTTGTCTTTTGGAGACATTTGGGAGCAGTGACGTGATTTGTCAAGGAGCATAAGAATGGTGAGTTTTACAGAAAACCCTAGCTCTGTGTTTTCTTTAGCTTCTTTCTTTTGTAAGCGAAGAGCTGGTTCTTTTCTGTATTTGTCCAGTGTCTGTAAGAATTTTGTAATATTATTTCACCATGTCTTCTTCCAAAGTGAAATTTGTAAAGGAGAATAAGTTTTCTCCATAGCTATCTACCTAAAATGAGAGACACAACACTAGTGGATGATGATATTAGGGAGATTATGCAAAGGTTGAGGAAAATAGAAGGTAAGGCGATCACCACAAGGATTGTAGATAGTGGTCTATTGGAAGCAGTCGGTCTTCCAGAGGTATTTCCATGTCCTGAATTAGTGATGGAATGTCATAACTGATATAATAGGTCTGAGAGATGTATCAATACTAGAAGTGGTGAGGTGCTGGTAAACATAAACAAAGAGGTGATAATGGCCGCGTTTGGGATTCCATCAATAGAAGTATATGGAGATTGGTGTATTAAAATGGCCCTAGCTAATTTTGACCAAAATAAGAGGGAATATAGAAACAATATAGCCATGGATTGGCTATTAAACCCTAAAAAAGGAGGATCTCATTTTCCCACACCCTTCAAGAAGGACCATATGTTTAGAGAGGTGAGAGACATAACTGTGATGTTAAACATAATAAAGGGTAATCCTGTAGATACTAATTGGGAGGACTGGATGTATATTTTTGTGCAAGCCATTTTAGATGTGGGTAATTTAGTTGATTGGGCAAAAATAATTGTAGAGTAGCTGCATGAGAGCCTATCCCAACCAGCCTTGGTTTCTAACTTTTACATGTCTTCATATATTTTCTATGTCCTTGCTATTTGTAGAATTTGGGATGGATTACCGCATGAAGAATGGAACAGTAACATGAATATTTATGAGTATCATCCCCTATTGCAGAAAAGAAAGAATCCTACAAGTTTCAAAAAGGTACAAGATAACTTTATGTCTAAGCTTGTCTTTGAGTTAAGAGGGAAAAACAATTCCAGGATGTTTGAGGAATCCATGGATTTTGTTAAGATATATGACATTTTTTACATACAATTTCCTACTTTTAGTTACCTAAGGGTTGGAGGTTTCAGTGATGAACCTCTAAAATTACCAAGGACCTACTTAGACAAATGTGTTTTGCTAGAGGTGGGTAGACAATTGTTGATGGTTGAAATGAAATACAAGGTCAAAAGAGGAATTGGCACCTTATTTCCATTGGAATTGGGGCATTATCATTTCAGGTTAATGCATAATTTCTCTTTCCTGACTAATGAACTAAAGGAGATGAATCTTCAACCATACTAGTCCAGAAACTATTATGATAGCAAGGGTTTTGTGGAGAACCATTTTAGAGTTGATGCTATATTCTTACATCAACCAGAGTTGGAATACTTTTGGGATGATTGCACAGATGAAGTTGAAGTCATGAAGAGACTATGCTCCAGATTTTCTTTAAGGCAAATTGCTACCTTTAAGCTTCCCTTTAACATTAAAAACATAAAAGATGATGTTGAAGATGTGTTGGAATCTGGATGCATGGGATCAAATGTAGAAGTGGTAATTAGGAAAATTGATTGGAAGGAAAGGGAAGAGGAAGATGTGAGGTCCTTAACTGAAGAATTCTTCAAAAGGACAGAAGAGTGGCTCAAATCTAAATGGAAGAAGAATCAGGGAGCCCCTGCAATGAAAACCAAAAGGAGTCCAAGAGTCCCCAAAATTGAACCATCCTCTATCTCAACTAATAAAATTAAACCATTCCTACTTCCAGGTGATACAGGTCTTAGAGAAGCCACTAATATTGAAGACTCAGAACTAGTTTCTAATAGTACAATGAAGTTTATAAGGTGCAGAAGTAAAAGGAATGAGAAGGTAGATCCAACCTTTTGTATTGTTCTTGATTCAGATATAGAGGAACCCAACATAAAGCAATTTAAGAGATTGAAAACAAACAAATCCCTAGCCATGGATTTGGGATCAACAAGACTCAATGGCGATTCAGGTCAGTAGGACCTGAAAATTCTAAATAACCCAAGCACTGACATTTCTTTACATAATACAAGCCCAAAAACTCTAAACTGGCTGGACCTATCCATGAGAAAAAAGAGGAATATTGTTCCTACTTCAGTTCCTATTTGAGATTTGGTTAGTAAGTACCTTAGGAAGTCTCCATGGTAGAAGAAACCAAAGATAGAGTCCATGTTGGATATAGACCCTAATACAGGTCACTGGGTTGCTGATATTTTCAAACCCAATTATGATAAAGTTAGTGCTAAGGTTATTGAACAAGATTTTAATGTGGAGAAAATAGACCTGGGGGTAGCCTCTAGAGTAGTGGACTTGAAGATTTTGAACTCTGCAAAAAAAAATATTAATCATCGGGTGCTAAAGGATGCGAAGGACAAGGTGAAATTGAAATAGGCTCTGTGTGAGATGGCTAAGTATATTCAATAGTTTCAAAATCATATCCCTTAGCCCCTAGCAATAGTTCCTCTGAATCTGGATGTTAAGTCTCCAGATAATCAAAACTTTATTGACCAGGTTCACAAAGATAGGTCTCTCTCTAAAGTGTTTTACAATTGGATGGAAGAGATTGGTGGAAAGGTCACTCAGTTTGCATAGGCTTACAAAGATATCACCAAGAGGTCCTCCAATTTGGTATCCACTATTGAAGAAGATGTTAAGCTCAGGGAAGGGAAAAGAGATGGATTGGAAATTGAAATAGCCAACCTAGATGAAGCTTTTGTCCATGGCATAGACAAATTTTTGGTTGAGAAAATGGTGCCTGAGGTTGGTGCCAATCTATTGTTTGCTACCAAGGTTAATGGGGAATGGTTGTGCACACTTCATGATCAAGGTGTGGAAGAATCCATTCAGATTCTAAAGATAGTGTCATGTGTCAAAGAAGTCCTCAGTAATCATATAGATTTCCTTTACAAATTGAACAAGGATGAAACCAAAACTAGAATCGAGGTGAAAGTAATGCAAGAATCCTTTGTGGAGTGAGTACGAAATGTGAAAGATGCTAAAGAGATCATGATTAAGGATTTCTCAGTTGTATCCTGATTTAAGTCACTTATATTTCTTGGTGAGGAGCAGATGAAGACATTGAAAACCAAACTAGGATAGTTACAAAATTGTAAGTACATCTGGGAGCAGAGGCTAAATTTAGCCCCTTCACCAAACCAAGTGGTGCTTGAGAAATTTGTGGCACCCTTTGAGGAGTGGAGTTCCACATGTAAATCAACTAATGCTACCACAAGTACAGATGCCCAGAAAGGCCAATCGGCTAACTAGTCTCTCATAGAGCAGTTCCAAGTAGTTTTAGGCTTTAGTTTCATTTTCCTTTTAATAGACAATTATTTATGAAACTGATCAGGCTCTGCGTGGCTATATATTAATTTTTGAGTGACCTTGAAGGGGTCGGTTCATTGGTTTCATAAACTTAGTTATTTAATATTTTCTGCAAGTACTTTCATTGTTGATGGTTTAAATGAACTAGAACATATGATATAATATCAGTTGGTTTATAGAAGATGATAGTATTTCTTTTGGATTAGTTGGTCTGATTATTGCATGCTATCTTGATTTTAGTTGGAATCAAATGCATGTTGCTATAATCTGTATATGTGTTCTATGGTTATTTTCCATTTTTCATCGTTATTTTCGTATCTATTGAATCGACCATTCTGAGAATGTTGTTCTATTAATCTTAGTCAGTTGGCTTAGATGAATGTGAATCTTTCTTGGGATAATAAATCTTTCTAAAGTCATTTTATATTGGATGCTTGAATAGCCTTTCTTACTTTAAGGTCAAAAGTATGTATTCAATTCATTCTTTACAATAAATGGAATATCAAGATTGATTTTTCTTTAAGGTGGTTGCTCCTTGAATTGCTGAGAGTTTGGTTGTGTGTGACAAAGTCAACTGTAGTATTATTTTTTCCTTCCTTTTTGAGCAAGAAAGTCAGAGGATATTTGTGTTTTGATAAGAAGGAAAATTTGTATACCAACAATGATGATGATGATGATGATGATGATGATGATGATGATGGAACTACAAGTAGGAATGTCATTTGCACCAACTAATCTAGTTTAAAATTTCACTACTTTGGAGATCCAAGGAAATGATTATAGGGATATGAAGGAATCATGTGAATCATTCCTTGAGGATGAAATTTTTTTAAAGGCTGAGGCTTTCAAGCAATTACTATGGAAAATGAACTTGGTTGATTATCACAGGAGATGTGAAGAGAAAAAGGCACAACACCCAGACAAATTAGATTAAGAAAATGAAGATGAAGTAAAGTTAGTAATGGCAGAGGAATTCAAGGCCATTACCCCAGAAGAAGGAAAGAGAATTGTGCATTAGGTTGGAGTCCTTATCCTAAAGAAATGGAACATAGAGGATGCCATAGCATTTGATGCAACGATGGAAAGCATGAGGTTGTATGGCCTAGAATCTAGAGATGGTCAAATCCAGAGGAATGCTTTTGGTGCTTGGTTGGGATTTGACATCAGCATTCATCATTGATCAAATAAGGAAGTAGCTAGAGGGCAGTCTATCTTTTGAGGCTCACATTGGTGATATGATTAGGGGAAGTGGATGTAACCCTAAATCCCAAGCTGTGGCAATGTGGTCCTTAGCTCCAAGAACCCCAAATCCTTTATTGGTTAGTATATAAGATAAGATGGAAGGGGAAAATATCATATGGACTATCCAAAATACCTATGATCTTGAGGTGCCAAAGGCTATGACCCATTTTGCCCATTTGAATGAAGCAAAGACAACCCAACTGTCAAACCGATATACAAGATTGCTTGAGAATTTAGTGAATATGACCAAGAACAAAGACTTGGGGCTGATGAAGATTAAGGTTTTGGAGGATGATGGAAGACTTGAAAGCTAAGCCTGAAGAAGCTTCTAAAGAAGTTCCCCCTCCAACTCTACAAATCGAGGTTGCGGCCCAACCAATGGCAGAAGCTTCTGATAAGGCAGTAGATGATTCAAAAAAAAGACAAGATTGATGTAACCTTAAGGGCTATCTCTGACATCATGCAACATAGATGTGAAAAGATCAAGGACAAAATAGACTCAGTCCATCAATCAGTGATTATGTTGCAAAAGACTAGTGAGACTGTGAAAGAGGTAGTGGTTACTTTGGAGCCACTTTTTAACATATGGTCTAGAAGAAGCACCTTGTTTGAAAAGCTAGATGCACTACAACCTCATTGACAAGACATCCTTGAGGTGGTTACTGGAGTTGGGGAAAAGATTGAATTGATTAGTACCACTTGGGGCTTCTTCAAAGGCAAAAAAAATCAAATAAAGGTGAAGATGGCCATGTTTGGTCAGGGCTATAGTAAGTATTTGCCTTCAGTGTATGGTGATGATGGTAATCCCATAGGTATTAAAGAGTGGAAGTCAAGCAACATAGATGTGAAAAGATATGGACTTAGTCCATCAGTGATTATGTTGCAAAAGACTAGTGAGACTATGAAAGAGGCAGTGGTTACTTTGGAGCCACTTTTTAACATATGGTCTAGAAGAAGCACCTTGTTTGAAAAGCTAGATGCACTACAACCTCATTGATAAGACATCCTAGAGGTGGTTATTGGAGTTGGGGAAAAGATTGAATTGATTAGTACCACTTGGGGCTTCTTCAAAGGCAAAAAAAATAAATAAAGGCGAAGATGGCCATGTTTGGTCAAGGCTATAGTAAGTATTTGCCTTCAGTGTATGGTGATGCTGGTAATCCCATAGGTATTAAAGAGTGGAAGTCAAGCATGGTTCAGGTAATAATCAGGTAGGAGCCCTTTCTTAGTAATGATGGCTCCTTAGACATGGATGGTTGCAACAACATTATTGATAACCTGATCAAGGTTGAAAATGACTACAATAAGTTTGTTACTGACATAAAGGCCATCACTAACTCCAAATAGGATAGGCAAATCAAGTTGTTATAGGATTTTTAGGGGTACAGTTGGCCCTTAGATGATGATGTGGTAGCTTGGGATAGGAGTACCAAACCAAAGAAGAAGAAGCCAACTGTCATCGAGTTGGAAGCAGAAGAAGAAGAGTGAATCACACTTGGCACCTAATCCTGAAATATAGGGAGTGCAATTATCACACAGAGAATGATGTAGGTTAGCCTGTAATGACAGTCATCATTCATGAAACAACCTCAAGTAGTTTCTTAGAAATATCCTCAGACAAAGGTGCCACCTATGAAGATTCCATTTGATAGGAAACTATTTTTTGTTCCTTTAGTCTCTAGTCATTATGTTTTGTACTTTTTGTCTATAGTGCAAGTCACTATCCTGGCTATCTGAAGCTTGTTGCATCCTTCCTTTGAGGATTCCAAGATAGCCAATGATATAAATAGAAAGTTTTCATATTTTTAAAGGGTGGTGAATATTATTTTGTAAAGAGAGTTCTGATAACAGTACTTTGGTCTTACAATTCTCTATCAAGAATGTACTGATACAGTTAAAATATCAATACAATATACTGGAACTCCTTTTCTTATTTAGTTTGTCTTCATGTATGGATGTTTTAATTCCTTTATGTATTAAATTGTAAGGCATTTTGATACATTGTTTACAAGGTAAATATAGGGGTTAAGCTTAAGTTTCTTTCAAGGGAAGGGTAAATCTTAAGGGAGATCTTTGGGAATTTTTAATCTGTATAAGAATTTGATAGCGGGATTTGCAATTGGGAAAATGGAGTGTAAGGAACCTCATTTGCATTTTGGGATATTTGTTTGATGAGTTTTCTATTGATGTAGGTTTTCTGACTTTGATGCCCTAGGATTTAGCACTGGTTATGGCTTAATTTGCATCTTTTCACCATCAACAATTCAAATAACCTATTTATTTTAAGTTTGATTGCATAATCTGAATATGTATTGTCTATGTCAAAGACATAGATAAATGTTGTAATGCTTAAGAGAAGCATATTTGAAAGGTAAACCTGCCTGAGCTTGAAGTTCAAAGTGAAGAAGGTTTTTCAACCTTAATACCTTAGTGTTTAAATTTTGTTAGATGCATCTGTTGGGAGTGCTAGAGTTTTATATCAGATGTTTGTGAATCCTATTTATCCTCTACAAGTTTGAGCACTAATAGTTTCAAAAGTAACAATACAAAGAGAGAATGAAAAAAACATCATTCAAATGATATTCTATTTAAATCAAAGGTGACAAAATTAGTTTAAAATGTAATGATCTTTTAGTCAAAAGTGATGGACTTTTGTGCAAATGCAACAAAATTTTGACTGAATGCAATACTTTGATAGATTTATGTTATCTAAGAGCTAAATCTATAACAAAAAATTTATGAAATTGATTATTAAAGTGAGGTGTGGGCCCCATGGTGGGCGCCAATAAATATGTGCTTTTTTGTGAACTAAAAACAATAATAAAACATTAGTATGAGCATTATATCAAAATCATGATAAAATTGATAAGAACATGAAATAATTACTCAAGAGCATTTCATTGCTCTCTAATCCTAAGGACCTATTAGATTTAGCTCTCAGCTACAATAAAGATCATATGTGACAACTTAGGAGATGATAAGAAGCTATGATGATTGATCTATTATAAATTGATGCAAATTATGTTAAATGATGCAAGAACTATGTAAATTAAGATGTGAAATCAACTAAGCTAAGCATGATGCAAACTAAATTGAACATTATGATAATTCTCAAATTATCTTGCTGTGCTCAAATGACTTTAATGCACTTTATAAATGATAATGGATGATTCACACTAAGAATTCATCATATTTATAGGATTTTACCAAGGCTTAGGGGGTGAGTTATGGCTAACCATGATCAAGATTTGGTTTGAGTTAAGGGGATGATGTGTCCTCCTTGAATGGTTAATATTAGATGATAGGAATGAATGGATAAGATAAAAAAGGCTATTTGTCATCGATATGAGCTTGTTCCTCATCTCTAATTGGCTGAATTTATTTTTTCCTTTTGTGGTTGGTGACATATTTTATGATTTAATTAATCCAAAAGAATTAATTAAATTATCCATGTGTGATGTGGATAATGGGTTGGAATCCAAATTTATTTGAAATGATTAATTAATCAATGATGAACTATACAATTAAATATTTAGTTCAATTACATAGTAGATGGAAATTAATTTAATTAATCCAATTGATTGAATTTAATTCATGTAGCTTCTTGACCATTTTAGGGGGAGTATTAAATTTTTAAGTTATGAAGCATATACATATGTGGTATTGTTTTGACACTTAGTCATTTTTCACTAAGTGTTTCCATCAATGCCAAAGGGGGAGACTGTTGGAAAGAGACACTGCATAGGTTCTTTGGTGTTTACATAGTAGATGAACATTGATTTAATTAATCCAATTTATTTAATTTAATTTATGTATCTTCTTGACCATTTTCAGGTGTATACAAATTGTATTCAACTTAGGGGGAGTATTAAATTTTTGAGTTATGAAGCATATACATGTGTGGTACTATTTTGACACTTAGTCATATTTCACTAAGTGTTTCCATAAATTCTAAAGGGGGAGACTATTGAAAAGAGACATTGAATAGGTTCTTTGGTGTTATCATTTATGGAAACCCGAGTTAGTGTACACATCCACATTGCATTATTTGATCATACTGGTAGTTAGATTGAATACTTGTTCTAGTCTAGCAAGTTGAGAGCGAAGCATATCAAAATGATTAGTATTTTGGTTGGTACTTATTTATAGGTTAATATATTGTATTTTATATCTAAGGGAATATTTATGGATGAATGGACTACCCCATTCCTGAGATTTGTTGTCTGGTGATAATTGGTGTGATAGTTAGAAGCATTTGAGTATCAATTTTTGTTTTGACAATGCAAGACAAGATAGTCAACTTATGCAGTTGATCCTTATGTGGATTTGATGGAGATATTTTGGTGATTGTTTTTGTGATCCAATAATTTTGTCGAACATATTTATTAATGTGTAATTAATTATTTTGGTTTGCATTAGTATTTGTATTCAGATTTTGTCGACAAATTGTACACATTTGATTATTTTTCTAGGTTTTCTTGAGCCCACATGAAGCCAATCTAATTTATTGTTATGGGTATATAATATTGATGTCTTTGGTCATTTTTGTGTGTGTAGAAGGAATATGTACCGATTGTGTAATGAAATACAACTGATTTAGAACCTAATTGAAGATCTGTGATTAGAGATCACCGAGTTGTTGATTAGATATGTAATATGATTAAATCAGTAATATGTTGTCATTGATGTCAACTAGTTTGACAACACTTATTTTATAAGTTACAATAACTAAACATTTGTAGAAAAGGAGTAAAAGAGATGAAGAACATAAATATCTACATGAGGAAGATGTATATGACAGATGAGGATAAGGAATAAATTGAGTAACTTGTTGATGAGTCAATGACCTTATGTTATTGACTTGATTATGTTTCATTCATCTATGATGAGGAAAAGAACTAAAAGACACAAGGCAGTGTGGTCAGTTGATGAAGCATTACAGTATACACCGAGCAGTGTAGTGTAGACTAAGCACATTATAAACTAAGCTTGTGTTCACTGACACATTTCTTTGTTAACCAAGCAGGAGAAAAGAAACTAAATGATTCGTTTAGCCGTTAAGGATTGATGAGCTATAAAGTACATCAAAATCAGTGATGGAGATAATGTTTTTTACAAAGATCAATGACTAGCATAATTCAAGGAAGATCTAAAGGATGAAATCAAAACATGTTACTGGCACATCAATCGAGGAAGGTTTAAGTAGAAAAATGGACGAAGGAGAATAAGAGGCAAAATCTAATGGAGAAAAAAAAAATGGTTTACTTGTCTATTTAAGAGACTAGGGTTTCATTATGAAACTCATGCCTGAAGAAGAAGGACTACAAAATTTATCGCATGAACAAGCTTCATGTATGCCTGATCAAACTGGTTAAGGAGAACCAAACCATAGAGTTTACCGAGCGTCAGAAAGCTATTACCGAGCGACAGTAAGTCATTGATTATTGTTGATACATAATTGTTATACTGATCATAGGATTTGATTGAGCGTAATGTAGATCTGAACATCTACAATTAAAGTTGTATTGTAATCAGATCAACTGTTGTTACATTTTAACCATTGTAAATAGAGAAATCTCTTAAAAGAGTGGACTTGAAAGTCTTATATGTATCATTCATAGAATAAACATTGTTATCCTATCAACCCCATAGTGAATGCTGGTTGGAAGATATGGTTGGTCTAAAATCTTCTAACAAGGTCACACCTAATAGTGTGTTTGTAACCTTTAATAGGGTTGGGTCTTCACCGACCTCACTTCAGAAGAGTGAACATTTTTGGGTTGTAGGTCCCAGGTGATTTTTCCCTTCACAAGGTTTCCACGTTAAATCTTTTGTGTTATGTTTTCATTGTGGTGATTGTTTGTTATCATACTTTACATATTGCATGTTAGATTTGATCAGTAATCATTAGTTGTTATTAACTAGTAATCGGTAAAAGCACAGACAATATAGTATTTTATGTTACTGAGTTGTAGAAGTTTAAGTAAATTGTTTTGGATTATACATTTTTATTTGGGATTATGGATAACTGATTCACCTCCCTCTCAATTATTCTAACAATTAGTATCAGAGCATTGGTTGCTTGGAACAGAGTTTTAAGTACTTCAGCACAAAGGTCTCAAAATGTTTAAGAGGGAAGTGCCAAAGCTAAACAAAGATAACTTCACAATATGGAAAAGTCGAATGAAGCTACATATATCCAGGATTGGGAATTCTGCCCTAGATCTGATGGAGAATGGATACCTTGCACCACCCAATGGTCCCTTGACCCTTGATCAACTAAGGGATAGGCATGAACATAATGTTACTATGATGGAGATTGTTGCTACCTGTTCAAATGCTGAATTTGAAGACATCAAGGACTGTACTACTGCTAAGAAGATGTGGGATAAACTAGCTCAAATTTATAGTGGTGATGTGAATGTCAAGAGAGAAAGAGTCAAAAGCTTAAGAGGAAGATTTGATGTCATGAAGATGAAAGAAGGTGAAAACATTGTGCAATACACAAATATAATAAAAGAGGTAGCTCGCTGTTAGAGCATTAGATGGATTTATTGATGAAGACACTGTGGTAAGCAAAATTCTAAGAACCCTATTGCCTATCTATGCAATCTGAATATCTGCAATTCATGAAAATAGGTCAACACCTAACAACACACTCACTCTTGATAATCTGATTGGAAAGCTTACAACATTTGAACTGAATAACTATGATAATAGTGTTGTACCCAATGTTGAATCTGCTTTCATGACTTCTCTGAAGATTGGTAAGTCTAGTAGCAGAAATAATAAGAATGATGATAGTGATAGAAATATTGATGATGAGCTTGATGAACTTGAAGCTCTTATGGCCAGAAGGTTACCCAAAGGGAAAGGAAGATATAGAGGCAAATTACCTTTAGCATGCTTTAACTGTAAAGAAGTTGGCCACATTGATGTTAGATGTCCACACAAGAAAGATGATGATAGAATCAAAGACCGATCTGAAGGAAGCTATGGGAGAAGATACAACAAAGGCTACTGACACTACAACAAAGACAACTGAGACAATAATGACAAAGGCAAGAAGGTTTGCTACATTGCTGAGCAAGAAGATATCACCGATACTGACACTGATGATGATGTGGAGGTAGTATTTGTGGCAATGAATGATGATTTCAAACAAGATGAAAGGTATGTAGAGACAACACTTATCTCTAAGGTTAATAAGAATGACACATGGATTATAGATAGTGGTTGTACACATCACATGACTAGTGATGAAGAAAAATTTGATTATCTTGAAGAATACAATAGAGGATTTGTAAGAATGGGAAATGATGCACCCTGTATGGTAAGAGGTAAAGGATCCCTGATGATAAATGATAGATTAAAATGTGAAAATACTTATTGGGTAAGAGGATTAAACTATAACTTGCTAAGTGTGGCACAACTGAACAATTCAGGCCACTGAGTTGCTTTTGAGAGCAAAAAGGTGAAAATATTTGATGATGGAGGAAGACTTTTTGGAACTGGTACACAATCCAGAGGTAATCTATTTTATCTTGATAATGATTAGTCTTCTTTTTTATTGATGAAAGATGAAGATGCATGGTTGTGGCATAAAAAGTTATGTCATGTGAATTTTGATAACATGATTAAGGTCAGTAAAAAGAAAAGAGTTAGAGGTCTGCCTAACTTGTCAAAGCCTGATCGTGTTATGTGTCATGAATGTAAGAAAGGTAAGATGACTAAATCTAGTTTCAAAAGAAAAGATTATTCAACAAAGAAAATACTTGAGTTGGTTCATACCGACCTATATGGTCCTATGAGAACTCAGAGTTATTATGGAGACATATATTTTATTCTTTTTGTTGATGATTATACTAGGCTAGTGACTGTCATGTTCTTAAAAGAAAAATCTAAGGCATTCAAGATGTTCAAGTGGTATAAAGAAAAAGTAGAAAAAGAGACTAGTAAAGAATTGAAATGCTTAAGATCTGATAGAGGAGGTAAATTTATCTCTGATGAATTTACTAATTTTTGTAATGAGCATGGTATTAAAAGACAGGTCTCTGCACCAAGGACACCACAACAGAATGACATTGTCGAAAGGAGGAATAGGTCAATTGTTGACTGCACAAGGACATTAATGATAGAAAAGAATGTTTCTCAAACATATTGGAGAGAAGCCGTTAGCATTTTTGTCTATGTGCTAAACCAAGTACAATTGAAGGACACTAATAAGACACCCTATGAGTTATGGTTTGCACATAAAGCCACTGTAAGTTATTTCAGAATTTTTGGAAGAAAATGTTTTATTCTGAAAGATGAAAGAAATGGAAAGTTTGACTCAAAAGGTGATGAGGGGATATTTCTAGGATATTCCAGTAAAAGTAAAGCATACAAGTGTCTGAATAGAGTAATTAATAAAATGATTGAAAGTACTAATGTTTGAGTTGATGAGTTTGATGATAAGAATGCAGAGGAAAGCAAAAAGGAACCTGAGGACTACAGTAGATTCACTTACATTGAACAACCTGAGTACCTACTGATGCAGCAGACAGTGACAACCGGTTAGCAGGAAAACAATACGGAGGAACAGGAAAAAGAAACCGACGAGTAGGAAGGATCTACCGAGCAAGCAAATGAACCTGCATAGGATGAACAAGAAAGAAGAAATTGGATACTGGCAATTTTTACCAGAAGACATCATCCTGAGACACAAATCATTGGAGAAAGACAAGCTGGCATGCAAACAAGGAGTAAGACAAGACAAGGTACATGTCTAGTTTGTGAATATGAACTGAAGAATGTAAAAGTTGCATTAGAAAATGATGAATGGGTTAATGCAATGAAAGAGGAAATAGAATAGATAGAAAAGAACAAAACTTGGACTTTAGTACCCAAACCTAAAGATAAGAATGTTATCGGTACTAAGTGGATATTTAGAAACAAGTAGAATGAGAATGGAGAAGTAACAAGAAATAAAGCTAGATTGGTATGTAAAGGATATGCACAGGAGGAAGGAATTGATTATGGTGAAACATTTGCACCTATTGCTAGATTAGAAGGAGTCAAAATGTTACTTGCATATGTTGTACACAAAAAGTTTAAAGTTTACCAAATGGATGTCAAGTCAGCATTTTTGAATGAAATACTTAAAGAAGAAGTCTACATAGAACAACTTGAAGGGTTCGTGGATCCAAAAAAGAAAGATATGGTATGTAGATTACATAAAGCTTTATATGGTTTGAAGCAAGCATTGAGGGCCTGGTATGAAAGGCTGCATACTTATTTGCTAAGTATTGGATTTGTTAGAACAAGTGAGAACAATAATTTGTATATGAAAGGAGATACTGATGATACTATTATTATTGCTGAAATATTTGTGGATGACATTATTTTTGGAGGACAAGATCAAATCTGTAAGTCATTTGCTGATGAAATGAGAAGTGAATTTAAAATGTCTATATTTGGAGAGATTAAGTTCTTTCTAGGACTACAAGTGATTCAGAAAAATGATGGTATATTCATCACATAATCCAAATATATCAAAGAAGTATTGAAGGCATTTGGCATGGAAGATGTTAAACCTATGAGAACACTGATGACTACTGGATGTAAACTGACTAAGGAAGATGAAACTACAGAGGTGAACCAGACACTGTACCGATCTATGATTGGTAAGTTAATGTATGCAGTGCATAGTAGAGAGTCACACATGGTTTCTACAAAGAGAATCTTAAGACACCTGAAGAAAACCGAAGATTATGGATTATGGTATCCTAAGAAAGGCAAGTTTGAACTCAGAGTCTATATCGATGCTGATTGGGCTGGAAATGTGGATGATAGAAAAAGTACCATCGGAGGAGCATTTTTCTTTAGTGAAAGACTTGTTACATGGACAAGTAAGAAGTAGGCTTGCATTTCTCAATCTACAGCAGAAGCAGAGTATGTTGTTGCTGCTACAAATTGTTCAAATATTGTATATATTAAGCAAGTTCTGGAAGGTATGAATGAGATAATCACTGGGCTGGTGATTATATATTATGATAACACCAGTGCAATAAATATTTCAAAGAATCTAGTGATGCACTCTAAAATAAAGCATATATCTATTAAGTATCACTACTTAAGAGAGCAAGTACAAGAAAAACAAGTTAAGCTAGAGTTTGTTACATTAAAAGAACAACTTGCAGACATATTTACAAAGCCTCTACCAAAGGATACATTTGAATAATTGAGGACTAGACTTGGGGTCCGTCCCCTGTCTACTGGTCACTAATGTGATCTGGATGTTGCATCAGCCTAATCTTATCAGAAGATCATGCATGTTGATGCAGCATAGTTCACACTTTGGATCATGTCTAAGGTTGTGAAAAGTTTGAAGAACTGGAACAGATTGGCATATTAGTATACAAAGATATAGAGTATGCACTGGACAACAGAGAGTTACATGGCTACTATAGAGTTGTATGTTTATTTGTTTCTTTGGCACTATTGTCAAAGGAAGAGATAAACAATATGAAAGAATATGCACCGATGAGAACACTGAAACATCTATCTAAGGGAGAGACAAACTGAAAGAAAGGGAGAGCACTGAAGATTAGTTAATGAGAATAGAAGAAAGAATCTGAGAGCTAAAAAGATCATATCTGCAGAATGTCAAAGCTGCATGAGTAATGATGTTGAGTAACATAGTGATTAAACATATTAAGCTAGGGAGAGCTTGTACAAAATTTGTTCATAGAGTTTTAGAATACATGTTTGGTATGTGTATGGTATATTTCATATTACTTGAGTTGCCATCAATGCCAAAGGGAGAGATTGATGAACTACAACTGATTTAGAACCTAATTGAAGATCTGTGATTAGAGATCATCAAGTTGTTGATTAGATATGTAATATGATTAAATCAGTAATATGTTGTCATTGATGTCAACTAGTTTGACAACACTTATTTTGTAAGTTACAATAACTAAACATTTGTAGAAAAAGAGTAAAAGAGATGAAGAACAAAAATATCTACATGAGGAAGATGTCTATGACAGATGAGGATAAGGAATACATTGAGTAACTTGCTGATGAGTCAATGACCTTATGTTATTGACTTGATTTTTTTTCATTCATCTATGATGAGGAAAAGAACTAAAAGACACAAGGCAGTGTGGTCAGTTGATGAAGCATTACAGTATACACCGATCAGTGTAGTGTATACCTAGCATAGTATAAACTAAGCTTGTGTTCACCAACACATTTCTTTGTTAACTGAGTAGGAGAAAAGGAACTAAATGATTAGTTTAGCCATTGAGGATTGATGAGTTGTAAAGTACATCGAAATCAGTGATGGAAATAATATTTGTTATGAAGATCAATGACTATCATAATTCAAGGAAGATCTAAAGGATGAAATCAAAATGTGTTATTGGCACATCAGCCGAGGAAGGTTTAAGCAGCAAAATGAATGAAGGAGAATAATTGACAAAATCTAATGGAGGAAAAGAAAATAGTTTACTTGTCTATTTAAGAGACCAGGGTTTCATTATGAAACTTATGCCAGAAGAAGAAGGACTGCACAATTTATCACATGAACAAGCTTCATGTATACCTGATCAAACTGGTTAAGGAGAACCGAACTGTAGAGTTTATCGAGCATCAAAAAGCTATTATCGAGCAACAGTAAGTCATTGATTATTGTTGATACATAATTTTTATACTGATCATAAGATTTGATTAAGTGTAATATAGATCCGAACATCTATAATTGAAGTTGTATTGTAATCAGATCAACTGCTGTTACATTTTAACCATTGTAAACAGAGAAATCTCTTAAAAGAGTGGACTTGAAATTCTTATATGTATCATTTATAGAATGAACATTATTATCCTGTCAACCCCATAGTGAATTTTGGTTGGATGATAACGGTTGGTCTAAAATCCTCTAACAAGGTCACACCTAACAATGTTTTTGTAACCTTTAACAAGGCTGGGTCTTCATCGACCTCACTTTAGAAGAGTGAACATTTTTGGGTTGCTGGTCCTAAGTGGTTTTTCCCTTCATAGGGTTTCCACGTTAAATCTTTTGTGTTATGTATTCATTGTGGTGATTGTTTGTTATCATACTTTACATATTGCATGTTAGATTTGATCGGTACTCATCAGTTGTTATTGACTGGTAATCGGTAAAAGCACATACAGTATAGTATTTTATGTTACCGAGCTGCAGAAGTTTAAGTAAATTGTTTTGCATTATACATTTTGATTTGGGATTGTGGATAACTGATTCACCCCCCTCTCAGTTATTATAACATTGTGTGTATTTGAACATATGCAAGATAAATATTTGTGCTTTAAATCATGCAGAATAGTGTAGCAAAGTATAGAATGATGAAGTATATGACATCTGTATAATGTACTTTACCAAAACTTTATTTTTGCGTATGAATATTGTTTTCTTAATTCAAACAATAATGTCACATTTTAATTAATATAAAGGTCATAAGATTTCTCATTTTGAGCAGTGAGCTCTAGGTAGTGTACCTGAAGGCATGTGCATTCCTCTTTGTAATACTTTTGTAGACTATTTTCATCTTATGGATTCATCCCCACCATGATTTTTCCCTTAATTAGGCTTCCACGTACAAACATATTTGTGTTATGGTGTCTTGGTTGTTTGTATTGTGTTCTTTCATCTTTATTTTGATTATATGTGCTAAGTGGTTGAAAGAACATATTAACAAAATTAAAGATTGCAGAATATTGATTCACCCCCCTCTTAGTGTTCCTTAATTCCAACATGTACTACTATTTCCAACTCAAGGTTATGAGTCATATAGTTGATTTTATGGTCCTTGAGTTTCTTAGACTCATATCCTATCCACAACCCTCCTACATCAAAACTGCCTCAATGCCCTCAATATACACATCGATGCAAATAGAAAAACAACGTGTAGGATCAAGAATTATGAATATAAAAGCACTACTTAACATCTCCTTAAGAAACTATAATTTTTTCTCACACTAATTAGTTTAGAAAAATTGATGAAGGGTCACACCACCCTTACCAACTCATAACCAAAAACATAACAACATGGAGTCAAAAAGAAGACAAAATGCTTTACAAAGCATACATTAATACTTGAAAATCATTACAATTTGATAGATCTTACAACATGAGAGATCTTACATCCTCAAAGCGTACAATCTAAGAGCTTACAACTTAAGAGCTTTTTTCCCAATACAAGATCCTACAACTTGAGAGCTTCAACTTGAAGATCTTGCTTATGAATGCTTCTATGCCTTTTTTATATAGGCATTTACCATCCAAGATATTACAACACAACCAATGTGGGATAAAAGATAGATGCAACTACCTTGATATAAATATTAAATACCCACCCAATTAATATTAAGCACCACCATGTGGGCTAATTACAAAATTACATTGCCTTTGTGGGCCAATAAGAAAATAGAAAGGTTTAACTACCTAGCTACAAATATTAAATGCAAGAACTTTCAAATTTTTAAAATGCCACCTACACACCTTAATAAATGAAATGATTTCTTTTTATTTATTTATTTATTTTTTCTTTTATTCCACCTATGCACCTTGGAAAATGAAATAACTTTTTCTCTTTTTTTTTCTTTTTTTCTTTTTTCTTTTTTCCTCTTTTTTTTTTTTTTCCTCTTTTTTTTTTAAATTTTTTTTATTTTATCATGCCCCCTTTTTATTTTGTGATGCAAGATGCTCCTGCATCAGACACCCAAGGTAGGAAAAATTTTGTGAATATGGATTCACAAAATGAAGTAGCCACTGCTGATATTTTTTTTTTTCTTCTCTTCCAACATCTTGTTGGAACAAGTATCTGCTACCGATGTTGACAATACTCCTCTGCAATCAACTTTGTCCATCTGTAACTCTCATTCTCCTCTAAACTTGTAGGATCTAATGCATCTATAGTAAACTCTGTGATACCATACAAATCTTCTTTTGCATACCAACCATTATCATTATATTTCAAATCCATCTCAAAGTTAGCATACCATGATTCATAAAAATTTACCTCTTTCACATTTTCATCTTTGTTTTCTTCTTTCATGTCTTCAACAAGGCATGTAACAACTTCTTTCCTTTGACCTCCAACCAAGATGTTCCACTCTTCCTCAACTGCTGTAATCTTCATTAATAAATCATCTTCATCAACTTCAGATTCATAAATATTTTCATCTTGATCCTTTTCCTCTTCTTTTGTACAGCTTGCATGATACTCCACTATAACTTCTTTCTTTCCTTCATCCAAAGAATTATCATCACCTCTTTGAATCACTCTTCTCTTTTTCAGCTCTGCTTCTAATTCAACCACTTGCTTCTTCAAATCTAGTATCACAACTCTTGTCTCTTCTTGATATCTATCTTTAATTTTCTCAAGTCTAGAAATTCTAAGAATCCATCCAATCACAAAAGTCATCTTCTTCTTTCTCTTCTCCATACTCATGTTCTCTTAAGAAAATATTTACCCAACCCAAGGTCCTGGTGCAAACTACCTCACAGCCGGCGATCTATCTACACACTCAGGAACTCCCACTCTGATACCACTGATGAAGGGTCACACCACTCTTACTGACTCATAACCAAAAACATAACAACATGGAGTCAAAGAGAAGACAAAATACTTTACAAAGTATACATTAATACTTGAAAATCATTACAACTTGAGAGATCTTACAATATGAGAGATCTTACATCCTCAAAGCTTACAATCCAAGAGCTTACAACTTAAGAGCTTCTTCCCCAATACAAGATCCTACAACTTGAGAGCTTCAACTTGAAGAGCTTGCTTATGAATGCTCCTATGCCTTCTTTATACAGGCATTTACCATCCAAGATATTACAACACAACCAATGTGGGATAAAATATAGATGCAACTACCTTGATACAAATATTAAATACCCACCCAATTAATATTAAGCACCACTATGTGGGCCAATTACAAAATTACATTGCCTTTGTGGGCCAATAAGAAAATAGAAAGGTGTAACTACCTAGCTACAAATATTAAATGTAAGAACTTTCAAATTTCTAAAATGCCACCTACACACCTTAATAAATGAAATGATTTCTTTTTATTTATTTATTTATTTATTTATTTATTCTTTTATTCCACCTATGCACCTTGGAAAATGAAATTTTTATTTTTTTTTCCTCTCTCTCTTTTTTTTTCCTCTCTTTTTTTTAAAAAAAATTTAATTTTTTTTCATGTCCACTTTTTATTTTGTGATGCAAGATGCTTCTGCATCAAAAACTTCTTCCCCTTTCTCCATAAGGAAGTGATGGGATGAGCTACCTTCAAGAAATACCTTACAAAATGCCAATAGTAGCTTTCTATAACCATAAAAATGAAAACCTCTAAAACATTTGTGGGTGATGGCCACTCCACTATAGCCTAAATCTTTAATGGGTCCACATTTATACCATCACTAGAAATGAAATGACCAAAGTATTTCACCTCTATATAGAAAAAATTATATTTTTCCAAGTTTGCATACAAATGATTTTTATGCAAACACTATAGTACATAGTGCAAATGATGCTCATGCTCCTCAAAAATCCTAGAATACACATGAAATTTCATCTAAAATTACCAAAACAAAGTTATCCAAATATATCTGGAGTACACCATCCATCAAGATTAGAAAAACTCATGGTGCATTAGTCAATCCAAATGGTACCACTGTGAACTCATAGTGGCCATATTGAGTGTAAAATTTTGTGCGATTGATATCCACCTCATGAATCCTCAACTGAGGGTATCCATACTTTAGATCAATTTTAGAAAAAAAAAGTTTGTCCCCTTCATCTTATAAAATAAGTCATCTATGCAAGGAAAAGGGTACCGATTCTTAATCGTTACTTTGTTAAGTTTTCAGTAATTGATGAACAACTTGAGGAAACCAAATTTATTCTTTAAAAAGATGACTGGGGATCCCCAAGGAGAGACACTAAGTTGAATAAACTACTTAGAAAAAAATTCCTTCAACTACAATTTGAGTTCACTCAATTCTTGAGTGGTCATATAATATGGAGCCTTGGATATGGGCTCCACTCTTGGTACCAAATCAATGCCAATATATATGCCTCTTTGAAGAGGAATCCTCAGTATCTTGTTGTAAAAAATATATACAATTCCTAAAGTAATGGATGGTCAAGGGTGATATCTCTGTAAGATTTGATGAAAAACAAATCTATTAAGCCCAAGAATACTGCATGCAAAAACCTGTCACAAGGAAGAAATGTGTAGGAAACAAATAAGGGTTTTTCTCTTACAATGTGAGTTTTTATTATCAGCCAAAAGAATGAATGAAAATATAGAATGGATCAATCCTTATAGAAGGAGATCAAAAAAGCTAATGGAAAACCCTAAAAGGTAAATAGGCATTTAATAATTAGATTTAATTATTAAATGACTAATGCAAGTGCATAAAGGGAAATCTTAAGAGGTAGTAAAGTTAATTTAATTAATGTAATTAAATTAATTCTTTACTCTAACACCCCCCCTTAAGATGAGCAACAATGCAGCTACAAACTATGCAAGAAAGAAGCAAATGAACTACAATGCTGAATACAAATTTGGGTTCCAACAACATGGTTTGATGAGGTACCCAATCACAACCAAATCTCTAAGAAATAGAGAAATAGGGAAAACCACACAGGAAAAACCCTCCTCCAAAAAGAGATAGAAAGATGCGGAAAGTGGAAAAAAAGAAAGGAAGATAGGCCTCAATGAGACCCCCCAAGGACAACTTTCTTTACCCCAATCATATAATGCAGCTGAAGATACCGCGGGGATACAAAAGGCTTAGTGAAGATGTGAGAAACCTACTTCGAAGTGGGAACATACTCCAACCTAAGAGAACCATCCTAAATCATCTGCCTAATGATGGATCTCAATGTACTTGGTTCGTTGATGCTTAATTGAGTTGTGGGAAATATGAATGACACTCTTATTGTCACACCAAATAAGAGTGGGACTATCAGGAGGAAACCCAAATTCTATCATCAATTATTGAAGCCATAAGACCTCCTGACTAGCTAGCACAACTACTTGATACTCTGCCTATGTAGATGATAATGCAACAATAGTCTTCTTTTTGCAAGACCATGTGATAGGACCAAAACCAAGACAAAAAATAAAGCTAGAAGTAGACTTCTAACCATCTGTATCACCACCCTAATCAGTGTCTATGAAACCAACAATGTGAAGATCTCCTGATGTATAGTGAATTCCATATGAAGTAGTCCCCTGAATGTACCTCAAAATACATTTGGTATCTTGCCAATGAATCTCATGAGAATCATGGGATAATTGAGAGACAATTCCAACCATAAAGGAAATGTCAGGATGATTGTGTGTTGGGTACAACAACTAACCCACAAGTTGCCTATATAAGGTGGAGTCCACTGAAGGAGTAGAGAAAGTGGTAGACAAAAGAACACCTGACTGAAAAGGTGTGGGAGAAGGCTTGCAATCAAGCATGTTGAATCTCTAAAGCATGTTAAGAGCATACTTCTGTTGGTGTATGGAAATCCCATCTGAAGACTAAATAACCAGTAGGCCCAAAAAGTAGTGCAGAAATCCAAGATATGTCATCTCAAACTGCTCCATCAATGCTCTCTGAACACTCTAAATCATAGAAGATGAGCTACATGTGATGATGAGATCATCAACATACAATACAAGTATTACAAGATCAGCCCCATGACATTGAATGTACACTATAGGATGAGAATGACAACGGGTGAAGTGTGAGGCTAGCAAGAAAGATTCCATATTATCATACCAAGATCAAGGGGCTTATTTGAGACCATATAATGACCTCCAAAGTCTACACACAAGAGAAGAATCCTTCACAAAACTCTAAGGCTATTCTATATAGATCTCCTCATGTCGATCCCCATGCAAGAATGCACTCTTCACATCCATCTGATACACTGTCCAACCCTGTGAAGATGCAAGAGAAAGTACCAGGTGAATAGAATTCATCTTGGCGATAGGAGAAAAGGTCTTGGAGTAATCAATACCCTCCTCCTATGAAAAGCCCTGCACAAACAGATGTGCCTTATACCAATCAATAGAACCATCTACAACATACTTGGTACGGTACACCCACTTGCACTGAACCACCTTTCTTCCTTTCAAAAGAGTACAAAGATCCCAAGTGTGATTCTTCATCAAAGAAGAGTACTCCTCATCCATAGCCCCATCCCACTCAGAATGTCATGTCACCTCTTAAAACTTTTGAGGATCATCTCAAACAACCTATACGCCTTCATATCATCATAGTAGCTAATAAATATTAGTGGTCAACTCTTCCTCTCCATGGCTTTTTTCTAAGCATCTAGAATAAATGCCCAAGCCTCACTACCAAACACTCAAAATGTAGAAACATCAGACTTAGCATGGGACCAAGCCTCCTCAGGAGTCAAATGTCATAATACATTATGAGGAATCTGATTCTGAATGTTGTTGGCACAATTCACTACCTCTTGCCAAAAGGAAGGTTGCATATCTCAAGACTGTATCATACAATTGGCCATCTCCCACAATGTTTTGTTCTTTCTCTCAACAACACCATTCTGCTAAGTGGTATGGGGAATTGTCGGTTGATGCAATATACCCTTCTTAGTGCAAAAGTCATGAAAAGACTGATTCACATACTCCCCCCATTGTCAGTGTGTATCTGTCTGATAGAAAGACTAGATTGCTTCTCCAAAAATGTCTTAAAGACTTGAAATGAATCAAAGACATCAGACTTGTACTTCAAGAAGTACACCCATGTACGTCTGGAGAAGTCATCAATAAAGGTGAGCACATAACGAGCACCAAAAAAATGAGTGGGAAATGACCTAAGATCACTATGTATCAATTCCAATGGTTCCTTAGCACATGAGCATCTGCTTGTCAGAAAGTGATCTCTATGATGTTTTCCAAGTGCATAACCTTGACAAACACCATGAGTGTAAGAGATCTAAGAAAGCCCAATAAATAACTTGTGTACTCATATGTTGTAGATATCTATAGTTGACATGGCCAAAATGCTCATGCCAAAGCTTTCTCACTATGTCTACATGAGCAACAAGAGAAACACCTATATAATTAGAGCTCTCAAAGCCATCAAACCTGTATAAGTAAGACTCTGAATCAAAACTCCCAGTAGAAAAAAACAAATGAGGATCATGGAGGTCTCTAATAACTACATCATGTGGAGAGAACTCAACTGTCTTACCAGAACCAAAATGGAAAATCTAATAGACAGACATGAGGTTTGTAGAAATGGTAGGAACAAAAAGAACATCTTGTAGAGAGCCACCATCCAATGAAATAGTACCAGAACCTATAATTGAAAGTTGTGCTAAGTCATCAACTGTAATATGTGTAGTAGCACTCTAAGAAAGTGAGGTAACCAAACTAGGTGTGTGTGTCACATGGTGCAAAGCACCTAAATCAATGATCCAAGTAGTAGTGGAAGATAATGCTCATGCAAAAAGAGCATGGTCTTTCCCTATGGGAGTAGGTGAAGGCTATGGAGAAGCAATACTATGCTATTGCAAGGCTTCCTCTAGAGCCTCAAGATGTTTCCAACACCTAGAAATAGGATGCCCTTCCTTGCCACAAAAACTGCAAGGTTCACTTGTTAACTTCTTAGTCTTGGAGGAAGACTCATGAGAATTAGATGATTTAACCTTAGAAGTATATTTCTTAGACTCTTTTTTCTAAGGTGGCTTGGAGGAATGCTCACTTCCAACTGAATCTATTTTGGGCTTCTTCTTTTGCTTTTGTGTCCCCTTAGAAGTCTGAGCAACCAAAGCTTGGTTCTTAGTTCCAGATAAAGAATCCAACTGTGTGATATTGGCCTTCTTGCTAGTCAAGTAATCATAGAACACCTCAAAAGCAGGCATCTGGAATCTCTGACCCAATTCATCCATGTTAGAGTGGAAGGTGGAGTATAAAATATGAAAGTTTCCTCGAAGCTTTGATAGAATCAGGTAGATACACTCTGTGTTAGTCTTAGCCTTTCCACATCCTTGTAATAAAGACCTCTACTTCTTGAACTTCATCAAGAATTCCTCAATAGATGGAAAATGATCTAGTACAAGAGAGGTAAGCTCTGCCTCAATCTAAAGTACCCATAACTCATTCATTGTACCAAACAAGGTGTTAAGCTTGGTCCACATAGCTAGAGGGGTATTGCACCCATCAAGATGAAATTGTAGACTATCTGATACATGTAAATAAATCAACCCCATTTCCTCATCCATCGTGTTCCTGTGTTGCATGACCTTAAAAGGCCTTTGTAAAACTGGTTGCACTATGTTTAAACAACACCACAACCCTTTTGACCAGAGAAGTTGTGTCATCAAGGATTTCCATGGGTGATAGTTATGAGGGGTTAGAAGTTCTAGAGAAGAAGAGGTCTCGGCCATTTTTTTAGAAGGGGTTTTGTTTTGATATAATTTCAAGTTTACTAAAGTAAATTACAGAAAATAAGAAATAAAACACCCCCCACAATTCAATAAATCAAACCCTAGAAGATAGAAAAGACTGCTTATAATGAGAGAGAAAAAAAGCTTCAAATGAGTATCATGTGTACCTTGAATTTTTCTGATGAAAATATCCATAGATATGGATAGCAATCATAGGTAAAAAAGCTTGCAAGTCAAAGTACGGTACCTACAAGGGTTTGAAGTTCTACCTTTTCAGATCTACCATTGTAGATGTTGACTCATGCACAATAGTTAGAGGAATAAGGTACAAGTCTATTAAATGACACTAGGAAGGACAACATTGTAAATGGTGTTGGGAAGGACACCCAAAAAAAAATCCCTTTCACTTGCATGTGTTTAGTTGAAGAATACCATATTTCTTTTGTCAAACCCTTGCTCCTTATTTTCTTCAAACATGAACAAGCTACAACAAATCCAGCTCTGATATCATGTAAGATTTTATAAAAAACAAATCTATTAAGCCCAAGAAACCTGCATGCAAAAACCTGTCACAAGGAAGAAATTTGTAGGAAACAAACAAGGGTTTTGCTCTGACAATATGAAAGTTTTTATTATCAGCCAAAAGAATGAATGCAAATATACAATGGATCAATCCTTATAGAAGGAGATCAAAAAACCTAATGGGAAACCCTAAAAGGTAAATATGCATTTAATAATTATATTTAATTATTAAATGACTAATGCAAGTGCATAAAGGGAAATCTTAAGAGGTAGTAAAGTTAATTTAATCAATGTAATTAAATTAATTCTTTACTCTAACAATCTTTTCTAACTCACTCATCCATATCATTAACTGAAATAATAAAGAATTGTTATCCTTAACGCATACACTACTTAAGTTGCATTGCAGAGATCATGCAGAGGTATATAAGTTGTTGGACCCCAACAATATACCTCTCCTTTCCAAAATCATCAAAATGTTGTATGGTCTTAACCTTATAATCAATTGTGGATCCATGGTCATATAGCCAATCCATACCAAGAAGCACACCATAAGCTCCCTAGGGTATGAAATAGAGATCAATAGTAGTTGCAAATGATCCTAGATCTAACTTACAATTATGAATACATGAACTACCTTCCACCTATCTCCTTTCTTAATTGTCGCCAACCCAAAACTCTCTACTAATAAAGGATAAATTAAAGAACTTTTAGCTCTTGAATCAAACAAAATTGATGTAGAAATACTTCCTATCAAACCCATGGTCTTGATTATTTCTCCTTGATGATATGTCAGCCTCCTATCTATAGTTGCAAAAACTCTATGTGACCTACCATAATCACCAATAGTGGGCTCTAAAGTATCATGTCTCTTACTAGAGGTCACAAATATTCCCTAATGGAAATTAACTACAATGTGTCCATGTCACCCAAAAGAGAAACATCCCACTCTACCAAAAATCCTCACTGGTGGAGGTGCACTAGATTGCTAAAATTTAACCCGACTGACATTCTATTGAAAAATTTGTGCTTGCTAGAAGTTCTAATTTCACTTATTATGAAACTAATTATAGTAAAGAATAGAATTATATCCACCATCATGCTTATTCTAAAATTTATTCTTTTAGTGGTTCTTACCATACATAGGAGGGTGATTAATAGACCTTAAGGATCTGTGGGACTAATTCCCACTATATCCTGATCCAGAATGAAGAGAACTATCTCTTTGAATACCAACATGTCCACCTAAACCCAAATCCAAATTCTACTTCACAAGAGTAGCCTTAATGACTACATCCATAACTATCTTGGCTTCAAAGACTCTCACTCCTCCAACAATGCAACCACTGAGGCCCCTATTACAATGTTGCACAAGTATAGGCTCATCATGCTTATATCTTGAGCATGGCTTGATCTCATAGAAACTATTGGTTCCTAAAAGGGTTTACTCTAAATAGATGTCAAGTTACCCTATCTCTTCTCTATAGAGATACTAGCTCTAATCATCAATAACTTCAAGGACTTTGACCAACTAACAAGGAAAACTCAACCCTTTTTCACTTTGGGCTCTACAACACCCTAGAGGGTAATCCTTTGATTATTTCATAACCTCTACAACAAATTTATGAAGAGAATCAAAATTAAAAACATCTCACATAAAATCAACACAATTAGGATAATATTGAAAATTGGCTAAATATTCATTTATCCTCAATTAAAATGGAGCATGATATAACAATGCAACAACATTAACATTAAAATAAAGATGATACTACGTGATTATATCAAATTTGTTGAAAAACAAGATGAAAATTGAAAACCACTACTAGAAAAACACTATAACAATTATTAGTGCATGAATCCACTGGGTAATGTCATCCACAAGACATACATCTACATTTACAACAAAGTAATACTAAATAACTTTAAGATATAAGACAACATTGCATTTTAATTTTACTCAACTACAATCTAACCTAATCTGATTATCAAAATCCTTGAAGAAACCCTATGAATTTGTGAATTTATCATTGAAGTATTTAATTGATTCTTTGAACCAAATCATGAATCAAATTCACATACATCACAACAATGCACTAAATATAATAAAATATTTGATTCTATTCCACTCAAAACTCATAAAATTTAAACAAAGGAGAGGTTTAGGCTAGAAAGTATATTTCATTGATTCTAAATTGCTATTAATTTCATATATAAGATATAATATTGATTGACACAACACCTGCAAGAAATAAACACTAATTCCTTTAATTGTTATGTAAATATTTTTACAATTGTTCAAAACTCATCTATTCTTAACCTAGGACCGACCACCTAAACATAAATAAATATAAAATGAAATAAGAACCCTATCTCATGGCCTTGATTACTCTTTTATAGAAACAATCAAGAAAAACAAGCTAAGGGTTAGAGGAGACATATGTCATGTTTTCATTTGACATAAAAAACTTCAGTTACAAAATATTTCCTAAATAGTAGAAAATAACAATCGCTTGAACTGGAAAGAACTTGCATATGGTCTTTACACCATATTTCATGATGAAAATATGATTCTTTGGGCCTGTGACTATAATAAATAAAATCTAAACTAACTACAACAAGGTACATGACTAATGGCATGTGACCACATCAGACAGTTAGGAACTATCTGTCTGTCCTCCTCAATCCTTAATGTAGATATTTACAAATATGGCATACTCCTCCTTTGATGGAAACTCAAAATTCATAATTTTATCTGCTTTGGATCTATAGGGATTATACTTTATAGCACACTGATTTTTCCCCTCTCAAAGGTCTCAAAAAAAGGACCTTTATTAATGATTTTGTACATACTACCCTCCAAATTATCCGTGTCAAAAACTTCACAAATGAGGTCAACTTGGACATCAATTTCCTTCTTAGATTGTTCCTTCCATGTATGGAATAGCTTTATTTTCCCCTATTGATCTATGATACCTAATAAGAGAGTATAAATTGTTCCATTGAAACTTTTTTTTATCAAATCCCTCATCCTCCTCTCAATACTTTTAGGCAGTGCTTGGAACTCCTTTAAAAATTTTACTAACCCAAAAGTTTGTTGAATTTCCTCAGGCCTCTCCTTATATTATTTTGAGCCTAAATAAATTATTTTTATCTCATTAGCCCTTTGTTTTCATTTGGAAAATAAGGGTGTTGTCACTTCTCTATCCCTATCAAAATTGTGAACTGTCTCAAACAATAAAGAGTAAAAATAATGAATTCTAGCCATCTTATCATCCACCTTCTCATTCAAATGGTATAATATAATGTTGACAACCTCCTTTTTTTGAGCCATAGGATTCTCCTCAATATAAAAAAATTTATTTTCCAACTCCCCATTCTCTGTGACAATTGCCCCTTGGTGGGGTCTACTGAACATGTTGGCTCTTCAATGATTGGAATTTTTGGAGTAGAGGAAGTTACCTTATCTGACACCTATTGAGTTACAAAATTTGAGGAAAAATGGGTGGCCTCTGAAATTGTTGGATTAATTGTGATTTTAGAGGATGAGGATAGTGATTGTTGTATCCTTTGTTCCAATAAGGTCACCTTAGTTTCCAATTAAATGAACCTCTCCTTGAACTTATTTTTCACTCCAAAAATGTGATGATACTTAGTCTAAATCCATAATTTTCACTCTAATCCTTCTTGGCTACAACTTTAGACAACTTTGTAGCATCTAACACCAAACATGTTGCCTTAATTTGATAAGCATCACCTTCCCTCTTGAGGATTACATTACCCCTCATTTTAGGGTTAATTTATGCTATGTCAGGTTTTTGCTCTCCAGGGAACAATGAATGTATTGCCAAGGTTTCATAGTCATAACTGAATCTTGAACCCTTCATTGCAAGGCTTTCTTCTTTTAGCCTCTTCAACAGAGATTTTCTCTATGCTAGGATCATAAGAAGTCAGAGCCCTCAAAGTTTCCTCACTTGGATCCATGCCTTCAGGTAGTGCCTTTGCAACATCTTGTTGTTTTTTCCATATGAGGAAATTCCTAAACTCCTCACTCTTGATGAATTCATCATCGCTAAGGAATTCCTCCTGGTAAAATTCTCTCCTATATTTTCCAAGCAATAGAGGCAATTCCTCCTCCTCCTTTGAGGCCACCTTTTTTCCTTCTGTAATGGTCTTTCTCAACTGGTGATAATAGTATCTATTACCAAGCACAAGAGCTGAAGCTCTGTCAATTACTTTCCTCTATTTCTTCACCTTGGAGGGCCAACCTTCCTCAAGTCTCTTCCTTTTTTGTGGTATTTCGGGAGTATCCTCTACCTCTGGTGAGTTTTGAGTGACATCAATGACATAAGGGTCATTGGTTTGAGGTGGACTGTCACCTTCTTGTGACTCATTAGTATAATCTTCACAATCAGAAGAGGATTAATCTTTATCCACATCCATTTTTTCCTCAATTTGTCCCTCTAGTTGACTAGATAGGGCACCATACATTTCAACCATTCTATCAATTCTTTTTAGGTAAGGGAGATCGGGGAAGAAACCTCCAAAGACAATTTTAGCCTTTCTGACTTGATCCTCCAATTTCAACAAATCATAGAACTTGGTAAGCCTCCTACCAACCTCATCTTCATTTATGATATTCCTTATCACATCCTCTTCATCACACCACTCATGTTCCCTAATTGTACTAATATTGGGAATCAATGTCATCCTGGTAGTTTTGATAAAGTTCTCAAAATCAACATATCTGCAAATAACAATGGTCATTTTAAAATGGTTTAGCTAAGAGTTGAGCTGTGGTAGTGCCCTCTTACCAATCAGGAAGTTTCCTATCCTGAATTGCCTTGGTGTGAAAGTGCCCTTCCTATGGGGTGACAAATGCTCCTTGTCAATCCATATCAGCTGCCAAATAAATTCCAGCTGAGCAACCCTTGGAGGCACAAATTTTGGAAGCAAATGTGGGGGATGTGGGCATCCATAAACTCTGATTATAGTGAAATGTCCCCCCAAGTAGAAATCACCCCAATTATGACCTGCTTGCCATTTATCTTCATATTGTAAGGGCCTCAATAGCTTCAAAATCGTAATTGGTAACCTAACTGCATTTGTTCCTAACATCTTCAAAATTGGGAAAACAATCCAATTTTGAAAAATACAGAAGTCACATTCATTGGAGGTGTAATTCCACACCCTTAGCCAATATTGCACTGGATTAGGTTGAACTTCAAACATAAACCTAGGCTTCAACATTTGTATATCCAAGCTATTAATATTGAAGTACAAAATTAGATGCATTAGAAGGGAATAATGAATGAATCTAATGGACCTCTTATTTTGTTTAATAGCAACTAAACCCTCATGCATTCTATCAATTACATATTGGATGTAATCATAGTTTGTGTTAGCATGGGAATTATGAATATCAAGGATGATCATCAATAGTTCTATTGGAAGCATCGCTAGATCTCCATCCATCCCTAGAACTCTACACAATCCATGGCACAAAAACTTCATATGAAAGTTGAGGGACTTAACTCATAGGGAGCATTCATGCGAGCTGGGAGAGGGGCTACATATTTACCAGTCTTTCTGATATGCTTGATCATTTGGATTTTCACTAGTCCTACCTGACTCATATATTTTTTCTTTTCCTTTTTAAGGTCTATTTCTGTGGAGGACGAAGAATAGAAGTCAAAAGCCTTCATAAAAGACCCCCTATCCAGAGTTACAAGGATTGACTGGTCACTTTTCCTGATTGTTTTTGAAATAGGGTCATATAACCTAACCAACTCAATAATGAGATCAACATTGATTTTTTGTGGGAGTTTTAAGAGAGGTTAAGACCTCTTAGAAGCTACATTTGATTTTGTTTAATTTCTGTGGTTGCATGAATAATAATCAAAATATGAAGGATCATTGAAAATCATTACCGCGTGTACTCTTAAAATCTCACTTTAAGATGACTAGATTTATTGAGTTTGACCATTGGAACCTAGTGTAGCATCCTTGAGGCTGTTTAGATGCCTCTCCATTTGGGGGCATGGGGACGGGCATGGGGATGGTGACATAATTTCTTTTGAATGGTCCTTTTAATTTATTATCCTTTACATCATATTTATGCTTTTAAGTTCATTTGAAGAAGGAGGAGGAGGAACGTAGAAGAAGGGGAAGGGAAAGAAGGAGAAAGTGAAGGGGATGAGGAAGGGGAAGGGGAAGAGGGAGAGGGAGAGAGAGGGGGAGGAGGAGGAACAAGAGGAAGAGAGAGAGAGAAGAAGAAGAAGAAGAAGAACATGAGGAAGAAGAAGAAGAACATGAGGAAGAAGAAGAGGAGATGGAGGAGGAGGAAGAAGAAGAAGAGGAGGAGGAAGAAGAGGACGAAGAGGAAGAAGAAGAAGAGGAGGAGGAGGAGGAGCAAAAAGAAGAAGAAGAAGAAGATGAAGACGACACACAAATTTTTAAAAATGGTATGAATATGCAAATTTCACCATTACAAATAATAATAATTTACTAGATATATATGTATTATTTTAATATGAATATCTTTTTATAATTATTCAAGATAAAATAATTATATAATAAAAATAATAAATGCATTATAAATCTCCCCTAAACTTTTATATATTAATTTTTTAAATAATATTTTAATGTTCAACCAGTAATAATTTTTAAAAATTAACATAATCTAAAATTAATTATTAATAAAACTAATATAATCATTCATATTCTATTTATTTTTATATTTATATTATATTATTACTAAACTATAACATAAATAATATAATATTAATGTATTGTTATTTAAACTATTTTAAAAATAATTTATAATATATTATAACTTTTTTATTTTATAATATTATATTATAATATTATTATATTTATATAATTATGTTGATATTTTAATTTTAAATTTATATATTGTTATTTATATTATATTAACATTTTTGAACTATATTACATTTTTTTATTAATTTATTATAAAATAATTAATTCATCATATTATGGCTGGAAAAAGATGGCTAAAATCCTTTGACAAACCTATGTTTGTAATGTAAAGAAAAAACAAACTTATATTTAAAAAGGATCAAACCTACGACACATTAAAATTACCACTTTTTATAGTGATAGATTTTTTTAAGGCGACGATAAATTTTAATTCCATATAGGTCAAATCATCACCATGATTGTCAAAGTGAGCAAGATATCAAATGCTTCTGAGCTATGATAAACACAATTTGAACGCACAGTGATGACAACTGCCGCTTTTGTTCCATTCCAATCTGCCATTGAATTTGAAAGGTGGAGAAAAGGGGCAACATCTGGGCTTCGAGATCGGCGTTGAAATGCCATACTCTTATTTTCCTCTATAGTATGTGACTTGCCGATAACCGATAACTAGACATGTAGCCCAATAGTGATGACAATGTAACCTATCTTTTCAATCTAGTTAGAATGAAAAAAAGTGATCTACGCTTCAATGGTATTCATTTTATTTACACGATTTCCCACCGTTGGACGCAAATTTTAGCTCCTCACTTTCAAACTAGCAATCACACCTATGTGTGCAATGGGTACGCCGAAGAGGTGTGGTAGGTTAGTTAGGGAAATTTTTGGTCCATTTTTTGCATACATTAATGAAGTACATGAGGTCAAATGGAAGGTTTTTAAATAGAAGATGATGTTGTTTATTCAACAAAGGTCTCAATTGAGAAGTGATAGCTTCAAATTATAATATTACACACACATGCTTCACCTCTCTCTCTCTCTCTATCTCTCTTAGACAAGGCAATTTAATTTAACAACTCAACTCTTGTGAATTATAAAGAGGCCTTGAATTTGACGTCAAGTGAATTAAAAGTGATCTTGTCCTCAACCTAATACATTTTTAAAGGATGAAAAGCTTATATAATTACACAAGATTTAAAGAAAAATTAATAAAAGGGTTTTAGTTCCCCAACCTCAAATGCAAATATTATAGGAGGTCTAGAACAAGCAAAGTTGATTTGTCTTGAAAGGAGTGCCCCATCAACTCAACAAATCTACCATGACTAAGTTTTCATGTTTCCTTCTACTTATGCACTCCAATATGGTTGCATGAATAATAATCAAAATATGAAGGATCATTGAAAATCATTACCGCATGTACTCTTAAAATATAACTTTAAGATCACTGGATTTATTGAGTTTGACCACTGGACCCTAGTGTGGCATCCTTGAGGCTATTTAGATGATTCTCCATTTGGGGGCTTGGGGATGAGCATGGGGATGGTGACATACTTTCTTTTGAATGGTCCTTTTATTTTATTATCCTTTACATCATATTTATGCTTTTAAGTTCATTTGAAGAAGAAGGAGGAGGAGGAGGAGGAATGAAGAAGAAGGGGAAGGGAAAGAAGGAGAAAGGGAAGGGGATAAGGAAGGGGAAGAGGGAGAGGGAGAGAGAGGGGGAGGAGGAGGAGGAGGAGGAACAAGAGGAAGAAGAAGAAGAAGAACATGAGGAAGAAGAAGAGGAGATGGAGGGGGAAGAAGAAGAGGATGACGACAACGACGAAGAGGACGAAGAGGAAGAAGAAGAGGAGGAGGAGGAGCAAAAAGAAGAAGAAGAAGACAGAGACGACACACAAATTTTTAAAAATGGTATGAATATGAATATGCAAATTTCACCATTACAAATAATAATAATTTACTAGATATATATGTATTATTTTAATATGAATATCTTTTTATAATTATTCAAGATAAAATAATTATATAATAAAAATAATAAATACATTATAAATCTCCCCTAAACTTTTATATATTAATTTTTTAAATAATATTTTAATGTTCAACCAGTAATAATTTTTAAAAATTAATATAATCTAAAATTAATTATTAATAAAACTAATATAATCATTCATATTCTATTTATTTTTATATTTATATTATATTATTACTAAACTATAACATAAATAATATAATATTAATGTATTATTATTTTAAAATATTTTAAAAATTATTTATAATATATTATAACTTTTTTTAATAATATTATTATATTTATATAATTATGTTGATATTTTAATTTAAAATTTATATATTGTTATTTATATTATATTAACATTTTTGAACTATATTACATTTTTTATTGATTTATTATAAAACAATTAATTCATCATATTATGGTTGGAAAAAGATGGCTAAAATCCTTTGACAAACCTATGTTTGTAATTTAAAGAAAAAACAAACTTATATTTAAAAAGAATTAAACCTACGACACATGAAAATTACCACTTTTTATAGTGACAAATTTTTTTTTAAGGCAGTGATAAATTTTAATTCCATATAGGTCAAATTATCACCACGATTGTCGAAGTGAGCAACATATCAAATGCTTGTGGGCTACAGTAAACACAAGTTGAACGTGCAGTGACGAAAACTACCACTTTTGTTCCATTCCATTCCGCCATAGAATTTGAAAGGCGAAGAAAAGGGGCAACGTCTGGGCCTCGAGATCGGTGTTGAAATGCCATACTCTTATTTTCCTTGGTAGTATGTGACTTGTCAATAACCGATAACCAAATAGGTAGCCCAACTGTGACACCGATGTAACCTATCTTTTCAATCTGGTCAGAATGAAAAAAAGTGATCTACGCTTCAATGGTATTCATTTTTTCTGCACGATTTTTCACTGTTGGATGCAAATTTTAGCTCCTCAATTTCAAAATAGCAATCACACCTATGTGTGCAATGGGTATGCTGAAGAGGTGTCGTAGGTTAGTTAGGGAATGTTTTGGTCCATTTTTTGCATACATTAATGAAGTACATGAGGTCAAATGGAAGGTTGTTAAATAGAAGATGATGTTGTTTATTCAACAAAGGTCTCAATTGAGAAGTGATAGCTTCAAATTATAATATTATACACACATGCTACACCTCTCTCTCTCTCTTAGACAAGGCAATTTAATTTAACAACTCAACTCTTGCGAATTATAAAGAGGCCTTGACTTTGACCTCAAGTGAATTAAAAGTGATCTTGTCCTCAACCTAATACATTTTTAAAGGATGCAAAGGTTATATAATTGAAAAAGATTTAAAGAAAAATTAATAAAAGAGTTTTAGTTCCCCAACCTTAGATGCAAATATTACAAGAGATCTAGAACAAGCATAGTTGAGTTGTCTTGAAAGGAGTGCCCCATCAACTCAACAAATCTACCATGACTAAGCTTGCATGTTTCCTTCTACTCGTGCACTCCAATAAGGTTGCATGAATAATAATCAAAATATGAAGGATCATTGAAAATCATTACCGTGTGTACTCTTAAAATCTAACTTTAAGATGACTGGATTTATTGAGTTTGACCACTGGACCCTAGTGTGGCATCCTTGAGGCTATTTAGATGCCTCTCCATTTGGGGGCATGGGGATGGGGATGGTGACATACTTTCTTTTGAATGGTCCTTTTAGTTTATTATCCTTTAAATCATATTTATGCTTTTAAGTTCATTTGATGAAGAAGAAGGAGGAGGAGGAGGAATGAAGAAGAAGGGGAAGGGAAAGAAGGAGAAAGGGAAGGGGATGAGGAAGGGGAAGAGGGAGAGGGAGAGAGGGGGGGAGGAGGAGGAACAAGAACAACAACAACATGAGGAAGAAGAAGAGGATATGGAGGAGGAAGAAGAGGAGCAGGAGGAGGAGGAAGAAGAGGACGAAGAGGAAGAAGAAGAAGAGGAGGAGGAGCAAAAAGAAGAAGAAGAAGATAGAGACGACACATAATTTTTTTTAAATGGTATGAATATGAATATGCAAATTTCACCATTACAAATAATAATAATTTACTAGATATATATGTATTATTTTAATATAAATATCTTTTTATAATTATTCAAGATAAAATAATTATATAATAAAAATAATAAATGCATTATAAATCTCCCCTAAACTTTTATATATTAATTTTTTAAATAATATTGTAATTTTCAACCAGTAATATTTTTAAAAAATTAATATAATCTAAAATTAATTATTAATAAAACTAATATAATCATTCATATTCTATTTATTTTTATATTTATATTATATTATTTAAACTATTTAAAAAATTATTTATAATATATTATAACTTTTTTTAATTTTATAATATTATATTATAATATTATAATATTTATATAATTATGTTGATATTTTAATTTTAAATTTATATATTGTTATTTATATTATATTAACATTTTTGAACTATATTACATTTTTTTATTAATTTATTATAAAACAATTAATTCATCATATTATGGCTGGAAAAAGATGGCTAAAATCCTTTGACAAACCTATGTTTGTAATTTAAAGAAAAAAACAAACTTATATTTAAAAAGAATCAAACCTACAACACATGAAAATTACCACTTTTTTATAGTGACGGATTTTTTTAAGGCAACGATATTTTAATTCCATATAGGTCAAATCATCACCACGATTGTTGAAGTGAGCAGCATATCAAATGCTTGTGAGCTACGGTAAACACAAGTTGAACGTGCAGTGACGACAATTACCGCTTTTGTTCCATTCCAATCTGCCATAGAATTTGAAAGGCGGAGAAAAGGGGCAATGTCTAGGCCTCGAGATCGGTGTCAAAATGCCATACTCTTGCTTTCCTCTGTGGTATGTGACTTGCTGATAAACAATAACCGAACAGGTAGACCAATAGTGATGACGATGTAACCTATCTTTTCAATCTGGTTAGAACAAAAAAAAGTGATCTACACTTCAATGGTATTCATTTTATTTGCATGATTTCCCATCAGTGGACGTAAATTTTAGCTCCTCACTTTCAAACTAGCAATCACACCTATGTGTGCAATGGGTACGCCGAAGAGGTGTGGTAGGTTAGTTAGGGAAATTTTTGGTCCATTTTTTGCATACATTAATGAAGTACATGAGGTCAAATGGAAGGTTGTTAAATAGAAGATGATGTTGTTTATTCAACAAAGGTCTCAATTGAGAAGTGATAGCTTCAAATTATAATATTACACACACATGCTTCACCCCTCTCTCTCTCTCTCAGACAAGGCAATTTAATTTAACAACTCAACTCTTGCAAACTATAAAGAGGCCTTGACTTTGACCTCAAGTGAATTAAAAGTGATCTTGTCCCCAACCTAATACATTTTTAAAGGATGCAAAGATTATATAATTGCATAAGATTTAAAGAAAAATTAATAAAAGGGTTTTAGTTCCCCAACCTCAGATGCAAATATTACAGGAGATCTAGAACAAGCAGAGTTGAGTTGTCTTGAAAGGAGTGCCCCATCAACTCAACAAATCTACCATGACTAAGTTTGCATGTTTTCTTCTACTCATTCACATGCCCTCCATGATGGGATTCTCCACTTGTTTATGATCTTCTAGATGCATTTGTGTGCCAAGTGATGATCTTCATAAATCAATACATGTAAAATAGTAACCCAAATTCCCAACCAAGCGCTTCATATTGTGTTGTTTTGCATGGACTCCATTCTTCTCATCCTGCCACGCTTACCCATCACACTTGTATAGTGCCTCACAAAAGCTAACAATATATTCACAACAACATGTATGGGCATATCTATCTCTAAGATAATTCAATAATCCCACACCTAGAGAGATTTTATTCATGGTTTTTAATGCCCAAATTGTTCTTATTATTAGTTTAGTTAGCTAGGGCATATACACATATTGGGTTTGTTTGAGCTAAGGAATATTTGGGTTTTTAGGCTTTTTAAGCTTTAAGGGTTTCAAATGGCTAAATGACATCAAAGAGTAATGGGCAAAATCAAGGAGAATGCAACCAACTCCATTGAGGTTTAGGATTTTGTAACACTTTTTATATCGGGTTCAATTTGGTTATTCTTGGTTGGGCTCACATTAGTAGGAACTGTGGTGGGAATGGTCCTTTTGACACCTTTATTCATTTTGTTCAGTCCCATATTGATACCTATGGGAACATTACTCTTTTGTGGTAGTTGTATACCCATTTTTTTGTTGTAGGTTTTGGTCTTTCAGTGTTTAATATGCTTTCATGGATGTAAAAATACTCTTTTTACACAAAAATCTAACACTAACATACTAATAAGTAATCACTGTATGCACCCTAAAATGGTTGCCTAGACTTTGGGCCCCCATTCAATAATTTATCAAATCCCTGAATCAATATTTTCAAAAATCAACATTTACAACTCAATATCAATTTCCTTGATCAAATCTTATTTTATCATTTTTTATTATTTGCCTTGGGCTAACCATTTTATCCTAAGTCTTTATTTATTTAAAAGGAATATTTCCTCCCCTTTTAATAAATAAAAAGCCCCCACTTTTCCTCGTCCTAAGTTGCACAAATAAAGCATTATTCTTATTTTATAAAAAGAAGAAAAACACTTTTTGTCTCATATGGACACAAAAGTCAACTCTTATTTTCTCATTGGAGGATATTTGTGCACATGGATTGCTCCTCTTTCAAGCTCCACCCTTGATTAAATCTTTTGCCTCTTAATCTCCATGGTCCATTCTTTCTCATTTCCTATAAAAGAAGAGCTCTCTTCTTCATTTGCATATATCAAACTTTTTATGCTAATGTTATGCTGCAGGTTCTCTAGGTCACTTTGGAGCTTTTGAAGATTTGGAGCATTCTTGGCTTACATTCTACATGTTATTCTAGTTTCATTTATCATGACATTTATAGCTTCATATTTAGCTTAGTTTCCTTTGTGCTTTACATTAATTCATTTAGCTTAATTAGGAGGCTTTGTAATACTTGCATATTTCTTTTCATAGCATAGCTTGCATTTCCATTTCTAGCATAGTTGCATTTGCATTTGCATTTTTATTTGATTCTTGGGGATATTGGCATTCTTTCCCTTGTCTTCATTTGAATCTCCCATTGCATGGTTTACTAGCAAGGTTATTGGCTTAATAGCTCTAGCTGAGAGCATTCTTAACACCCTTGCACTCCATGCCTAGGGAGCTCTAGGTCGCTTTCTAAGGTATCCCATTTATGGATTCTCTTGGATATAATGATTTAGAGAAGTGCACCATTTGAGTGTGTACAATCACTATATGAAATGAAAAATAATTTCATTAGTTCTCTAATTATCTGAAGGGATGGCATCATGGTGGTAGATGTTGTACAAGTGGTCATTTCTTTGTATTTCTAAACTGTGGAGACTGAATAGAGCCATCGATGCATATTGAAACACAAATATGATAAAGACATCTTGTTTATATATATATATATATATATATATATATATATATATATATATATATATATATATATATATATATATATATATATATATATATATATATATATATTGATGTTTCTTTAATACATATTTTGTGAAATAAAAGTAGTAATGAAAATGCAATGGCCAAAAATGGTGATTGAGGAGGTCACAAGTTCGAGTCCAACTTGAGCCGCACTGAGGTGTTTCTGGGCTTAGTTGATAAGACTGAGATACGAATAAAGGAGACATGCTAGAAGCTCCACAAACAAGAGATTTTGGGGCTTAAGAAGGTTAAGAAAAATCTTTGAAGCATGATGTATTTTTCTAATTTCATTATATAGCTGAGAAGTAAAACAAAGGACAAAAATAATGGAACAAAATGAAGAGAATTAAGTACAAAGTGAACACACAAAAATTTATAAAATGATAAAATAATATAAATGCATTCAATCTCCTTACCCATGAAAGTTAGTGTTAGGTCAAACATGTCCAAAATGGCGAGGGGTTTTTGATCAAAGACTGTGCCTATATTAATAGCAACTTTCGACGCTGAGATAGGTTATTTGCTTTTATTTGTCATGTTATTTATTTGTTGTTCTTGCAGCTTGGGTTTGATACTTTTCGATTCCAAACATTTAGAATGGGAGAAATCGATATGGTAGGTAAACACCATGAGAGAAAAAAGTGTTGTTGTAAAGAGTAAAAATATATTTACAAAAGGGTAAAAGAAATATGCATAAATATAAGAAGAAATGTAGTAGTAATGAGTATAAACGAATTTCCAACAAGGTAAAAGAAATCTATATAAATATAAAATACCATATATGCATCATAATCTCTATAAGTCCCATATTTTCATACAATATTGAGGTGTATCGAGAGGTAGAGGGAATGACTCTGTATGACTATCCTATCACTGAGAAGAATGGCCCTATGAAAAGATAGGGCAATTTCTTGTCGTAGCGGTCGATAAAGAGGAAAAAAAATCATAGTTAATCCAATTTCTTCTGCCATGAAGCTACCATGTTAACCCTAAATGTGGCAACAAATTTGTGTACGTGCAATTTATTTTAACCATTTCTTTATGGAGATGGAAACAGGGAATGCTACAATTTATTTTGTTAACTATTTAATAAGAAGTTACAACGTGTGTCGTATATTCTATGAGGACGTGCTTCCACTAGCGAAAATTGTGTTGCTTTGGGAATGGTAAAATAATAGATGCAAAACAATAAATGAAAAAGTGAAATGCCAAAATTTTTGCATTTCCCTCTGACCTTGCTTTTTGTGAGACGAAAATTCGCAGGGTAATGAAAAAGAATCATGCCGCCAAACAAAACGACGGTGAAAAAGCAAAGATACAAATTGAAAGAAGACCACAGACATAAAAAAAAGAAGGATGACCAAGATATTTTGGATGGTCGTCCACTCTTTGTATTCGATATCAACCACTAATTGCTCAATTTAACTTGTGCATCTCATTCGGTGTAAATACGCAAATTTCACCATTACAAATAATAATACTACAAAGAGCAGGCCTATTGTACCAAGGAAGTTTGACAAGAACAAGGAATATGGCTTAAACAGAATGGGAAGACATCTTTCTAGCCTGGACTTGGATCCTTTAACAATTAGCTTGATAATAAATGAAGCAGATGAGAGCTGAGCAATTAGCTTCCCAAGAAAAATCTCGTAAATGAACTGTGTGTACCCCAATTCCTGTGCCTTTTGCACGTATCTAAATGACATATTTGAAACAATAAGAGTAAGGCTAAAGAAGTTAATTTTGCATTGCTAGACAGATCTGTATGTTTTATCCATAATGACCAAACTTCATAAAACATATAGACCTATCTAGTGATCATATTGTGCTGAAGGTGGTGCCTACTTATCTTTACATAGTTGTTGCAGTGCAGCAGAGCATTAGGCACCACCTTCAGCACAATATGATCACTAGAAAGGTCTCTATGTTTTATGAAGTTTGGTTGATGTGGATAAAATATACAGATTTGTCTAGTGATGCAAAATTAACTTCTTTAAGCTTTACCTTTGTTGTTTCAAATATATCATTTGGGTATGCACAGAGGGCACAGGAATTGGGGTACGCATAGTTCATTTATGAGATTTTTCTTGGGAAGCTAATTGCTCATCTATCATCTACATTATTATGAAGATAATTGCCAAGGGATCCAGGCCCAAGCTAGAAAGATGTCTTCCCAAACATATAAAAATATGCACATAAACACGATAGCTGAGAAACATAAATGTAGATTTCACAATAGTTAAGAAACATAATTGTAGGCATCATGGTCACAATTTTTTGGAGATAATGTAATTGAGTTGTATACCCAAGCCATGGAGAGAAACTTGTACACCTCCAATTCCAAATTGAATACATTTGTTGGAGGACCTTGTATTCATGAGCAACAGATGTAGTCAACTTGGAATCGGAGGTGCAGGAGTTGCTCTCCATCATCTGGGTATACAACTCAATTACGTTGTCTCCAAAAAATTGTGACCACGATGCCTACAATTATGTTTCTCAGTTGTTGTGTCCCAGGACCCCTTATGACCCTTTACAACCATTTACCATCCCTAAGAATACATCTTAGAGGTCTTAAAATGTTGTAAAGGGTCATAAGAGGCTCCTAGGAGGGGCCAGATGAGCTTCCACCTTCACGTGGTTGGCCTTGTTAAGTAGAGAATGTTATAATCTTCTTGAAACAAAGAGAAGCTCAATAATTTAAGGTCTCAGTCCATGGACAAATTAAATTAGACTTACTATCCAAATTGGTACATTGATGAGAATCAATGATGGGTCAGAGTTTTTAGATTATGAGAAGACATATATGCAGTGGAGGTCAGAAGGGATTTTTGTGGAGATTTTCTAGATGTGGAGATTTTCTAGAGTGGCTATATACATATGAGGGTTTCCAGATTGAGTACCAGTGCAGAGATGATGATTCAGTAACCTACGTCTATAAAACTTTCACAAATATGTCCTCTTAACAATTATGTGCATATTGACTGGGTATACAACTCAATTAGTGGTTATTGAAAGGACATTGTGCAATCAAGGGTGAGAATTTTTTTGTGTTTAGACTCAATATTGTTGTGACTTAATTTCTCAGTCTAGTTCAAATCATATTGTGAGGCTTATTCTCTCTTTTGTTCAACTCAGGAAAATCTTTAGAAGTGGAAAGTTTTATTGAAAGGTTAATGACCTCGAGAAAGAACATGTTTGTGTGAAATAAGACAGAAAATGTGTGACTGTTTGTAAACAACATCGACATAATATTGTTGTGCTAAATTTGATAATATTTAAAATAAAAAAAAATTAAATTTTTTGTCGCTTTTTCGATGCAACAAGAGTAGACAGTTTGACGAGAGTGCTATGTACTTGATGTTTATTCTGACGATTTGGAGTCACAATTTCGACGATAGTCGACAACTATTCCGACCAACATTGGTCGCAGAGATAAACAATATGGACGATAATTCTTCTAGGTTCAAGCGATTATTTCGACATTGTGCATGTCGATAATTCAACCACTTTGTATGTCACAATTTTGACATAGGTATGATGTGTCGTATTATCGACGAAAAAACTTTGACAACCATTATGGTCGAATAGTCGACAAATTGGCATCTAAAAATTGACTAAACTGCGTCAAAAAAAAGCTAAAATTTACTAGTGTCAGTATATCATAATAGATGAAATGAGTTTCATTGGTCCTAAGTTACTAGAAAAAATTGATATGAGACTACGACAAGCATTCCCTACTCAGAGCCACATTCCTTTTGGAGCACACTCTATTACTTTTTTTGGCGATTTGAGGCAACTTCCACTAGTTAAAGACATCTCGATGCATGCTTCAAGCTCATATGGTGGTACGCTATGGCGGAACTTCACAACCATTATTACACTGGAAAAAATATTTCGCCAAATTGGAGATACACTAATTCAGATTCAGTTCCGCTCACTCCTTTCTAATTTACAAAATGCAACACCTACAATTACAGATTGGGAACTACTAATGTCACGATCAAGTTCAAGACTCACCTCAGAAGAAAAAAATCCTTTTATTTCTTCCATACATCTTTCTTCAACAAATGAAATGGTCGTACTCCATAATAAAAAAAAAGTTGCTATCTTTAGCAAAGCTAGTTGCCCTCTCCAATGCAGAGTAACTTAAAGGATTACCATGCTCAAACCCAGAAGAAGAAGAACTTCAGTCTAAGCTCCTCTTATGCATTGACCAAGAGGTCATGCTCTGTGAAAATTTATGGGTACAAATAGGACTTGTCAATGGAGCACTTGGACAAGTCAAAGCAATTGTATACAGTGATGGTGAACAACCACCTCAACTTCCTCTGTTTGTAGTTGTTGAATTTAAAAACTACATGGGGACAGCATGGGCCAATAACAACCGAAAATACATTCCAGTG
>BSBK01001402.1:2422500-2685000 GCA_027943335.1 Chamaecyparis obtusa | reverse complement strand
ACTCAAGCATAGCTTTCAACAAAAAAGAAGAGAGAGCTCAATCCAAAAAATATGGCATGCCGCCAAGTGGAAAGTGTGCATAGCTACGTAGCTTTTGACGAAAGGAAAAGGTAACTTGCTCCAAAACGTATGTCGTGTGGACACGTGGCAAGTGCACGTAACTTCCTTAAACAAAAGATCAGAAAGAGGAAATAAGTAGTAGCATCAAAAGATTCAACTTAGTGAAAAGGTGAATTTTATTCACAAAACCATTAAATGATTAATATTTTATGTTCATCTTTAAAGTTGACAATATTTAGATAGGTTTTTTTTATAAAAAAAATTGTTTTCATAAAGATCACTTGATTGTAACATTATAATAATTCAAATTATTTTCATTCCTATATATAAAGACCTATTAGATGGAATCAATTGTTCAAACTTTGACCCACTTTACCATGACTTTTACAAATTCCATTAAACTTTAAATTTTAAGATTGATTTGAATAGCTTATTACATGAGATTTTTTAACTTTTACTTTTAATTGAAAATTTTTAGTACATATCTTTAAATTTCTTAAATATTTTTTATTACAATATAAACAAATTTGAAAAAACCCTTGGTAAAAAAAATTAACCAATAAAAAATTTATAACGTGTAACAAATAACTAACACACAACCATGACATCACATGATGCACAACATGCTAATATTAAAGAAATAAATATTTTGATTACTAAAAAATACAACATATTGTAAGAAAAAATAAATAAAAATATGTTAAATTTTAAAATGCATCTTTATTTCATTCACGCAATTGCAAGAATCCAAAGATGTCAACTTTATAATGACTATTGTCCTATAATTTAATCATTCTATACATTACTCACAACATCTCAAAAGTGATGTTGACAATGGAATAAAATAAATAAAATGATAAATTTTAATGATGTCTTGTTAAATATTTTTCTATTGTTACCATCTATTTTAATCCTAGGATGTCCACCCTATATGTACATCATTTAGAAGATTGTGGATGTAATGTTGATGATGGAGTAGAATAAATAAGATGGCTAGTTCTACTAACATCTTGTGAGGGCTTGTCTATTTTTTAATTTAATTAAAGATGATAAATTAAATGAATAAAATGTAGCTTTTAATTTCATGTTAAAAATTACAAAAAATTCAAAAAGCCATCTCTATAATCATTTTTATAATGTACTTTAATCTTGGAAGTAAAATATTTAAAGTCCACTATATATATAATTCAAAAGATCATGAAATTAATGTTGACAGTGAAGTAAAATAAATAAAATGGTCAATATCACCAACATATTGTTTGTTTTAGATTAATTAACTAAAGTAATATGTAGGCACCCCAACTAAGAAATATAAAAGAAAGTAGACTAAAGATATATATATATATATATATATGAAGAAAATAAATAAAATGAAAATTGTACAAATAAGAAAAAAATTATAGCACCTAGCAAATGCCTCATTCACTCAAAAAAGCCAAAGATATAGATACTCTACAACCACTACAAACTAGATAGCTCACTACGAACCAAATAACACAATAAACTAGAGTGTCTATATTAATAATAACACAAAGTTAGCAAGTCAAGAATTAAATAGACACTAGGATAATACCTGTGTCTAATAGATACCATAGATCACCATGAAAAAAATAGCATCTAGTCAATTCCTCAACACACACCATGGCAACCTACCCCAAAGGTCTTAGCACCTCCCCAATCTACCATTTCATTAGGCATAACCATAGTCCACCCAATACTTTGAATTTGACAACTTGAAAAATATATATGCTCCTTAGTTGTGTACATAGATTTACCAAAAAACACTGGGATGGTATAGTTACTAGTAGCTTCCAATCAAACCTTATCGTGTGTAACCATTAAAACCAATATAAGTTTCCTTATACAAAAACAAGAAACTTGAGGAAATTAAATTGAGCTTGTTTACAAAAATTATAACTTTCTAGGACTCAACCCAAGTCATATGTATGAGTTGAACACCTCTTGCCTCCATGATTTTTACACCAATTTTGTCCACAGAAATCACATCTAAGGAAGTGCAAGTAAAACTTCATAGTGATCTAGTACAGCAACATTTGAATAAAAAAAACTCTAAGAGATACAAATTAGGAATGTCTTGCTTTACCCTAGCTATAAAGTATTTCCATGTCATCAATTTAGACCAAGGATGACCCTACATTTCTAAACTCATATCCACCAACATTTCCTTCACGAGCCAAGTGCCACTAGTGACTACTTGCATAAAGCCAAATTGACGCAGGGGCAGGGTAGATACAAGCATAATTGAATCCACAAACAAGCCCTACTCAGAGTTACACAATGAAAGAAATATAAAATCACATGAAATCAGTGAAAACATAATTGATATGAGACAATCAACTGGTAGCAACAATAGAGAATCTATCTTATTTCTTCAAACATGCCCGGCTATGAGGCCTTTCGGGTTTTGGCCTTATACAATAAGAATTATGCAATTAGAATCATTGTGAGCATATCCTCTTCTATGATACTTCTTCTACTATCCTTCTACCATCTAGCACTGCCTACAAATCAATCCAAGCTCCAAATATATAGCCAGCAAAGCCACAAGTCGGCCAGTTAGGCATTTAATTACAATATAGGTCCAGTCTGGAAGATCTAAGTCAAAATAAATGAAAGAGTGATCACCACATGATGTTCCTTAGGATTTAGGTCCACACATGACCCAATAACCTTCCTTTAAGGGCGTAAGGCTCCATTTGATCACACGGCACAGTGCAAGAAGAAACACTACACATTTCACCTGAAAACTACCAAAAAATAGGTCCCAGGGCAAAACGGTCATAACTTTTGACTCATAATGAATTAGGAATTTCACCTTTGTGAAAATATATTATTTTAGGTCCCTTTTAAGGCCTTAAGCGTGCATAGGCTGAATCATGAAGGATCATGGGTGCCAAGACTCGTAATCAGCACCAAAACTGCAGGAAAATACAGTTCTGACGGCAAGGAAAATAGTTGTAACTTGAAACAGTCTATCCAATCCGTATGTGACCATAGGAGAAGGTTCCCAAATAGGTCCTCAACATCATGTAATCTTTTCATAACATGAAACCAACAAATTCAAAGATAATAATGCAAACAACAGAAAATAGGTACCGAAATCAGGAAATGTTTTTGGTTGATGCAAGATTGCTCAAAGACCCAAGATGCTCCTGCATCAGACACCTGGGGTAAATAAAGAGCTGATGTCCACATCAGGCACTGCTCATATTCTAACCTAAATCATAAAGATCCAACTCAACTTGTGTAATCCATGAACTGTCTTCAACTGGCTTGTCTTTCCACTGAACTAGATATTCCATGTAGTCTTTTCCTCTTGTACTTTTGCTCACTCTTTGATTCAAGATCTTCTCAATGTTGTCTCTGTTCTTCTTAGGATAGTCCAGATCATCTTCAATCTCATCATTTGATTCAAAGTACTCAAATATATCAGCAATATTGAATATAGGTGATATATCCATGTCCTCTGGTAATTCCACTTTGTAAGCATTTCCACTGTCAAACTTCTTTAGAATCTTACAAGGTCCAAACTTCTTCATTTTCAGCTTGTTGTAGGTACCAACTAGAAATTGATTCTTTTTCAAATGAATCATAACCTCATCTCCAACTTCAAAAGATTTATGTCTCCTTCTCTTGTCTTCTCTCTATTTGTATTTCAGATTACTGTCCTCCAAATTCTTTTGAACTTCATCATGTAAAGTTCTCATGTATACTGCAAAATCTTTAGCTTCAGCACTTCTTCTTGTCTTAGTAGGTAAATCTCTCAACTCTGTGGTTCCCTTAGGATTAAATCCAGTAACAATCTCAAATGGTGTCCTCTTAGTGCTTCTATTCACTGAATTATTATATGCAAACTCTGCTTGTGCCAAAATTGAATCCCAATTAGCAAGCTTATCTCCAACTAAACATCTCAACAAGTTTCCCAAACTTTTGTTCACAACTTCAGTCTGTCCATCTGTCTGAGGGTGAAATGTAGAAATAAACTTCAAATCAATATTCATCTTCTTCCAAAGTGTTCTCCAAAAGTAACCAGTAAACTTAGTATCTCTGTCTAAAACAATAGATTTAGGAAAACCATGCAATCTTATCACTTCCTTGAAGAATAATTCAGCTACATGCAATGCATCAGATGTCTTCTTACAAGGTATGAAATGAGCCATCTTAGAAAATCTGTCAGCCACTACCAAAATAGAATCATTACCTCTCTGAGTTCTAGGCAATCCAAGAACAAAGTCCATACTCACATCTTCCCAAGGTCTAACAGGTATAGGCAAAGGTGTATACAATCCCACATTCTGACTAGTTCCTTTTGCTACTTGACAAATTCTACAACCTCTAACCATTCTCTGTACATCTCTGTAAATTTGTGGCCAAAAGTATCTTTCTGAAATCAAATTCACAGTCTTATCAATCCCAAAGTGTCCAGCAAGTCCACCACTATGTTTCTCCTTTATTATGTTCTCTCTCATAGATCCTCTAGGTATGCACAACTGAACTCCTTTAAACAACATGCCTTCTTGAATGAAATAATCAGTCCACTTATCACTCACTATGTGTTCCTTACAAGCTTTCCAAGGTTCTGCAAAATCAATGTTAGTCTCATACAAACACTTCAAATCATCAAAACCAAGTACCTCAACTCTCATCTCTGTCAGCAAACTTCTTCTTCGGCTCAAGGCATTAGCAACCTTATTTAACTATCCACTCTTATGCTTCAATGAAAAGGAAAAATTCTGTAAGAACTCGACCCACTTCATATGTCTTTGATTGAACTTATTCTGACTTCCCAAATACTGCAAAGCTTTATGGTCAATATACAACACAAAATCTTTAGGCATCAAATAATGTCTCCATTTCTTCAAAACTTGAACAATAGCATAGAATTCCTGGTCATAAACTTAATATTTTCTTTTAGCATCATTCAACTTTTCACTAAAGAAAGCTATAGGTTTTCCTTCTTGACTCAAAATAGATCCAATTGCACTTCCACTAGCATCACATTCAACTTGAAAAACCTTACTAAAATTAGGCAAAGCAAGTGTAGGCAACTCTGCAATTCTTTGTTTCAATGTTTCAAAACTCTTTTGTGCTCCATGTGTCCATTTGAAATCCTTTTTATCTCCTCTCATAGTTTCAGTCATAGCATTACAAATAGAATTGAAATTTTTGATGAACTTCCTATAAAAACTTGCCAATCCATGAAATGATCTTACCTCTCCAACATTCTCTGGTGTAGGCAAATCAAGTATAGCTCTTACTTTCTCAGGATCCATCTTCAATCCATTAGCTGAAATTACAAAGCCAAGGTATACAATCTCCTCTTTCATAAATGAACATTTCTTCAAATTAATCAACAACTTTTCTTCCTTCAATCTCTGCAATACTTGTCTGATATGTTCAAGATGTTCTTCCTTACTCTTACTGAATATCAAAATGTCAAGATATACAATCACAAACTTACCCAAGAATCTTTTTAGAACTTCATTCATCAGCCTCATGAAAGTACTAGGTGCATTAGTCAAACCAAAAGGCATAACCAACCATTCATACAAACCTTCATTAATCTTAAAAGCAGTTTTCCATTCATCCCCTTCTCTGATCAATCTTTGTGAAATACTTTGCTCCACTCAAACTATCCATTATGTCATCCATCCTAGGTAAAGGAAATCTGTACTTTACTGTTATCTTGTTTATAGCTCTAGAATCAGTGAACATTCTCCATTCTCCATTCTTTTTAGGTGCTAATACAACAGGTACTACACAAGGACTCAAACTTTCCCTAATCAAACCTCTTTCAAGCAATTCTTGCACTTGTCTATTCAATTCAGTCTTTTCATCAGGTGTTAATCTATGTGGTGCTTTATTAGGCAAACTAGCTCCAGGTATCAAATCCATACAGTGACTTATACTTCTCATAGGCAGTAAACCATCAGGTACATTATCAAAAATGATGTCATGAAATTCATTCAACAAAGGCTTAATCTCAGGTGCATGTTCTAACTCATCTTGTTTCTCAGTCTTTCTTGGAATTAAAGCAAAGAAAACATTATGTTCTTTCATTTCTCTTGCAAACTTTTTACCATCAACCAAACATACTCTGACTGTGGTACATTGACTTTCATCAAACTTCTTTATCAAAGCCAATAAAACTTGTTTCTTTCCATCCATCCAAATAGTATATTGATTCAATCTACCATCATGCAAAGCTTTCCTATCATACTGCCAAGGTCTACCCAAAAGAATATGACAACAATCCATAGGCATAATATCACACAAGACTTCATCATGATAATTCTCAATTTTGAATTTAACAAGGCATTGTTCACTTACAAGTAGTTTATGCTCCTTCTGGATCCAAGCAATATGGTAAGGCTTATGATGTTTCAATCTCTGCAACTGCAACTTGTTAACCAGCTCTTCGGATGCCAAATTATTAGAACTTCCACTATCAATGATTACCTTGCAACATTTGTCAGCGATCTTACATCTGGTTCTGAACAAACTTTTCCTCAAAATAGGTTCCTCGTCAACTTCTTCATTCCACAAGATCCTTCTTAGCATCAGATTCTCACCATGTTTAGGTTCATTAGACATTTCCTCAACTTCTTCACAAGCCAAATTATTTCTACCATTACTTCTAGTCTTCTTTCCAGAGTTAGTACATTCAAAAGCTCTATGTCCTTCTTCACCACATTTGTAACAAGTACCTTTAAACCAAGATTTCTCTTTTCTTTTCCCATTATTGTTATTCCTAGAGTAACTAGTATAGCTACCTCTAGAGTAGTTAGCTCTTTTAGTAGCTTCATCTTTCCATCCTTTATCTTGTGTTGCATTTTCAGTTATGCTACTTTCTCCATAAGATCTTCCTCTACTTCTCTAAAATCTGCCACCTCTTCCTCTTTGTCTTTGTTCATGTCTCTTTGTCAATCTCTCTTCAGCCTTCAAAGAAAATTGGTATGCTTCTTCCACACTATCTATCTTTACATAACTGATCTCATCTTAAATTGATGTCCTCGGGCCATTCATATATCTAGCCACTTTCTCAACTTCATCATCCACATGTCCAGATCTGATATCCAATTTGTAAAATTCCTCAGTATATTCTTTCACACTCATGTCCTTTTGTCTCAGATTTTGCATTTTTCTCATCAGACTAACTTGATAATCAGCTGGAAGAAACTTCTTCTTCATCTTTCGAAGCATCTTCATCCATGTCTTGATCTTTTCCTTTCCTCTCTTCTGTCTCTCAGTCTGCAAATGATCCCACCAAAGAGATGCATGACCTTTCAACTTTGTTACTGCTATCTTAACCTTCTTATTATCAGGAGTACCTTCATACTCAAAGTATTTATCCATCTCAGAGATCCAATCCAAAAGTGCATCAGTCTCAAGTCTTCCATCATAGCAAGCAACTTCAACTGCAGGTCTGGAGTTAGCCTTAGACAAAACTCTCAAAAGTCTTTCCTCATCTTGTTCAACTTCAGGTTTAGCATTAGGTGCTACTTCTTCTTCATCACTAACATCTTCAAGATGTTCTCCTCTTCTTTGGGTTGTCTCTACAGCTTCAAGCCTAGTTGCAATCTGCCTCAACATATCCATGATAGCATTATCATTTCCTCTACCACGAACCATCTTGACAATCAGGTTCCAGCAAGATCATAACCTTCTACACTTTATAGGTCAAATCTCAGATTTTCCACCCTACAACCAATCCAATAAGGTTCTCCACAATCCAATCCACAAGAAAGAACTCGCTCTGATACCACTTAACGCAAGGGTAGGGTAGATACAAGCAGAATCAAGTAGAATTGAATCCACTTGAATCCACAAACAAGCCCTGCTCAGAGTTACACAATGGAAGCAATATAAAATCACATGAAATTAGTGAAAACACAATGGATATGAGATAATCAACTGGCAGCAACAACAGAGAATTTATCTTATTTCTTCAAACATGCCCAGTTGTGAGGCCTTCTGATTTTCAACCTTATACAATAAGAATTATGCAATTAGAATCATTGCGAGCATATCCTCTTCTATGATACTTCTTCTACTATCCTTCTACCATCTAGCACTACCTACAAATCAATCCAAGCTCTAAATATATAGCCAGCAAAGCCACAAGTCGGCCAGTCAGGCATTTAATTACAATATAGGTCCAGTCTGGAAGATCTAAGTCAAAATAAATGAAAGAGTGATCACCACATGATGCATCTTAGGATTTAGGTCCACACATGACCCAATAACCTTCCTTTAAGGGAACAAGGTCCCATTTGATCACACGGCACGGCGCAAGAAGAAACACTACACGTTTCACCTGGAAACTGCCAGAAAATAGGTCCCGGGGAAAATGGTCATAACTTTTGACTCATAATGAATTAGGAATTTTTCCTTTGGTAAAAGATATTATTGTAGGTCCCTTTTAAGGCCTTAAGGGTGCATAGGCTGAATCATCAAGGATCATGGGCGCCAAGACTCGCAATCAGCACCAAAACTACAAGAAAATACAATTCTAACGGCAAGGAAAACAGCTTTAACTTGAAACAGTCTATCCAATCCTTATGTGACCATAAGAGAAGGTTCCCAAATAGGTCCTCAACATCATGTAAGCTTCACATAACATGAAACCAACAAATGCAAAGATAATAATGCAAACAATAGAAAATAGGTACAGAAATCAAGAAATGTTTTTGGTTGATGCAAGATTGCTCAAAGACCCAAGATGCTCCTGCATCACAAATCCATATGATTATTTGAAATACCAACTTGCAAATAAGGACCCTATATCTTTCTCCATACTTTTTGACATGTCATGATAAAATCAGAGAGAAAAAAGAAGACTTGCACTATAACCACCTCCTAACCAAGTAGCTAGAAGACAGTTCTACACATGCTATCAAATTAATGTATCACTAGGTCATAAATAAATAATGTGAACATGCCAATTTGATTATTTTCATATCTTTGCACAACCTAAAATATACTTCAATGTCAATTCATAAATAAACTCATTGATGTATAAATATCACATGAATCTTGTGTATTTAGAACTATTTAAACTTTATGACAATCACAAATACGTACTATAGATGTATGATCCTCAAACATGCTATCAAATCAAACTTATTGCACTATGTCAAATAAACAACTCACATACTAATTAATTAATTGTATATATTTGCACGAGCCAAAATATAACTCAAATTCATAAATAGAATTATTTACATATAGATATCACATGAATCTAGTGTGTTTATAATCTTTCATCCTTATAACAATCACAAATACATACTAGAAATGTATGATCCTCCAACATGCAAACAATAAGCCACCTATGCTAACTATAGTTTCACAGAATTATCTCTTAAAAAAAATCTAACCAATTAAAACCCTTAGGCCATTAGACAAAAGAAAAATAACAATCAAAGATTCTTATATATCATATGTTTCTTAATTCCCTCCCACGAATTAGAAAGATGAAGTTATAGAGGGTTGCATGAGCATCATGACCAACAACAAAAGTAGTCAAATAATATATCATTCAACTCAATTTGTATCTACAATATTAAAAGCTTACGCTTGCAATATTTGAGCCTAACATAAGGACATGTTCTACAAAACACCTTAGACTCCAATTAGAATATAAACATTTATGTAAGATGTTAATAAATAACAAGATTCCCTTAAAATTGCAATTGTCATCCCCACCACAAACACTTCACCTTCAACCTCACTATTTATTCCAACTTCTAGAAAGAGGGAGCCACCACTAGTGAAGAGCACTAGTTACCTGCACCCATGTTCCAATTACCACATACTAGATTTTGCAAATTAAAAGCCCTCTAGAAAATCATCTATGAGCCAATAGCTGCCCATTTTTGGAAAAAAGAAATACTAATTTTCCTTGTCCTAGTGATGGATTGTTGAGTGCAACCTGAAACATTGATTTACAAAATATACACAGTTCATCCAAAAACTTGACGCAGTATCTAGATCAATTGTACAAGTTTATTGGTACCAATAATGCACGATTATTGGGGCATTTGTGCAAAAGTATTGAATCAATTGTACAAGTTTTTTGGTTGTCAAAGAAAACAGATAATGGAGCAATAGGGATTATGTTTCGAAGAACACTTGAAATGACCACTTTTTTACCCTTGCATGCATAATGATCCCATAACGTTCGTCTTTACTACCCAAAAGCTAGAACAATAGCTATAAGCAAGCATACAAAGATAATCAAATAAAATCGTCAAAATCTAATGTACCATTTTAGGATCTGTGAATGTCCAAAATTAATTACAACAACTACTAGTATGTTTCCCCATCTTTCATCATCTATCTTGCTCAAATCTTGCCTCGACATGTAACTTGAGAAATCCCGTTAAAATTTAATTTCACAAAATCAACTAAAAGTCGTCCCGCCCATTCCTAAGAAGATTGACATCTCTTTTACATCTTTTAATACTTCCAATAATATTTTCTCTTATCCCATAAATAAAAAAATGAGCAGCATCTTATTATTAAGACATTTTTATTCAATTAAAAAACAAACTTGAATAAATAATTTCAAAATCACAAAAAGCCAAGAGCATCACGCTATAACCACTAGGACCATATTTTATTCCTAAAAACGTCCATAAGTCCACCCTATACATTATTAACAAGATCATTAGGTAATATCTAGAATTATTCAAAGTCCACCCTATACATTATTAACAAGATCATTAGGCAATATCTAGAATTATTCAAAGTCCGCCCTATGCATTATTTACAAGTAATTTTGGCAATGAAGTAAGTGCCACCGTCTATCCATTTTTTAATTTAAGTGGAAGATAAACTTCGATATAAAATTACCACGCGTAATGAACTATAGTCTCTCTTATCACATATTGCACAACTGTAAAACTGTCCAACTGGATCACATACATCTCTCATATATCACCTCAACTTTAAAATAATTTTTTTTTTAAAAATTACAAAAAAAACAGGCACCTGAGTTGAAGACTATTAATAAGTAGAATAATCCTCTTATCATTTGTGGCAGATTGAGAGCCTTAAATAGTCTCAGTAATATTTTTGAGATTTTGTGATAGCTGATAATGGAGGGGCTGATTCCTTTTATTTACAAGACCCTGCTTGGAAAAAGAGTACAACAGAGATACAGAACTCTTTCATCTGATAATGATCCAGCTGAACTCAATCAAACTTTTGGGAGGCAGAGCAAATCTGATATTGCTACAGAAGAGATTGCAGTGAGAAATACAAGTAAATTTGGCAAGAAAAATTCCTCCTGTAAGATCCCCTAGTTTCGTGCTCTTACACAGAGTACTGAGTTTATAATGGAACTTCTGTGCTAGATAGAGATTGAAGATGGCTTTAATGGGATATATTTGTCTTCAATATATGACTGGTGTGGTTTGATTTTTTGACAGCGTAGAATTAATTATATTATGATTAATATAATCATTTCAAAACTTGATTTGATGATGATGCATTTATCCAAGACATACCGACATTTGATCATACCAACATTTGATCTTGAATGGTGTAATTGTAACACAGAAAGTAAAAAATGATTTTTTTAAGTTTTAAGAAAATTGTTAAGATATGTAAACATTATTAATTGAAGTTTTATGTTTGTAGATGTATGAAATAAGAAAAAATGAATAGTAATAATGTTATTTCTAAGGATTTTGGATGTTGTCTTGATGGTTGAGGATGTTGAGGATAGATCATAATGGATTTATGTGCTTGGTTTAGATAGTCTATCATTCTAATGTAGATAGTGATTTACTATTAGACATCTTTGTTATGGTTGTCCATGTTCTCATCACAAGACTGCAGGTTCAACTACTTGGTGGAGGAAAACCCCTCCCTCGTTATGTGACTATGAATGATTTTACTAGATCATACTCTTTGGGCAAGGAGCCTCTTTGTCCCATCCTTTCTAATGGTAGATCGTGATGTGGTCTTGGATGCTCTTCATGTGTTAGTCACATAGAGCTTATATGGCTCAGGAAATTTCATTTCTCATGTTAGGTTTGTTTTTGCAATCACCTTAAGGTTTATTCAAGCCTTGGTTCACTATGTTTAAATGTCATTTTCGTAGGATCTTTTGTTATGTTTGTTCAGTGACTAGTGCATTCAGTTAAAATCCTTTAAAGTCCCTCACTCAAGAGTTTTATGCATGGGGTCTTCATTAAAGAGGCAATACAATACCACATGCATTCATAGTGAACGGCAGAGATATAATTTAAAGTAGCTTGAGAACTCGTTGGAAGTTCTTTAAAGCCCCCAACAAGTGGACAAGTGAAGCATTGGAAAAAAATTGTTGTGGGTTAAATGTGTGAAGGACACATGTGCAAGTGGTTCAAGTGGTAAAGGATGTTAGAAGCTCGTTGGAACTCTTCAAATGTTCCATCGATTTAGCGAGCATAGAGAATGAATACAATTTGAGTTTATTTGGAGCTGACGTGTGCTCGAGAGATGATAAGAGGTGAATGCTGTAAGGTCGTTGGAGTCTCCAAAACATTCGAATGAGATGGCAAGAAAGTGAAGGGTTATAGTGCATGGCGTGTGAAGATGCTAAGTCAATGACTTAAAATGTCAAAGTGCATTTGAGGAGGCCACGTGGATGCAAAAGCAAAAGGGTCAAATGTGCTCATTGGAATTCTTGAAGGATTTCAATGACTTTTCGAGAGGAAGAGAAACTTGAAGAAGGAGATCACGCGGGATGTACACACCAGCAAAAGGTAAAAGGTGAAAAGCTAGCACAAGCTCATTGGAGTGTTCCATTTGCTTCAACGACCTACCAATGATGAAACATAAAGGAGTTTTTGTGGCTGGCTGGTAATAAAGTACATGTTGGTTAAAGAGTGATTAGTTGTGAGTAAAGTTATGTTGGTGAAAATTTGAAGGCATCTCAATGAGGCCAAGTGGGATAGGATGATGCGAGTCAAACAAGTTCACATCTCAATGATGACCGTTGATTGTATTTGATCAATGATGAAAATTTAAAGTTATTTAACCAATCATTTGGAGACATAAGATCTCTCATGAAAGTCATTAATGGTGGGCAAAGAGATTATAAAAGCATAATTTCGAATGGTTTTCTTCATTTATTGAAGCAGAAATGCAATTGAGAGAAAAAAGCGCTGAACCACACTTTGAGGTGCTAGAATTCAAAGGGTTCAAGTATGTTCAATTGGCAAATTTAAATAGTAAGTTAGCTCTTTTCAACAACATTATATTATTTTTTGCTTCTAGAGGCATAGAAATTAAACCCTAGCTAGGGCATTCTGGTGAGCTCATTAGGGTTTCTTGTAAGTCTTAAAATCATGTCAACCTCTTCAAAAGTTTATGCATCTGAGGGTCCTAAACCAAAATGACAAAGAAAGGAATGGAACCTTTGTGATGATTTGATTTCTCAATCGCTTGGGTCATCTCACAGACCTAAAACCCACATGTCAGTGTCCAGAAGTTCCAGGTGTACAAAAGAATTGTAGAGAAAGCTATATTCCAATTAGGCGTCATAACATCTTTAGGTATTTTCACATGAAGTTCTAAAAGGAAGAACCTGAATGTAACCCTTGGAGGTTGGGGTTGGATAGGTTAATTTTGCCAAATGTTTTTTGTAAATTTAGAGTTAATTAGGGTACTGGCAAGAAACTATGACCCAAATGTTAGATGTATCATGTCGACCTCTAGGTATTTAATGCCAATCAACAAACAAAAGATCTACTAAGTGTTTGATTGGAGAACTACTTGGATTTTTACTTGAGAATTAACCTAGCTAGCTAGAAGTCTGAATACCAAAATACTAAAGGAATGTACAAAAGGAAATATTTGCCACTGCATAGGTCAAATGCTAGCAAGTAAATTCAAAAGTTCATGGATACAAATTTGCCTCCATATAGTGTTGTAATGACCTACTATGCATACTATCAGGTGCTAGGTTATGAGGGGGACTCACACATGCCAGAAGAACTCATTATACTTTCTTATGATATTCAAAGCACACAAGATAATAAGCCATTTGATTATCCCCATTTTTTTAGTAGAAGAGATTCATAATGCCCTAGTGATTATTCATATGAAAGATTTAGTGGTTACTTTCATATGGTATTCTTTTCTTATGCACATGTTGTATTGGGAAGGACAAAAAAATAATGCTTGAGGTCATGACTTCCACATAGAGGATTTTGGTGATAGAGGAAACCAAAAGCCAATGAAGCTATGGACATCAATTCGAGATTATGGATACAAGTATGCTCAATAATTGTAATTTGAGGAGCATTTTGTCCAAAGGTTGTGTAGGATTTTTAGTGTTCAGTTACCAAGGTTGTTAAGGAGAGTTATGGATTTATTAAGGCCTAAGGGGAAGGAAGAAGAAATCAAGTTCAATATTAACCACAATTGGGACAATTGGTACCTAATGGAGAAGTACACTTACATTAGGGTGTAGGTTTTAGTGGTTTAAACCACACGTGTTTCCCTTTATAGTGCCTAACAGATTGACCATCTTGGAAATTGTGTGGAAAATATTTGAGGCAACTGCTCTATTTAGGAAATGTAGAAAAGGTTCCTTTCTTCCAACTTTTTTTTAATATAGGTGATTTACATATCAACATAGTGCAAGGGTGTGATAAATCAATTGACTTATTGAAAACATACATGCCCTTGGGATTGGGGGCAAGGAATTTTGACCTTGAGGGTTAGTACAATTTTCCAAAGAGGTATGTTGACTTGGTGACATATGTAAATGATTTCATTCTTAAAGAAGAGTTGATGATAAATTTTCAATCTTATGAAGAGGGGGGGAAAGGGTAACAACATACTTGAGAGTCCAAAAGATTGAGATTGAAAATAGAAATGTTTATTCTTCTTATCCAAATGCATTTCCAAACAAGGATGAAATGGTCAAAAGGATGGAATTATTTATTCAAAATGAGGCAATGGGGACAATTGATCAACTAGTAGCTCTCCCACCTTGCCCAAGTGCTTCATCAATTGGAGTAGGAGGACCAATAGTTGCAACACCCCTTGCATAAATTTCTCTTTCTCCATCAACCAACATGGAAATATCTCAAGAAATTGGTGAAGGTTCGAGGCCACATGATGAAGAGGAGGTATTACAAGAAGTGAAATTGGAGCCATATTAGCCTCAAAATAATCAAATCAATGACATGCTTGAGATTGTTGATTATTTAACTAAGGATGTTAGGAGGAAAGCTTCATAGAAGTTTATGTTTGATGATCATTTCATCAAATCTAATGAATGCATGCTCTTTGTTAATAAGTTGAAAGGAAGAAAATTTCTTAAGACAACATATATCACTCTCTCTGAACAAAGAGATGAGGTTTTTAAGAAAATTTGGGATGAATAGAGAAAGAGATGCAAGAGGACATTGGAGAAAGAAAGAAAGATTCTCAAAGAAGCAATTTTTTTATTACTTATGGGTGTTGACATGCCCTCTTGTATTGCTTTGATAATTTGAGAAGGTATGAAGGAATTGCTTGTAGATTAAGTGATGAGGGGCTTGATAAATTGTGTAATGGATCAAATTTGATGTCAAATGATAATAACTTTGTGAGAAGTGCAAACCTAATCTGTCTTGAAAGGCATAGACATGTCAAATGTTAGTTAAACAACATATACCTAAACTATTACAGAAAGTTATTCACAAAGTCATTCAGATAGAACTAAAACGGGAGCACCCGAGCCCCATTTGATTTGTTCTTGATTTAGGGATGTGGGTGTGCTCTTGAATCACTTGGAGCATATCCCTAATGATGATTAAAAGATATTGGGATAGCTTAGGGACCAAAAGAACCCCATAGTGGCACAAAACTGGGTATAGAACACCCATTTTGCCCCTAAGGCCTTAAGGATCCTACAAGCTCAAAAATGGAGTCTATGCTATGAATGCCTATTCTAGATTGATTTTAATCCAAAAAGAGATGTGATATGATGCTATGCTATGAAGAACAATGAAAGAAACTAGGTTAATCCATTTATTCTTATGCTAAGATGAACTAAAATGCTTGAAAATAGATGAAATCTTACTAATTAATATGAAAGCTTTTAAGATTTAGAACTAATCTAGCATTATAACAATACTTGGAAATGAAAGGTGAATTAGTATTTTGCTCTTAGGAAATGAGGGTATTTATAGGATTTGGGAAGGGCTTGGGTTAGAAGGATGAGTTAGGGTTATAGGTAAGGTTAGGGGTAGGGTTTGGGTCAAGGATAAGGATTGACTTTTCTAGAAGAGTCTAGGGCTTTCTTAGGCTATTTATGAGTTTAGGAAATAAATAAACATTTATTTATTTCAAAGGCTTTTTGGTTGAGGATTTTATTTATTAAATAAATTTAATAAATAAGAGGATTTATCATTTAAACTTAATTAAATGTTTTTGAGTTGGGATTAGGCTTTAGGAAATGGGGGAATCACTCTTTAATTAAAATTAAAGTGAGATTAGGAGATTCTGGAAGAGGTTAATGATCTCTAGGATATTTCTAAGGTTTTGAGATTAAATAAATAAATTATTTATTTAAAAGGTTTTTGGTCAATTTATTAATTAAATAATTAATAAATAGGGAAATAATGTCTAAATGAGATTTAAACATTTCTAGAAGGGATTTCTTAATTAAATATTTTGAATTAAGATAAAAGAATTTAATGGCATAAAACTAAATTAATTAATTAATTAATTAATAAATGATGATGTCATCAGGGATTTTTCAGAAAATAAAAATACTTTATTTTCTAAAGGATTTTTAGGTGTCTATATTTTGCCCCTCTTTGATGCAATGCCACAAGTGGCGTGGTGTCAAAGACAAGAAAATAAGATGCCCCAGGCTAGAATTTAGAGGAATACGGGGTTGTACCCCCTCGAGAAAATAATGCAAAGAGGAAACGTTGGGGAATTTTCTCGAAAGGAAACAGAGAGGGAAGGACTAAGGAAGAAGGGGAGATAAAGAACTGAGCTTCCAAGAGCAAAGATGGATGAATGCAATATGATGGTGAGATACAAGATGTAGCTATATGAAAGATGCAAGATGCAAGATTAATCTATATGATGCAAGATGCAGGGGATTTCGGGAGCTCCAAGTGCAAATGTGGAGAGCACAACCTAGTTTTATATAGCAATGCTAGAGACCTACCAAGGTTATGAAAGAACACAAGGCTTCATCACCAGTGTTGCATAGGAATGACACAAAAAAGACACGTGGGGTTACCCCAGCATCACACATGATCCCGAGAAGGAGGCATGGTAGAAACGATGCTAGAGAAACCACAAACAAATGACATTTCCCAAGTGCACCATGTAACCCAGAAGATCACATGTGAAACGTGCAAGGGTCACATCCGACTGACTCACATGTAGAAGCAAAAGATCAAAAGACCTTGCCTCAGATTGTCCTCATTCGCAGCGCACCATGATATAAAGGATTGTGGCGACTTTGAGTAGAGAAATAACGAGAAGCTGTAAAAGATTAACAAGATCCAAAGGACAAAATCCAAGACCAAAATGATAACTCCAAAAAGACATCCTTTGCCAAGGAGAGAGATTTGATGTGACTGATTTGATTGATGGTGGAAAGATTGGTCTGAACATGTGGAAGGATACATCGACACAGACCTGGTGTGATTGGTGGAAGATTAGGTCTAACAGGAAGAAGGATACATCCTCAAGGACCCGCTGATTGATGAGAGAATGAGTGTCGTTGTTCGCTGGCAAATGATGAAGTGAAAGAATAACCGTTGAGATCAAGGATAGTCGACAATTGATGTTGTTGAAGTACAAGGCTGGATGGGACAAGATTCCTGATCAAATGTTGTTGCAGGACTGACAAGGATATGTACAACAAGATGAGACAATATGTACAATGGACGGGGAGAGATTTACAACGGCTATGTACAGAAGCTCGGGATTGGGGATAGGAGGATCTTGCTATATAGGATATATACATGAAGGATTGCACTATACAGGATATATACAGGATATGTGCAAGATATGGATGGGTGGGATTGCGAATTTGCTTGAGGATTATAAAAAAAGAGGAAATGTTTGTGGGATGGTGGTGGGGATGGGGATGGGAGTTTGATAGATAATGACTCAGTCCACTATGTATGGCGCCTATTTGCTAGGTTTTCACCAACATACTTGTCCAAGGTGCTTGAATTGCCAAGTTTTCACCTTTGGACAAATTATTTTTCTTTTCTTTTTTGCTTTTTTTTCTTTATTTTTCTGCTTTTTCCAATCTTTATAGATTTTCTGAATATGTAGGATTTGGTTCAAGCATAGAACCTCTTCAGATGTATGATGTTAATTGGATCATTCAAAGGCTCACCTTCTGGTGTAGATAGTTGATAGGCTCCAGAGCCAAAGCATGTTGTGACAACATAGGGGCCTAGCCAAGTAGGCTCAAACTTGCCTTTCTTTTCTCTATGTGCTTGGACCTTCTGATTTTCTTTAAGGACCATGTCACCGACCTGGAACTGTCTAGGATGGAACTTCTTGTTATAACTCCTTTTGAGTCAATTTTGGTATGCAACCAGGTGATCATATGCTTTTTGTCTATTTCATCTAATAGGTCTAGCTATGTGAGACGTGCCATACAATAGTCCTCATCAGTGGTATAGTTCTTCATGGAGACTCGCAATGATGGGAGCTCGACCTCGATCGGTAGAACGGCTTCAGCACCATATATAAGGGAATATGGGGTGGTGCCTGTGGGAGTGCGATAAGAAGTGCGGTAGGCCTAGAGGGCGCGATTTATATGGAGATGCCAGTCATGACCAAAATCATTGACAACCTTCTTGAGAATTTTGAGAATTGTTTTGTTGGTTGCCTCAGCTTGGCCATTTCCTTGAGGGAAATATGGATTGGAGAAATAGTGATGGATGTGGAGTCTAGCACATAGATCATCCACATGTTGGTTTTCAAAAGGTGTCCCATGGTCTATGAAAATGGTAGATGGTATGTCAAAGTGGCAGACGATATGGTAAAGGATGAACTTGGATATTTGGATACCAGTAGTAAGGGTGAGCAGAATTGCTTCAACCCATTTGGTGAAGTACTCTGTGGAAGTTATTATGTACTTATGTCCATCCAAGGAAAGGGTAGTGATTAAGCCGACAAGGTTGAAGCCCCAACATGAAAATGGCCAAGGTGGCGCAATGGGCTGCAAGTCTTGTGCTGGTGCATGAATCAGATTTGCATGTTGTTGACATGGTAGACATTTCCTGACGAACTCACAAGCATCATGTTCCATGGTTGGCCAATCATACCCAACTCGAAGCAACTAGTTTGCTAGAACCATGCCACTCGTGTGGGCACTACAAATTCCAGCGTGGACCTCTTGTAAAGACAAGACAACCTCATTTGAATATAAACACCTAGAGAGGATGTTGTGATATCCTCGACAATAAAGGGTGTTGGCTACAAGAGTGTAGTGGGAAGCTCTGGGAATTAGGTTTTGGTGTTGGTTATTAGTGAGATGGGGAGATATGATACCATTTTTTAGATATGCATGGATGTCGTGGTACCATGGGGATTGAGGACCAACCAAGACACACACCATTTTTGCATCGGCATTCTCATAAGAAGGCGTGTGCAGCTGCTCGACTAAGAATTCATATTGAGTTGAATCACAAGGAATCTCCAATAAGGATCCAATGGTTGCCATTGCATCGGCCGCTTTGTTATGAAGCCTTGGTATCTGAGTGAACTATAGATTCAGGAAATGCTCTTTTAGTCTGTCCACCAGTTCTTTGTAGGGTAGCAACTTGTCATCCTTTGTCTGATATTCTTCTAGGACTTGCTTGATAATCAGCTGTGAATCTCCAAACACTTGTAGTTTTGTGATATTCCATTGAATGGCTATTTTGAGACCTGAGATGAGTGCCTCATATTCTATAATGTTATTAGTACATGGGAATCCCAACTTGAATGATTTTGGAATATAGTCACCTTGAGGTGTGACAAATAGGATTCCGGCCCCTGACCCATGTGATGTATAGGAGCCATCAAAGTATAGCTTCCATATGGGCAGTTCTTCGATCATACATAAGTGTTCATCAGGGAATTCCATGATTAGTGGACAGGCATCCACTAGTGGTGCCTTTTCTAGCTGATCGGTAATTACTTTCCCTTTGATTGCTTTTCGATCTATGTACTGGATGTCAAACTCGCTAAGTAGCATGACCCATTTTTCCATACAGCCTATGAGAGTTGTCCTTGACAATAGATACTTGAGTGGGTCCACCTTTGAAATAAGCCTGATTGTGTGACTGAGCATGTAGTGTCTAATCTTTTGAGTGGCAAAGACCACTACAAGGCATGCTTTTTCAATGGGTGAATAGTTAAGCTCATAGCCAACAAGAGTTTGACTAATGTAGTAGATGGCTCTCTCTTTGTTTTCATCGTTATGCTGAGCTAAGAGTGCCCTCAGTGTCGTAGTGGTCATCGAGATGTAGAGAATGAGAGAGCATCCTAGAACTGGTGGTACTAGGATTGGAGAGTTAGCTAGATATTCCTTGAGCTTGTCAAAGCTTTTCTGACAGATGGGGTCCCATTTGAAGCTTGTGTCTTTGTGCAAGAGATGCATGAAAGGTTGGCACTTGTCTGCTAGCTGGGAGATGAACCGATGCACTGATTGAAGCTTTCCTTGTAGGCTTCTGAGTTGTCTGAGTGTTCTTGGTGGAGGCATTTATATTATTGCTTTGACCTTCTTGGGGTCAATCTCTATGCCTCGTCGTGATACTATGAAGCCTAGAAGCTTTCCAAATGTAACACCAAAGACACATTTCTTTGGATTGAGCTTCAAACCATAATGATGTAGGCGATCGAACACACTCTCAAGGATATCAAAGTATTCATGGTGTGTTTTTTATTTTGCAAGAATATCATCCACATAGTCTTCTAGGATCTTGTGGATCATGTCATGGAAGATTGTCGTCATTGCTCTCTGATATGTGGCTCCTACATGCTTTAGCCCAAATAGCATCATGTTATAGCAGAAAGTACCCCATGGAGTTGTGAATGTTGTTTTAAGTTCATCTACTTCTGCTATTCGGATCTAATTATAGCCTAAAAATCCATCCATGAGTGACAACATCTCATGGCCCGCTGTAAGATCTACGATCATGTCTATGTTGGGCAGTAGTAAATCATCCTTAGGACATGCCTTGTTTAGGTCCCTGAAATCTATGCAGATTCTGATGTCACCTAAAGGATTTATGACTAGTACCTTATTGGAGATCCAATCTGAGTAATCAATGGCCCTTATGATTTTTTCTTGGAGGAGTTTTTCAAGCTCTGCTTTGACTAATAAGACCACTTTTGGATGCATTTTCCTTAGCTTCTGCTTTACTGGCTTGGCGTTGGGGTCCACTACTAGATGATGGATGACAAGATTAGGATCAAGCCCAAGCATGTGTGCATATGACCATGCAAAATTTATAACTGATTCTCTAAGGAGTGCAATGAAAGTTGTTTCTTCACCCTCTGTCAGATTGGCTGCAATGAAGGTGATTCTCGGACACTCTTCTATACCCAAGTTGATTGGCTTGGTTTCTTCTATGATGATTGGTGACTGCTTGGGTCTGTAATCCTATATAGGAGGAAGAGGCAAGTCTTCATCTTCTAGCGCTTGAATTGCCAAGTTTTCACTAGAAGATACGCCTTTTATTTTTACTGTTTTGGAATCAGAATGTGCCCCAAAGGGGTTTTCACATAAGGACTCATGTTTTTCTCTTTCTATTTCACTTTTGCAGCTAAAGCTTGCCTCCTCTCCAAAATATCCTTCTGGGTCGAGCTTAAAGATGTGAGTTGACTCTAAATCTTGAACTGATTGTGGGCCTAATGCCCCCATGAACTCTAGGAGTGCTTCTATGCTTTGGAACTCATTGATATGTGTGACGCTTGGTTGGTCCCAGTCTATGAGCTCAGGATGGATGATGGGAAGTTCTATGAGGTTAATGCCTAGTTGTTGGAGGACAAAAGTGCCCAGGAGGGTATCATCGTCGAAGATGTCATCATATGATTTCTTTATTTTCTCTTTGGGGATGTCTTTAACTTCTATAAGGTCATCCTGGCTATTCAAGAAGGGAACGCTAGTCATGTTGGTGCCCCCAGTTGTGGTATTAGGCTCTTGTATATGCATGCGAGGGGTATTAAATCCAAGACCCTGATGTTGTGGATTTTTTTATGCTGTGATAGGGTCTTTGCTTCTGCCTTGATATTTCCATTGTTCAGTGGCATACTTGTGCGGTTGGGGATACTTGTCTTTGAAGTAGCTAAGAATTTGAGTGTCAGGTGGTGGGGGATCTCTATACAACCACCTATTGATGTTAGGATCCATCTCTTGACTATTTATGTTGCCATGGGATTCGAAAGTCATAGGTCCCATTCTCTTGATTTCATGATTATCTTTAGCATGCTTGCTTTGGTGACTCGGGTGCCCTTGTGTATGTGGATCAAGTGGAAGGGCCCCTAATGCAAATGCATCATTTAGGCTGTATTCTCCATAGCCCTAGTTGTTGATCTTAATGGAAGAGAGAGTGGAGGTGAGGATAGTCTCTAGATCGCAATGGGATCGGGATGAGCTGGCAACAGAAGTGCCAATGTCGGTTCCAGGACAATGAGTGGAATGAGGGAATGATGCTTCCATCACATGATAGTAGGTGAAGGGTTCGGGGTCAGCATGGATAGTAACCTCAGTGTGTTGATGCGTAAATTTGATGCACTGATGGTAAGTAGATGGTACAGCCTTGATGGAATGAATCCATGGCCTACGGAGGAGGATGTTGAATGGTAGGTCAAGATCAACAATGTGGAAAATGGTGTCTTGTGTTACTGAGCCTAGCTGGATAGGAAACATAATGGTACCTTCAGAGGTACATTCCAAGTTGTCGTATGCCTTGATTGTGATTACTTCATGTGAAATGTTAGCTTCTGTGAACCCAATCTGCTGAATGAATTTTAGAGTACACAAGTTTAGGGCTGAGCCATTATCTATCAAGACCCATTTGATGGCAAAATCTCTAACCACAACGGCGATGCAAAGAGGGAGAGTGTGGTTAGGTGCAACAGATGGCATGTCAGATGGTTTGAAGGAAAGAGCACATGGTGCAGATAGATGGCCCACAAGATTTTCAAATTGGACGGTATTTATATCTATGGGGACTTATGCTTCATGAAGGGATCGGTCAAGGATTTCTTGATGGAGGGGTGAAGTGTGGAGAAGGTCAAGGATGGAGATCTGGGTTGGTGTGTTCCCAAGATGTTCTATGAGGTTGTATTGTGCATTGTGTGCATTATGTGCTAGTCTTGGATGGGCACCAGCGACAGTTATCCGACCTCTATGGGTGGTAACAACATATTGACTATCTGCTCCTTTGACGTGGATGACATTAACTGTAGGCTCGACTTGGGTTATACATCCAATAAACTTGTCGTAATTGATATAGGCAGTGGTGTAGTCTTTGTGGCCGGTGTGATCTTCTTGTTTTCCTTTGCCTTGGTTCTGGGGAGGATTGGTATTAGCTTGGTTCTTCCCAGCGTTGTGTTGTGGGAACACATTTTGATAGATTTGTAAATTGGCGTTAGGCAAGGCTTGAGTAGGTGTGTCTACTTGGATCTCCTTTTGGTCAATGAGATCTTGGATGTAATTCTTGAGTTTCATACACTTCAGGGTAGTGTGTCCTTTGACACAATGATAATCACAATACTCGTGATCTTTATACCAGTTGGGCTTGGGAGTGGCATCATAAACTTGCTGGATTGGTGGGTACGTAATCAAGTTGGCCTTGGCCATTTAGTGAAAGATGACATCCAAAGGTTCACCAAGAGGTGTGAAGATCTTCTTTGGATAATTTTGACCTCTCGGTCTGTTCTGATTGGGAGTAGTATTGATGGCATTAACCTGATTGTTTGGTTTTCTTTGATGGGCCTAATGGGCTTGCTACTGATAGTTTAGCTGATTATTTTGAGGTTGATATTGTTGCATAGGTTGCTGATGAGTTTGAGGTTGTTGTTGATATGCAGGAATAGGTACAGGACCAACCACAATGAATTGGACATTCTTGGTGTCAGTGGCTCCATCAGTAATAGCATTTTTATTATGATTCTAGTAACGAGGTTTGTCATTGCTGGTTTTGCTTTGGGAATCATTCTTGAAATGTCAGATTGTGCCTTCTTCTAGGAGACCTCTTTCAATATCTATTCCTTTTCTTTTGATTTCCTGATATGTTTGGACACAATTCATACTCATGAAGTGGACTAGCTTGGGATGAAGATTTTGGTCAGATGCTTCTCAGGCGGTTGATATGATAACCTGGTAGTGAGGTTCTACCATCGCTGCAAATAGTCTACTAGGCTTTCTCCTTCCTTCTGTTTTGAGTTGCAAAGATCTAATAGGTTCAACTCATTCTCAACATTGTGGGCATATTGGGCAACAAACTTCTCAGATGTGGGTGTGGGTGTGTTCTCGAATCACTTGGAGCATATCCCTAATGATGATTAGGAGATATTGGGATAGCTTAGGGACCAAAAGAACCCCATAGTGGCACAAAACTGGGTATAGAACACCCGTTTTGCCCCTAAGGCCTTAAGGATCCTACAAGCTCAAAAATGGAGTCTATGCTATGAATGCCTATTCTAGATTGATTTTAATCTAGATAGAGATGTGATATGATGCTATGCTATGAATAACAATGAAAGAAACTAGGTTGATCCATTTATTCTTATGCTAAGATGAACTAAAATGCTTGAAAATAGATGAAATCTTACTAATTAATATGAAAGCTTTTAAGATTTAGAACTAATCTAGCATTATAACAATACTTGGAAATGAAAGGTGAATTGGTGTTTTTCTCTTAGGAAGTGAGGGTATTTATAGGAATTGGGAAGGGCTTGGGTTAGAAGGATGAGTTAGGGTTATAGGTAAGGTTAGGGGTAGGGTTTGGGTCAAGGATAAGGATTGACTTTTCTAGAAGAGTCTAGGGCTTTCTTAAGATATTTATGAGTTTAGGAAATAAATAAACATTTGTTTATTTCAAAGGCTTTTTGATTGAGGATTTTATTTATTAAATAAATTTAATAAATAAGAGGATTTATCATTTAAACTTAATTAAATGTTTTCGAGTTGGGATTAGGCTTTAGGAAATGGGGGAATCACTCTTTAATTAAAATTAAAGTGAGATTAGGAGATTCTAGAAGAGGTTAATGATCTCTAGGATATTTCTAAGGTTTTGGGATTAAATAAATAAATTATTTATTTAAAAAGTTTTTGGGTCAATTTATTAATTAAATAATTAATAAATAGAGAAATAATGTCTAAATGAGATTTAAACATTTCTAGAAGGGATTTCTTAATTAAATATTTTTAATTAAGATAAAGGAATTTAATGGCATAAAAATAAATAAATTAATAAATGATGATGTCATCAGGGATTTTTTAGAAAATAAAAATACTTTATTTTCTAAAGGATTTTTAGGTGTCTACAAACTTATCTACATAGTTTTATATATGTACCATCCAAAATTGTAAGAACCTAATTAGTGTACAATTAAAGGACTATTTTGCACTCACCTTAGTATTTTGTCTATAACAGGACCACATATGGCAGGGTGGTCCCACAATAGTGAGTCCCACTTTTTGGCCAACTTTGACACAGAGATCACCATTTTGAGAAAAAATTTCACTTTCAAACACATGTTGCCGCAAAACTATTAGGAATTTGAAGATGATGTAAACTAGAGTCTTTTAGATTTTTGTTTCTAGTTTTTAAATGTATTTTTAAAAAATTAAAAAAAAATCATTTAACTTCATTTTTCCTTCTCCTTCTAAAAGTGGTTTGCGTGAAAAAACTATGTTTTTAAGGAGGTACTGTCACTTGGATCAGCATAACTTTTTTTTTAAATACGATAATGATGTAATTATTTCAAGATTATACTTTTAACTTCAATATCTAAAGGATGCAATTGGTTTTATTCATTTTGGATCAATATTTCATAGTTTATTAAGTTTTAAAGTGACAGTAACTGTAATCTAGACATAAGGTCACTTGGATCGCTCTAACTTGATCTAGGTATATTGAAGTTTTTTATTTTATTTTTTAATAGAAAGGTAACACAAATACGCTTTTCCTACAAATTTTTCATAAAAAAAAATTATTATTTACTATTTTTCCCAAAGTCGTGAAGAGACAGGTTGTTGAATGACCAAACAACCTATGTTTAGTTAAAGTAATATTTAAAAGTGATAATGAACTCAATATGTATTAAAATTATATTCATTAGAAAGCTTATTTTGAATAGCATCTTTTGACATCATTTGTTTGAAAAAATCATCTTGTTTAGTCCTTGTTTCAGGCCTCGGAAGACCATTTTTTTGCAGTTGAGTTGTTTTCTGAGGGCAATTTTTTGTTTTTGTGGCTTCGTGCGAAGAGGTTCTTCGCACGAAGCCACTTGGGGGGCTTCATGCGAAGACCCCTCACATGAAGCCCCTTGAGTGAAAATTCTGGCCAAAAGCCATGGCCGAGATTTTTCCCAGGGGTACTTCGTACGAAGTACCCTAGTTGACCAGTAAAAATTTTTTTAAAATGGTATAAAAGTAAAATTTTTCATTTCTATTTTACATCAAATTGCAATTAATAAATTTGCATTTTCTATTATTGAAGGCATTTTTTGAAGAAGAAATTTTTGTTGACGATCTTGTGGAAGACATTTTTTGGAGCTCAAAGAAATGGGGAACAAGAAGGGAAGACAAAGTAAATCTTCTAGAAAAAGGTCACCTGGTACTGAACAAAGAAATCATGAAGCTGCATTGACATATTATCATAAAACTAAAGAAGTTGAAAGACAAGCTGAAGTAGGAGGGTCAAGTCAAGTCGAAGAATTGCACATTGAAGAAGGGTCAGAATTACTCCCTAGAGAGGCTCAAACAATTGATGTTGGAGAAGGGTCAACATCACGTGCTCCTACTGGTATGGATGAACTTTTAAATTTAGCTCAACGTGTAAAGAAAAATATTAGTTATAGAAACTTAGATCATTTACTTACAATGAATGTGGACACTTTGAGATCACTTGCTAATGCTCAACAATTAAGTCTTGCTAAGAAGAGATCAATGAAAATGATAGCAAGAGAAATATTGGGTAAATTTGATAATTTTGAAACACCTGAACAAGCTCAATTGCTTTCACTTATACTTATAGACAAAAAGTTGGAAGGGACATTAAAATTATTGGGTATAGACACATCATCAAAGAAGAGAAAAGTTGTTGACATGCAAACTGATATGATTGAAAATCTTAAGAAAGGTTTGAACCAACTAGGGAAGCGATCTCGAACTATAGATAAGTCCATTACAAGAAAAGTTATGTTGACATCCATTGTAGGTAACAGTATGAGACGAAAAAGAAATATATCTTCAGTTTCATCTCACATTGGTTTTAATAGGAAAACAATATCATGATATGTTAATAAGAGAATACTTTTGGATGATAGCACCTTGGAAGGCAATTGGGCAATCATGTGTAGAGCTCCTCATTCTGATAGGATTGATGAAGAAACAAAAAAATTTGATCACAGCATTTTGGAATGATAATACACGTCCTTCATCAAACACTAGAGATGTTATCAGACATAGAATTTCAGCTAATCAATATGAATATCATACGAAACATTGGTTGGACACAACACAACATGAAATGTATGTGTCATTTTGTAGTTCAAATCCTAATTTAAAGATTGGGAAAACATTGTTTGGAAGATTGAAGCCATATTATATCAGGACAAACAAAGTGTTTGAAACTTGTTGTTGTCGTTATCATATTGAATTTGATCTCCACTATCAAGTTTTTTGAAAGTTTGTAGAGGACACTTATGGTTTTGAAAAGGCTCCTCCTAATAGATGAAGTGAGTTCATCTCATCCATTTTATGTGACAAAAGAGATGATGTAGCTGGACAAATAAATTGCATAAAAAGAATATGCCAAACATGTGCCAATTTGTCTCTTTTTCCTTTGAAAAATGAAAATATTGATGTAACAAAGATGGTAAATTGCAAGAGTTACAAATATGTAAAGAATGAAACAAAATTTGGGAAAGAATCCAAAAGGTTAGAATATGTTGAAGAGGAGATAAATGTTGGAGTTTTTATGGAAAAATTTAAAAAATTGATTCAACCCTACATTCATCATGCTTTTTTTGCAAAGTGGCAAGCACAAAAATTTCAAACACTGAGAGACAATTTCCCACTTGGAACTATTGTATCAGTTGTTGATTTTGCAGAAAATTATTCTTTTGTTCATCAAAAGGCAATTCAGTCAGAATACTATTTTTCAGAGAAAATTACTATTATGGTACATGTGTGTTATCGACACACACAATTAGATTTGGATGGTATTCAGAGCACATTTGAAGCATGGGTCATCAAGAAGGAATATCATTTTTATATAAGTGATGATAGAGAGCATGACATTCATTATGTGGAACATTGCTTCAAGATGTTTTTTGCAAATGTGAAAGAAAGAGGTATAAAAATTGATAAACATTATGTTTGGTCAGATGGATGTGCTGCGCAATTTAAATCATTGAGACCATTTTATGCACTATGTAGATATCATCATAATGAAAACATACCACATGTCTGGAGTTTCTTTGAGAGTGGACATGGAAAAGGTGAACATGATGGTGTCGGAGCTTGCATCAAACGTGTTATACGAAAGTATCAAATGAATTATAAGGGAGTGCATATAAAAAATGCACATGATGTGGTTGAATGGTGCAAGACACATTTCACACCAAATGAAAATGACGTGTCATCAGGATTGACTCAGGCGGTGCCATATAGAAAATTTTGGGAGATAAAAGGTATGCACATATTTTTTAATTATTTGAAAGTGTTAAAAATTTTAATGATATTTTTTATTCAAATTATATTTATATAGAATGTATTATATATATGCATTTGTTCAAGTGTGGATAGAAAAATTATGCATGGTTGCAATAGGATAGAAAAGACACGATCTTTGCATTTAGTTATGAGTACGAATTGTTGCAATTGGATGTTGAACACTAGGGACTACTCATGCTTTTGTTGTCACTACATTGCTCACAATTATGAGGAATGTATCAATCAAGATCATGGATATGTAGGCACGTGGAATCTAGTGCCACTAGTTGTTACTGATACATTTGATAGAGACAAAGATGAAAACTTCGATGATGTTCCTTTGATTTCTAATGATTACGATCATATCTCAAGATTGGTCAAAATTGGTAAGTATATATAAATTTCACATTATATGGTACAATGAGTTGCATGTATAGATCATAGATATAGATAGATCTATAGATTGAACTAAGTATTTATTTTAAGATCTCACACACGTATATATAAAAATTTATTGTGCAGGAGATGTCTTTGCAGTGATTGCTGAGAGTGGAAATGTAGGAGTTGATTATTATTTACTACGTTGTACTGCAGAGAGGATGAAGTTACTTGAACCTGAAGAAAGCAATGGAATTTTGTTCCCCATAGGTTTGTATATCTAGTTTACATCAATATATTGAACTCAATTTGTAAATTTTAAATTTCAACCTTTTAACAAAATTCAAATTGAGTTTGTTTAAATTTATATATTGTTAAAATATGTGACTTGCAGGTTCAGTTTTTTTAGAGGGAACATATTTCAAACAAATCAAAGTAATTCAACATGGTATTCACTTTGTTGATTACAAACTAGACAATAAGGTGTTCCAATATAGTCACCTAGTAGTTGCCACATCCATTTGTCTTCATACAGTTAAATCTCAACGTGGACGTCGTAAGTGGAGACTAGATAGTGAGGATCATGAGAGAATATTACAAGTTCTCCATGAAAGGTCTGAACCACTTGAGTTGGTCTAAAAATTATAATATATGTATACTTATTTGTTGTGTTGGGACCTATTTGATATCTGTGGATTAAATTTCATTATACTTTGTTTATATATTTAAACATATGATAGGCTATAATTTGTTGATATATGATGAACCTATTTGATGGTTCAATGGTTTTAATATATAGAATTTTATATGTATACTTTGATTATTCAATGATTTTTATAGATTTCATGTTAGTTAAAGATTTTATGTATGCTTGAAATTAGTTATATTACTTATGACATGTGTTAGTTCTAGAATTAGTTAGAATATAGTTATTATCCATTAGTTACATGTATTAACTAGTTATCTTTTGTGATATTAATTATAGATCCTAGGTTAAGATCTCCCCTTAAGACCTCCCCTTAAGACACTAAAAAATGATGAAATTAGTTATATTACAAGTATGACATGTGTTAGTTCTAGAATTAGTTAGAATAGTTATTATGGACATTAGTTACATGTATTAACTAGTTATCTTTTATGATATTAATTATAGATCCCCTTAAGACCTCCCCTTAAGACACTAAAAAATGATGAAATTAGTTATCATATCATCTAAATAAATCATCTAATCAAATAAAATCATAGATCATCTAATCAAATATCATATATCATCTTTCAAACAAATCAAACTAATATCATCTAATCGAATAAAACCATCTAATCTAATCATATATATCATCTAATCAAATAAAATCATAGATCATCTAATCAAATAAAACCATCTAGTCAAATCATATATCATATAGATCATCTAATCAAATAAAATCATATCATCTAATGGAATAAAACCATCTAATATAATCATATATCATCTAATAAAAAAAAATCATATCATCTAATCGAATTAAACAATCTAATCTAATCATATCATCTAATCGAATAAAACCATCTAATCTAATCATATCATCTAATCAAATAAAATCATAGATCATCTAATCAAATAAAACCATCTAGTCAAATCATATATCATATAGATCATCTAATCAAATAAAATCATATCATCTAATGGAATAAAACCATCTAATCTAATCATATATCATCTAATAAAAAAAAATCATATCATCTAATCAAATTAAACAATCTAATCATAGATTCATCTAATCTAATCATATATCATAGATTCATATAATCATCTAATCATATATCATAGATTCATCTAATCATCTAATCATCTAATCATCTAATCATATATCATAGATTCATCTAATCATCTAATCATAGATTCATCTAATCTAATCATATATCATCTAATCAAATATATGTCTTGAATCATATGTCTCAAATCATATATATCATATATAATCAAATCAAATCATATCATCTAATCGAATAAAACCATCTAATCTAATCATAGACATCTAATCAAATATATGTCTAGATAATCAAGTAAATGTGTCTCATATCATATCATCTAATCAAATAAATGTGTCTCATATCATATAATCTAAGCATATCATCTAATCAAATATGTACATCTCGAATCATATTTCTCAAATCATAAACCGAGTCTCAAATAAAATATATGTTCAACATGTCCTAAACTAGGGAGTCATCTAGGTGCATACAAACAGAGCGACCCTCTGAGTGACTACCACGAGCATCCTCTGGCTGTGAGACAGCAACTGATCCCTACGAATATAAATGCATGTATATATGATAATAATCTAAAATAATTAAAATATTATAAATGCATATTTAAACTTACATATTTTTAAAACATACTTGACCACTAGTAGGTGTATCATCTGCTTGTAAAGTAGCGACTGACTCCTGCAAATTTAGTGTACAATAGTTGGTTATATACACATGTGCATAGTAGATATATTATGTAAAGTACTTGAAATATAAACATGTACATACATATATATCTAAAACTTACCTGACCACTAGTAGGTGTCACATCATGTGGAAGATGCTCTGAACCCACACTAGAGGTAACATGCTCTGCTAATTGTGCCTACAAAATATTATGCATTAAACAAACATTAATACATGTACAATTAATTATTCACTAAAACTCCTAATAAAAAAAAAAAAATATATGTATATGTACCTGAATCTCAGGAGCAGGAGGATCGTCAACGCACTGCACCATCATATCATCAACTGATACTACATCACCCACACCACCTAAGGTCCCAAACCTCTATAGTAATGAGTGTAGGGGTGTCACTAGCTGCGAGGGGAGTGGTGTAGAATCTGAACCATGTGGATGAAATAACATATCCATAAATGACCCGCCATCAGTGGCAACATCCACCTGACCCAACCCACGCAACTGCTCATCAAAAGCGTCTAGGCCCTCACTGGTGATGCGTACATCTCCAATCTCTATACCGAGCTCTGTAGTTGTAGAGTGATCTGTGGGTGTATGGTGCTCTACACTATCCTGTGCACAATGCTCTGCACTATGCTGTGCCTAACTAGTAGATGGTGCATCCTGTCTCGGTGGAACTACAGGACCCCGTGTAAGTGAAATGTAATCCCTGACTGAATGTATAGGGATCCTCTACATGTCGACAATATGAGAATAGGCCTGCACAAGATCCTCCAAAAAGTAAAGGGCCATATCTAAAGTACTTTGATAACCCGACAATGCTCGTATCTCTCCAGGCACAGGAAGACCAGCAGCTCTATATGTCTCGTCACTCACACCTGTAGTACTACTAGACGAAGCCTCAGAAGATGATCTGGCTCTACTTGGTCTAGTCAAAATGTATCTACCCATTGAATCTAAATTGATCGATGTGGCTACAGAAGCAATCTATCCTATGCTATCCAGAACTCCCCTCTGAGAAGCAATGATGACTCTATCTACAGTAGCAGCCATCGCCGGTATCACTACCGGACTCCTCTCTCCAACTAGCTATCTATGAGGCTGCACAACTCGATCAACCCTATGATACTGATCGCGGTCTTCAACCCTACCCAGCCCCTAACCATAAAAAGGTGGGATATCAAAATAGTTGACCTTGAGTCCCAAACGGAACTCAACGTACAACTGTTATGCAAAGTATAATGGAATTTGGTCGTTATTTGGATAGTGACCATGGGCTGCAAGATGTCGAGGGTAAATCATACAAGAAATCTGAGGGATCACACATCGTGTCACCTGATAAGCCCTCACCACTCTCATCCTCTCATAATGTGGGAACATCTCTCATTTGATGATTTCCTTGGACACGAGGCTCTGAACCTATGTCAAGGAAACATCACCCGAGATCTCCTCCCTCAACTCTCAAAAAATGGCCTCAACTACCTGAGGTGTAAATGAAGTGTGGGCCCTCAATATACTAGTCATAGACTCCAAACTAGTTAATATAGTAGCACATGTGTCTCTGTATATACCATCTCCACTAGATCTACTGATAGCCTATCTGAGTCTAGCTATCTCTGTGTCGGCCATGTGAAAAATAGTATGAATGTCAGGAGTCTGAGGTGCACCTTGAGTGGCCATCTAGATGTACATCACATGTGAAAGAGCTAAGTGTTAATAATTAAGTACTTGATTACAACATTATAATTGCATGTAAAATGGAAACAAATAAGTGGTCCTAAGGTATAGATAAGACATCAATGGGTCATAGGACATCCTAGTATGTATTAATGAAACCTAACATGTACATCAATGGGTCATAGGACTAACTTTAATATTTACTAAAAATGCATTCACATAAGGGGTCGTGGGTAACATAAGTGGTCATAGCTCATGTCTTAAGGAGTCGTGGGTAACATAAGTGGTCTTATTAGGTCTTAAGAGTCCTAAGACACATACTAATTAGGTCTTAAGGGGTCAGAAATTTATAATAAGAGGTCTTAAGGGGTTGTAGGTAATGTAAGAGGTCCTAATGTATAGATAATCTAGGACTATAGAGTATCTTAAGGGGTTCTGGGTTATATAAGTTGTCCTAGACTGTCTTAAGGGGTCGTGGGTAACATAAGTGGTCCTAGAGTCATAATTGGTTCTAATTGACTATAATTAGGTCCTAACTGGTTCTAATTGATTCTAATTGAGTCATGTAATTGATTCTAATTGAGTCTAAATAGGTCTAATTGATTGTAATTGATTTTAATTGAGTCTAATTGAGTCTAATTGATTCTAGAATTGATTCTAATTGAGTCTAATTGATTCTAATTGATCTTCTAATTGATTCTAATTGATCATAACGTACATAGATAAGAGTTATGTAGAGAACGTCTTAAGGGATCGTGAGTAACATAAGTGGTCCTAGAGTCATAATTGGTTCTAATTGAGTCTAATTAGACCTCCTAACTGGTTCTAATTGATTCTAATTGAGTCATAATTGATTCTAATTGACTCTAATTAGGTCCTAACTGGTTCTAATTGATTCTAATTGAGTCATAATTGGTCCTGGTACAATTAGGTCTAGTTAAGTCTAATAGGTCCTAATTGGTCTAGTTACCTATCTAATTGGTCATAATAGGTCCTAATATATCTAATTGGTTAGACTAATGTTGGTTAAAGACCTAATACCTGTCTAATTGGTCCTAATAGGTCTAGTTAGGTCTATAAATAGAGAAACAACTTAAAGATGTATACCTTATTTCCTAAGATGACCTAATGTGACCTATTAGGATAGGTAATATGACCTAGAGTGTCTTAAGGGGTCATGGGTAATGTAAGTCCAGTCCTTGATTGTCTTAAGGGGTCATAGGTAACATAAGAGGTCCTAAGGTATAGATAAGAGTCATGGAGTGTCTTAAGGGGTCGTGGGTAACATAAGAGGTCCTAAGGTATAGATAAGACATCAATGGGTCATATTACCTATCCTAATTACCTATCATAACGTACATAGATAAGAGTCATGTAGAGTGTCTTAAGGGATCGTGGGTAATATAAGTGGTCCTGGACTGTCTTAAGGGGTCGTGGGTAACATAAGTGGTCCTAGAGTCATAATTGGTTCTAATTGAGTCTAATTAGACCTCCTAACTAGTTCTAATTGATTCTAATTGAGTCATAATTGGTCCTAGTACAGTTAGGTCTAGTTAAGTCTAATAGGTCCTAAATTTTGGTCTCAATAGGTCATAATTGGTCTAGTTACCTATCTAATTGGTCATAATAGGTCCAGATAGGTTTAGTTAGGTCTATTTGGACCTAATAGGTCCTAATACATCTAATTGGTCAGACTAATGTTGGTTAAAGACCTAATACCTATCTAATTGGTCCTAGTTAGGTCTACTTGGTCCTAATAGGTAGATAGTTAGGTCTATAAGTAGAGAAACAACTTAGACATACCTTATTTCCTAATATGACCTAATGTTCAACCTATTATGGAGTCATGGAGTGTCTTAAGGGGTCATGGGTAGTTCATAAGAGGTCCTAAGGTATAGATAAGACATCAATGGGTCATATTAGGTCTGTCCTAATTACCTATCATAACAGGTCTAGATAGGTTTAGTTAGGTCTATTTGGACCTAATAGATCCTAATACATCTAATTGGTCAGACTAATGTTGGTTAAAGACCTAATACCTGTCTAATTGATCCTAATAGGTCCTAGTTAGGTCTACTTGGTCCTAATAGGTCTAGTTAGGTATTTAAGTAGAGAAATGACTTAGACATGTACCTTATTTCCTAATATGACCTAATGTGACCTATTAGTCCACCTAATATGACCTAGAGTTTATTAAGGGGTTGTGGGTAACGTAAGTGGTCCTTGATTGTCTTAAGGGGTCGTGGGTAACATAAAAGGTCCTAAGGGGTCCTAGGTTACATTAATGGATCCTCGTATACATATATAATGGGTCTTTAGGATCTGAATAGGTCATGTATATGTCTTAAAATATCATAAGGGATGTATAATGGTCCAATAATATTAATGGGTCATAGAACATCATAAGTGGTCCAAGTCCAGTCCTAGGACATCCTAAATTTTTTTAATGGGTCTTGGGGGTCCTAAGGTTTTATATTTGTTTTAAGATTTCATAAGGGATCTAGATAAGAGTCCTAGAATGTTAATGGGTCGTAGGTGGAATATAAATGGTCCTAGACTACATCTTAAGGGGTCATGGGTAACAATGAGTCAGGTATATATATGTGTCTTAAGGGGTCAAGGGTAACATAAGAGGTCCTAAGGGGTCCTATGTTTCATTAGTGGATGATCCTTGTATGATAAATTAATTAAATCTAAGATGTACATAAATGTGTCCTAAGACAACCTAAGATATGTTAATGGGTCTTGATGATCTGAATGGGTCATAGATGTCTTAAAATGTCATAAGGGACATGTATAATGGTCCAACAATATTAATGGGTCATAGACGCACGATAAGTGGTTTAAGGTATCTTAGGTTACATTAATTGATACTAGTATGTCTTAAGGGTTCTTGCAGGCAACAATGGGTTCACATATGTATTAATAGAAGCTAAGATAGATGAATGTGTCATAGGATATTTTAATATATAATAATGGTTCGTATGGGTCTTAAGGGGTCCTATGTGTCAAGTAAGATGTCAGGTAATATGTAAATTATAATAACGGATCCTAAGTGTCTTAATATGTCGTAAAAGAGAAATAAGGGTCCTAGAAACTTATTGTACTACAATTTTTTAACATTTTCTAACATACTACTAAATCATTTTCAAAAATTGAACTACAATTTTCTAAGATTTTCACAAACTAAAAATTATAAATAAAACAAATAGTTAACTTTAATAAATTTACTAAAAATGCGTGTACATACATGTGAGAGAGAGAGAGAGAGAAATTCTTAATAATTACAATTTTAAACTTAAAATTTAGCATTTTCTAACTCGAATCTTAATGTTTTCTAACATTTCTCCTACGATTTCTAACATTTAGATAACATTTTCTAACATTTATACAAATTAAAAATTATTTAAAACAAATAACTAGTTAAAATAAATATAAAACATATTATTTACAATAAAAAATGAGAAAAATATGTGTACCTGGTACTGCTAGAAAACTGAAGAGGTCGACAAAGCTCGGGAAGTGCTGGTGTGCTGGTGTGGTGACGTAGTTCACTCCAAGCCTAGGGGTCCACAAACTACTCCAATGAAAATGATGGTTAGAAAAATGTTTCGCCGAAAATTTATACAAAATCCAGCCCTAAATGGCTTCGTGCGAAGTATATACTTCGCACGAAGCTGCGCAGGGATCTTCATGTGAAGGCCCCTACATGGTGTCTTCGCACGAAGCATTCGGAGGACTTTGGGCAAAGTATAGACTTCGCACGAAGGCAGGCAAAAATTTTTGTTTGATGATTTCGCGATTTCCTTCGTCCCTAAAAGTGGGACACAACTTCGTGATTGAACCCGGCACTTAATGGACACCTAAATTTAGATATAGGTCCTCTCTCATTTCAATCTTGTTTAAAATTGAGGTTAGCCCTTATTTCTAAGTGTGATCCTCTATTTTTTCTCCAATTCCATAATTCATTCATCACCTAGGCCCTATATCATTATTTTTGGCCTTTGTGTTTTGTCTCGACCTTAGAATTAGCTTTACCTGATAATCTTGCATCTACCCTATCTTCCTAACACCCAATTCAAATTTGGGTTGATTTTCCTAGGTACAAAATGTTTCAAATATTTTGTACCCAAGAAGAGAACATTTCAAATGTTTTATTCCCACACTTTTTGGCCCAAATTTGGCACGGGTCCCTATGTTGAGAATTCTTTGAATAATACTTAGAATGAGTAATGATATTTACTTGTGTTTTGTGAAGCCCTTGCTTTTAGGATGGTTTTTGAAGTTTATCATATTAACATGCTATCACATAATGATTTGCCATGGTCTGAAGATCTGTTCTTGCGATTTTGAAAATTATGTCACAGTACATGTTAGTAATCAACCGATGTATGCATTGTCTCTACAGAAACTATGTTATTTGTCAGGGATGACCAACTGCAGAGTTCAAATGGTCACACAAACATGTAAGTGTAGTAAAAATGATTGTTCAGTGTGACCATTAAAATGCAACATTTGTGAAGTGGTTTCACAAAGAATTCTTTGAATAATACTTAGAATGAGTAATGTTATTTACTTGTGTTTTGTGAAACCCTTGCTTTTAGGATGGTTGTTGAAGTTTATCATATTAACATGCTATCATGTAATGATTTTCCATGGTCTGAAGATCTATTCTTGCGATTTTGAAAATTATGAGGTGTACCTTTTGATTGCTGCAATTCTCCATTTTTCAACAAGCTTCCAAATTACATCCTCATTTTTTAAGTGCTTGATTTTCTCTCAATTCCAAAGTGGTTTCACAAATAATTCTTTGAATAATACTTAGAATGAGTAATGCTCTTTACTTGTGTTTTGTGAAACCCTTGCTTTTAGGATGGTTTCTTTTATGGACGTCAATTTGGGATTATGGATACAAGTATGCTCAATAATTGTACTTTGAGGAGCATTTTGTCTAAAGGCTGTGTAGGATTTTTAGTGTTCAGTTACCAAGGTTGTTAAGTAGAGTTATGAATTTATTAAGGCCTAAGGGGAAGGAAGAAGAAATCAAGTTCAATATTAACCACAATTGAGACGATTGGTACCTAATGGAGAAGTACATTTACACTAGGGTGTAGGTTTTAGTGTTTTAAACCACACGTGTTTCCCTTTATAGTGCCTAACAAATTGGCCATCTTGGAAATTGTGTGGAAAATGTTTGAGGCAACTACTCTATTTAGGAAATGTAGAAAAGGTTCCTTTCTTCCATCTTTTTTGAATATAGGTGATTTACATATCAACATAGTGCAAGGGTGTGATAAATCAATTGACTTATTGAGAACATACATGCCCTTGGGATTGGGGGCAAGGAATTTTGACCTTGAGGGTTAGTACAATTTTCCAAAGAGGTATGTTGACTTGGGGACATATGTAAATGATTTCATTCTTAAAGAAGAGTTGATGATAAATTTTCAATCTTATGAAGACGGGGAAAAGGGTAACAACATACTTGAGAGTCCAAAAGATTGAGATTGAAAATAGAAATGTTTATTCTTCTTAGATCCAAATGCATTTCCAAATAAGGATGAAACGGTCAAAAGGATGGAATTATTTATTCAAAATGAGGCAATGGGGATAGTTGATCAACTAGTAGCTCCCCCACCTTCCCCAGGTGTCTCATCAATTGGAGTAGGAGGACCAATAGTTGCAACACCCCTTGCATAAATGTCTCTTGCTCCATCAACCAAAATGGCAGTATCTCAAGAAATCAGTGAAGCTTTGAGGCCACATAATGAAGAGGAGGTATTACAAGAAGTGAAATTGGAGCCATATTAGCCTCAAAATAATCAAATTGATGACATGCTTGAGATTGTTGATTATTTAACTACGGATGTTAGGAGGAAAGCTTCAGAGAAGTTTATGTTTGATGATTATTTCATCAAATCTAATGAATGCATGCTCTTTGTTAATAAGTTGAAAGGAAGAAAATTTCTTAAGACGACAGATATCACTCTCTCTAAACAAAGAGATGAGGTTTTTAAGCAAATTTGGGATGAATAGAGAAAGAGATGCAAGAGGACACTGGAGAAAGGAAGAAAGATTCTCAAAGAAGCAATTTTTTTATTACTTATGGGTGTTGACATGCCCTCTTGTATTGCTTTGATAATTTGAGAAGGTATGAAGGAATTGATTGTAGACTAAGTGATGAGGGGCTTGATAAATTGTGCAATGGATCAGATTTGATGTCAAATGATAATAAGTTATCTACATAGTTTTATATATGTACCATCCAAAATTGTAAGAACCTAATTAGTGTACAATTAAAGGACTATTTTGCACTCACCTTAGTATTTTGTCTATAACAGGACCACATATGGCACTTAATGGACACCTAAATTTAGATATAGGTCCTCTCTCATTTCAATCTTGTTTAAAATTGAGGTTAGCCCTTATTTCTAAGTGCGATCCTCTATTTTTTCTCCAATTCCATAATTCATTTTATCACCTAGGCCCTATATCATTATTTGTGGCCTTTGTGTTTTGTCTCGACCTCAAAATTAGCTTTACCTAATAATCTTGCATCTACCCTATCTTCCTAACACCCAATTCAAATTTGGGTTGATTTTCCTAGGTACAAAATGTTTCAAATATTTTATACCCAAGAAGAGAACATTTCAAATGTTCTATTCCCACACTTTTTGGCCCAAATTTGGCTCGGGTCCCTATGTTGGTATTTTAGTGGGAGATTAGTTCTCATGGTTGGTCTGCTTGAGTTTTAACCCCCAAAGTATTGTGAGAGGTATATAAACACACTATCTCTCCTCATTTTGGAAATTTGTTACTATTTTTCAAACAACCATTATCACAATCAAGCATTCATTAATCGAGCTATCAAGTGCAAAGAAGCATTCATTAATCCATTACTCTTTCGGTCGTTGATATCATTGCACACGCTCTCCTAGTTAATCCTACTCATGTGGGTTCTCCATTTCTTTCCTTTGTATTGAGAGTGTGACAATGATCCCCTGTAGGCCCCCCATAGCCTACTTGTGCTCCTCTCATTGGTTGTCTTTTTCTTCACCGACCCATGTACCTCTTTTTGTTCTCTTTTGCCATCGTGTTGACTATGCAAACTAACTTTTATATCCTTCTTAGTCTCTTTTTCACCTTTTCCTATCCTTTTCAATAAATTTTCATGATTTTTTCCTTTCACACCAATTTCTTGAGGGGGCATACCCTTTCCATCATCATCACTCTGTTGCAACCTCCTTGACCTACATCCTCCCTACTGGGGCATCTTCTTCTCTTCTTTGTTACGATGCCATTTTCAGACATCACATCACAAAGAGGCAAAATGTTGATGCCCAAAATTGTCCTCTTATGAGGTTTATTAATTCATGCTAATCTAGACCTTGTAATTAATTAAATATTATGTAATTAGTTACCCTAGTCATATAATATAGTTGATTTTAATAACATTATATTATTCCTCCTTTAGCATAATATAGTATAATCAATTTTAATAAATTAATTATATTATTTCTCTTAGCCAAATATTTAAATAATTTAATTATTTGAGCATTCCTCATTCCCCTTAGTCTTGTGGTTTAATTAATCCCAAATCAATTAACCTAATCCTTAGCCTAAGTACCCTAGCCTAAAACCTATAAACCACCCTATAGCCTACCCACTAATTAATCCTTGATTAATTATTCTAGTTTCATCATTCCTAACCTCATTAACATTTTCCCCTTATTTTTAATTTATCTCACACATGTGAGCACAAATCAAAGTCAACCACATTTTCAAATCCATCAACCTTCCACTTACACATTTGTCCCCTATAGCCACCTTAAGCCATCCTAGTCTTACATTCTCTCCCACTTGACATTTATTGTCAATCCTTCCCAAGGTTGCTCACACATGTGTGAGAAACATTGATCCCTTGTATAGTCAACTTCCCTTGCCCATTTCACATCTACCTCATCAATCCAAACACATCTTTTCCCTCCATTTCAATTTAATCTCAACCATCCATTTCTCTCCAAATCTTATAAATAAGAGTCTCTCCACATGCATTTAATATCCCTCTTTTTTTTTTATCATGCTAAATTTCTATAGAACTCTTAGTGTTATCATTTGCAATCTTCGTATTTTTTTTGTATTTCACTTCCATAGCATAGTTCCATATCAAGTTTAGCATAGTTCTTATGGTTGCAATCCATTAGTTTGCATTCCTATCATTTAGATTCCCACTTAGATTTCATTCTAGGTTCATCCATTGTCCATTTATAAATCATTTGAGGATCTTTGTTGTTGTGTTTGGAGAGCATATCCACATTGAAAAATGTCAAATGAGCAAATCAATGGAGTTGGGTGCCTCCATTTAGCTCAATCGGAGGTATGAGAGGATTTTGGTTAGTTTAGTGCTTTTATGTGCATCACAAACCCCTAAAAAAATTTCATATACATGGTTCTTCGCCCCTTCCATCTTTTTAGGACATAAAGGGAGAATTATAGTAATATTGAGAAACTAGATAACCAATTGTAATGGTGAAGATATTTGTAAAGCCTTTTTATGACTTTGAAATTGGCATCGAGGGGTTTTATCTTGGGAATGTCCATTATTCGAAGTGCATTACTCATAAATAGATCGAGTCCACTATAATTTTCTTTCATGCAAGGAGATGATAGTGAAATAATCCCTTCTAGAGCCCATGGATTGTCTTCTATTAGCTTGTGCAACTTTCTCATATGAGACACAAGTTTAGCTTTTCACCTACTTACTATACATCCTAAATCACTAACTGCAAGCAATTCATTGCATAAAATGTTAAGAGAATGCAATCAAGTATCCCTTTACTCCACTTGTTATCACATACAATGAGTTCCCTCAAGGACACCAATATATGGAGACTAAATGATTCACTTCCCTCCTCACTCTTCACATTGTTAGATTTTATTTTCTGAAATACAAAGATTGTATTTCACTTGGGCATTTTGATTTTGCACATATATAGATTATGCATATATACATATACATATATATACATATACATATATATAGATATCCACATATATGTATATGTATACATACATATATAATCGCATGACTTTACATCAAACAAATGTGTACAAGTTAAATCTTGATTGCAATTTTTATGTGTGAAAACATGATCGCTTTTTATGAATTAAATCCACATACACATTTAGGCTTGGATGACAAGCCTTTGGATGGGAAGCTTCAATTCCCTCCTTTTGACCTGTGTTTTCCTTTGAATTTGGTTTCTCAGCTTCATTGTCATCAAGTTTGCACGTTATCAAGTGTATATTTGTAAAATACCACCATAATTTTGCATGTCCCTTAAGCTTTCTAACCTTATATTTTTTTTAGATTTGAACAACATTAATATATTAGTCTTTAATTTTCTTTAACAGTGTCTCCAAACTTCTCAAAGACATATGTGTACCATTCTCTTAATAACTTTTTACCTACTTATCCAAATTTGAAATAAATTATATATTATTGTCTGGCACTTTATATTTTACCATTTCAAAAACATCAATTTTTTATTATTTTGGTGGAAGTTATCTTTGACACATGAATAGGTACCTAATTTTCATGATGTGTCCTTTTTGAAAATTCATTAAAAAATACTTGAGAAAAAATATACAACTTCTTGTACTCACTCTTAACTATCCTTCTACCAAAGGGTTTTTCAAAATGGTAAATGCATCTAAAAATTTCCTACGACACATGTTAGACACTATGTTATGTTTTGTAGAAAAAAAACATCAACAATTTTTAGTGTGTGAAGGATTTGGCCCCCTTGATCTTATCCATTTTTTAAAACTTTAGTATTTTAGAAACTATACTCAAAGTACTACAATTCATCTTCAATTGGTATCTTCAAATTTTGAGTGCACAAGTCTCAAATTGCTCCTCCAAGTTCAGGTTTTGCTTCTTTCAAGAAAAAAGTGGCCTCTTATACAACTCTTTTTGTTCACCATCTTGGTCCACATGCCCTAAACATATGTTATAACATATTTAAATGTTTACATTATAGACTTAGATGAAAATAAATGATAATAAACACTAAAATAAATATAGAGACAAACAAGTATTCTATCATGGAAATAGTTTGTATCTATTTCAACAACATAATACAATATGTTTTATTGTAAATAAAGGCGAACTAAATCAAATATTTATTTCCTTCTTACATCCTCTCGTCAATACCTACAAAATAAATAATCTAAAACAAGTTAAGCAATGGAAGCAAATGAAATATGAAACTACTTTTTCTCTTCTCTAAACCTAACACTAGTTTGAGCATATGACAATAAAGAGGAAGGAGGGAATGGGACCAATGCATGGCATGCCTCTTTTCCCTCTTCTTTCCCAATTGTCTTTCTTAATAGGAGCTTACACATGTGAAACCTCCTCCTAAAGCCAAGCCTAAGATCTATAGTGTTTTCAATAGTTTAGCTATGTTAATTTCACCACTATACTAATAAATTCACTCTAGTAATAAATTTAAATATATAAATAATATATTTAAATGTATAAAAATACAATAAACATATATTATAACATATTTGAATATTTACATTATAGACTAAGATGAAAAATAAATGATAATGTTTACAACTAAAATAAATAAAGAGACAAACAAGTATTTTATCGTGGAAATAATTTGTATGTGTTTCAACAACAAAATAAACGCAAACTAAATCAAATGATTTTTTTTCTTTCTTATTTTCTCTCCTCAATACCTACAAAATAAATAATCCTAGATAAACTAGGTAATGAATGCAAATAAAATATGAAACTACTTTTTTCTCTTCCCTAAACCCAACACTAGTTTGAGCATGTGGTAACAGAGAGGAAGATGGGAATGGAGCAAGGCATGGAATGCCTCTTTGCCCTCTTCTCTCCCAAGTCCCTTGCTTAATAGGAGCCTCCACCTAAAGCAAAAACCTAAGATCGACAAGGTTTTCAATAGGTTTCTCTAGATCTTAGGGTGATAATAATCTTCTATGGGAGTTAAATTCCTAATGAGGATTTAAACATATTTTAATATTTTATTCCCTTGAAACTCTTAACCCATGGAAGGAGGTGCGTTCCTTAAAGACAACTTTAAATTAAGGTTCAAGTGATGATTATATAAGATCGCTTAAAAGGTACCTTATAAAATGAATTTATGTGTGCACCTTTTTATCCCTTAGGCCATGGATCCTAATACTTACCTTGGCCTCCAACTAACTTTCAATGATTTTTTTTGGTTTGAAACCGCTCTTCTACTCATGGGTCAACTATTACATGCAAGGATATTTACAAAGTACATGAAATGGAGAGTGTGAACTTTTGACTACCATCACAAATGGATATAAAGAAGGACATCCACGTAGACAATGTAGTTTTATATAGCACAGTCTTAGTTAATTCCTTGATTTAGTAAAGTATCAGTTGTGGCTGATGAGTGATATTAACACCAACCTTACACACACATTGCATCATTTCATTGGCACACTTCACACAAGTTGCATCACTTCATTTGCACACTTCACATTGCATCATGTGTTCATCACAATACTCATTAATACTCTGTATATAGTGGTCATGTGCAACCACATAACATTGCTAATATGAATAATATGGCCCTAGACATAATTGGACATCTTTATGTATACTCAAATCATAAGAAACACCATGATTTGAAAGTTACATATAGTAGCATCTACACTTTAAGACATGACACCAAGAGATTTGACATTTGAAACCATATGTTCATGAATCCTAATAGCATTTGTACCAAATGAAGGAATCAGACACTACACAAGTTTGACATTACCTAGAGTTACTATGGCATGTTGGATACTTGTTAGCAACTACTTGGAACCTAGATGGTAGCCTAGTTGTACTCTTATGTATAAATACTTCATCATGCATAATAAAAAATTTAACATTGATAACTTGGTGAAAGTAGAGATTGTATCGAGCACTAGTTTTATTATTTGGCTTAGAAGTCTCCTTATATTAATGCTTGCAAAGCAATGGTCATATCTAGGTACTATGGTAAGATAATGACGGAAATTTTCAGCGCCATGATCTGCGTGGAAGTTTAGGAATTAACAAAGGAGAGTCCTTTTCAAGAGAATTGTTTGACCGAAATTGCAGAGTTTATGAAAAATCTTGCTTTCGTTTATTTATCAAGAAATTGCATAAGAAGGCTTTGATGTATTTTTAAAAATGCATCGTAGAATACATATATCTATACAACTCCATTAATGCCACAAAATCCTCCTTCCGAGTGTCATATATGACCTTCATATACAGATTATCGTTCAATAGAAATGAATTCATCAATAAGATGATGGGAGATCGATCTTGTTTCCTTTTGATTTATGCTTCTGGAACGTCTTGAACGATTGTCGGTGAGTGTCGAGCAACTGAGTTGAAGTGAGGATGGAGAAAGTAACGAAATTTGATTTCCAGCTTCATTATGAAGTGCTAAAACATTTTGGAAAGCTCAGCACCATCAACAAAAGCAGATTTTGCACCAGCCGGGAATCGAACCCGGGTCTGTACCGTGGCAGGGTACTATTCTACCACTAGACCACTGGTGCTCATGTAAAATTGGTATCAGAGCCACTGTCTCAATAAAAATATTTCTGTTTATTCCTCTTGTGTCTCAAATTTGTGATACATTCTTTTGTTCTTGCTTCTTTGTGTTTTTTGAGTGACGTAAGACTTCATTGTTTAAGCCGTGGAAAGACATTTTAGAGGCTGGGAGAGTAGCTCAACAAAAACAAGTAGTGCGAAGCAGAACGGGATGGAAGGAACACAGAACTCTGAAGACGAATTCAACAAACCAGAAACAGAAGAACTTGTGAGTCTTGGTTCAATCTTTCACTCTTTAAATAATGCTATTTTGGATGAAGATATGCATGTAGATAATCATGAAAAATTTGACTTACCTGAAAAAAGATTTAGGCTTCCTACAAAAAATTGGAAAGAAATATATTCTGATTTAGGAATGCTTCAGTATAAGTCTAAGACTGTTTGTAAAGTAATAGAATTACAAGTCGAAGTCCGTAATGATGAAGCCCATAGCTTCATTAATCTCATGTCTAGTAAAGAGATACAGAGTCTTGTCAAACAAGCAAAAACAAAAAATGGATACAAATATCTGCATATAGGTAGTATTATTGCTGGATGTGAACCACTGTATAGGAAAGGAATCCCAGCTACAGTTTTTATGACTCTTCTTGATGTCTGTCATAATAGATATTGTGACATGTTAATGGGAGGAATTTCTGCTCCAATGGCTGCAGGAGCGACAGCCTTTGATGTAGTCCCAAATTTTGCAATTAGTTTGTCAGATCCACATCTAGATAAAGTCCTTATGTTTCAATTTGGTACTCATTACCTAGATATGAAACCTGGATCTAGAACCCATGCTTTGTATTTTGCTTTGTATGGTCGGTTGTTTAACACCACCGTTCCAATAGTCAAGGATCCTCGATCTGACAAGTCTAAAGCTAAATATTCTTTGTTATGGCAAACCCAAACCAAAGGTGCTCAGCTTACAGTACCCAAAATGATAAATCTTGCAGATATCCAAGTTCCAAAAAATTGGATCATTGATACTAGAGCTCTTCAGCAAAGAAACATGCCAAAGAACCTTACCACTATTGCAAGTATCAAGGAAACACCTGGAAAAGCCCATATCCTCTTTGATGAGCCAAATTCCAGAAAATCTTTTGGATCTAGTTCCAAAGGTTTTCAACGAATTGAGTCAAGTCTATCTACTTAGTGTAACCATCTAAATTGTATCCCTGACTCTCAAGGATCTCTATATTGCTCAAACTGCAAACAATCTTTTAGAGAACCTGCAACATTAATCTCCAATCCTCTTACTCAAACTATCAACCACTGTGAACATCCACAGTTCAGTGAGTTAGATGATGGAAGTCTACAATGTGATCATTGTAAATATGTCAAAAATACTTTTCATGTGAGAATGATTTTATCAGGACACAATACACCATTCTCTGAGCCAGATATTATAGCATTTGAGAAAGCATCTACCAGTGTAACCATAGAAGTCCCCAAAGGAATACCACCTTTTTGCGATTTCATGCTTAACTCGTCAGATGACAAATTCTCAATTCCATATTGGCCTCAACATGTCATTGCACAAGGTCAACCTAATGCTACAACACAGTCTAAAATGCTCAATTATGCTAATCTTTGTCTCCGCAAAGCATTACTTTTTCAACAAGATACACATCAGCATCTTTTGCAAGCTGAACTTCAGCGTCAAAAACTTGAAGCCAGTTAGAATTCTAACTTCCATGAAGTGTTAGCCTCTCTCAAAGCTTTGGAAAGTCGCCTTGCCAGTATCATGTCTTTTACAATTTCCCAGGATATCGCCGCCCTTCGTCGCGATTATTCCAGTTTTAAAACTTTAGCAGAAGCTTGGTGGACTGAGTAAGCCAAACAAACTCAACATTTACAACAAGTCCAGAAAACCACTTCTCAAGTCCAAAGAATAGTTGAACAAGTCAGCTCACAACAGTATGTGGATGCTCAAAATGTTACTCAAGCCATATCCACAGTTACACAAACACTTGAACAAGTAGTAATCCATCAGTCTGATGAGTTGAAAGTAACTCTACAGAAGACCAACTCAAAAAAATGGACTTTCCCTGATGCCACAGAAGATCTAGAAAGATTGAAATGTCAACAATCAGGAAAGCTGTTACTATTAGATGTGCCAGAACCCAAGCCTCAGGAATTTGATAAGAAAACAGGAAAATGGCACTCTGTTAATATGGTAAAGCAGGAAAATTCCAGTGGCCCATTTGATAGAATTCATAATTTCTCAAATGTGTCTCCACCTCTGACTAATTTTGATGATTATGATCCAATTAAGAACAAAGCCACAATTGATATTTTACAAGCATGGATTGATAATGCTATCAATACTGTTGATGGTGTGACTACAGAACAAGCCATCAGACAAGCTCTAAATGCTCTAACAAGCATAGCCCGAACAACATGGGACTCTTTAGAACCACAATATAAGGAAGACCTTATTCACTCAGGAGTTAATCCTGTCTGTGAGTCCTTATACAGAATGTTTGTGGGACAGCATGAAAATGAGAAAAGAACAGCCTACAAAAGATTTAAGGAAAATAGAATATGTGACATGAAATTCTTTGAAGATTATTGTAAAGAACAATATGTGAATTTCTACATGTCTGGACAAACGAACAATAATGCTTGGATGTACAATACATTCTTAGAAGGGTTTCCCTCACAATTGCAGTCTTATTATAGGGAAAGAATTCTAAATAGCATACTAAATACTCCAGATATGACAATCAATGATGTCACATTTCCACAATTAGTTCAATTCATTAGAGAAATCAATGAAGAATTATGTTCTGAAAAGAAAAAATAGAAACAGATAAAGGTTGTCTTACCTTATCTTAAACATGGAGTATGTCAGTGCTTGCAAAATAGTTATGGATGTCAGAAGCATGAGAAAAAGCATTTCTCACGTCGCAAGCAACGGACTAAGTATCCTGAATACAAATATTCAGAGCATCAAAAATGCAGAAGGAAGAAAAGATATAAAAAAACCTTTTTGCGAAATAAGCATCGCATAAAAAAGAAGGACTTTAAACCACAATGTTACATATGCAAAGGGCCTCATTATGCAAACAAATGTGATCAGCGCCATAAGCCTGAACATTCAAAGAAAGTTAGCACATTAAGGAAAGCAGGACTAGATTATTTGCCCTTAACAGAAGTTAATAGTCCTTTCTCCTCTGATTCTGAAGACTATTGTCTTCAAATTTTTGATTCAGATATTTCAGTTGAACAAGAGCCTCTTGTCCGTCATTTTGGTCTACACTCAGAATCCGAGTCTGAAAGTTTTCATTCAGCATCTAAAGATTCTGAAGTTTCTTTTATGTGCAATATGTTTTCCTCTAGAAACAATTGGTCTCGTGGAAAATTCTTTCCACAAAGAGGACGAGGATGCTTCTCCCCATTTAGGAAAACATTTACAGACAATGAATATGAGTTAGAAGATTCTCATATCCAAGAAAATCTAGAAGATTCTCAGATCCAAGAAAATCTAGATGAGCTAGATAAGAAGATTCAACATCTGAAAAATCAAAAAGAAAACTATGTGACTCCCTATCAGCATCAAAAGATTACTCATGAGATAATCAAAGCCAAAAATGCTAAGGAAGAAATGCTCAGTCAACACCCTGATATGCAGTGGGTAAATAATGATAGGCCAGGATCAAAATCTACATCAGAATACACTCCAAATCCAACTGCACAAAAAGCATTTCAAAAATCCTCAAAGATTGATTGGTTGGAAAATCGCTTAGCTTTCTTGTATACAGTAAAAGCTGATGTAAACAAAGAGATCCTTTCTGTTCAAAAGAATTTAAGAGAAAGTCAAGCATCTTCAAGTTCTCTTAGTTCTTTAGATAAGTATCTGACAGAACTTGAACAGTTAAAATGCGAAGAGTCTTCTTTCACACTTGTTACAACACTGGTTTCAAAGACAATAGAAGAAACAGAAGTAGTTGAAGAGAAACATAATGTTTATACCTATCTGAAAGGGTTTTCAAGCCCTTGTCCAGCATTCTTGATTACAGTTAAATTACCAGGAATAAAAGCTTATACGTTGTGTGCTTTATTAGACTCAGGAGCAGATTGTAATCTAGCTCGTGCTTACTGTTTCCCTAGAGATTGTTGGACCACAACAACAACTTCAATCAACTCACTTACCAGTAATGGTAATCCTGTGAAACATAAAGCCTTGATTCCATTAAAGTTTGGTTCTAGTCTCCATCAGACCAAATTTTTTGAATTTCCAGTAGAATCCTATGATTGTATTATAGGAAGTGCTACTCTACAGCAATGGAGTCCATATACCATTGGTAAATCTGGCACTAGTATTTCATTTAGTGTAGGGTCTGTCACAAAAATCAATGAAGCCAGGGCATATTCTCCAAGACTCACACTTTTCCCAAAAGATAAGATCATTCAACCAGGACAGCGTGTTTGGTTTACATGACAAGCAGAAAATACAAAGTTAGATCTTGAGCAAGTTCAGAAAGATTTTGCTACTACTGTACTTACCAAAGATCTCTAAAAATACCAAAGATCATTTGAATGCTCACTTACTCTAAAGAAAGATCAGAATGGAACGGAAATGATCCCGAAAAGAAAAGCCAATTATCTCATTCTCTCCAAAACAGATCAGGAATTATGTGAAAAAGAAATTTCTGAACTTTTAGACAAAGGATTGATCAAACCTAGTACCAGCCCATTCTCTTGTCATGTGATGTATGTTCCTAAAAAAGATGAACATGGGAATGAACTATCAGAAAGAAGATTGGTTGTCAATTATAAACCTCTTAATGCATGTCTTGAAAGTAATCAGCATCCCCTGCCCAGCAAGGATTATATATGGCAGCGAATTCAAGGATGTAATGTTTTCAGCAAATTTGATCTGACAAAAGGATTTTAGCAGGTAAAAATCAGAAAAGAAGATCAATACAAAATAGCCTTCTCAGTCCCACAAGGGCTGTATGAATGGACAGTTTTACCATTTGGAATCAAAACTGCTCCCTCCATCTTTCAAGGTATTATGGATAAAATCTTTGCCCCTTATGCAAAATTTCTTCAACCTTACATAGATGATATTCTGATTTTTAGTCAAGATCACAAATCTCATCTTGAGCATCTCAAGAAATTCCTGTCAATATGTCAGACAAATGGAATTTGTCTAAATCCCTCCAAAATTAGTTGGTGTACTGAAAGCCTTATTTTTATTGGCACACGAATTGAGCCAAATGGAAAGATCTATCCACAGAAACATCTCCTTGAAACAATTCAATAGGTAGAAGTCAAGGATAAGAAATCATTACAACGATTCCTTGGATTAATCAATTACATTGCAGGATACTTCCAGAATATTGCAGAAGCACGCAAAGAGCTCAACAAACTGTTAAAGAAAAATGCACCTCCTTGGTCTGACGTTCACAATCAAGCTATTCAACAAATTAAACAGCAATGTCATCATCTTCCTCACCTTAAAATCCCAGGATCTAGCAAGAAAATTGTTCATACAGATGCAAGTGACACTGCATGGGGTGCAGTACTGTTAGAAGAAGTAAAATAGAATAATCAAATCAGAGAAGAAATTGTCAGGTATGAATCTGGATCTTTTAAAGGTGCTGAACTTAATTACCACTCTACACATAAAGAACTTTTAGCCGTGGTCAAAGCATTTGAAAATTTTCAGTTGTTTATTGGTGATCATAAATTTCTTCTACGAAGTGATTTGAAAAATCTTCCTGGATTCTTCCGCAAAGAATCAAAAAATAAAGTTGTGTGAGCAAGATTGCTCCGTTGGGCACAAATTCTTGATACTTTTGATTTTGATACAGAGTACATTGAAGGTTCCAAAAATATCTTAGCTGATTTTCTTAGCCAAGAAGGATCTGTTCACAGGGTTCATAGTCTCAATCACATTCAGCCAGGGGAAGGTCACAGACAAGTTGTTTTACAGCCAAATCTCTTTACAGAACAAGCTCAGTCTCAGGAAGATATCATTCATAACCTCAATATGGTGTTCAATAGTTATGTTGATAATTGTCCCTGGATGCGACAACTCTATGAAGATCGACGAAGAGTGTTGATTGAAGAATTCACTCATAATCAACAAGCCCAGCAATAGCAACACAATGTCCGAATGATCAGAGAACGCAAAGAAGAATATAATTTTATTAGCAATGTGCCATGGCAAGAAAATTTGAATGTTCTAACACATCAACTGTATCTAGAACAAAGGAATTGACATTTTGAAGCATCACGACAACTTCTAACTGATGCAGTAATTCAACGACAACCTTGTCATCCATCTGATGAAGAAATTAAAAATTATCTCCAACATGCAGTCAGCAATCCTACCTCTCCTGAATGGCCTATTATCACCAGTGTGATCTCTTTTGAATGGCCTACTCAAATCCTAAGCAGCACTCATATTCCTGATCAGCAGGGATGGTTAAGCATCAATCAATTGGGAAATTATTTCAGAGTAGTTTTCCCACATGATCATCAGATACAGCCAACAACCTGTAATTATGGGTATTTGCATAAAATCACATTCCATTCCTACATTGAAAATCCTATAAACAGGTATATCTTCTCTATCTATGGCCCCTCTTTGCAGCAACAAAATACCATGGAACTACAAAGTTTACATCATTGGGCACATCCTCATACTAGACAACCAATTTGGATCTTCACTATTTTCCAGACCAAACCAAAACCATGGGATATTGGTAATCCCACAAAATAGGCACATGTTCATCTCTGTCAAAGAATTCTTTGGAAAGAAGAAACTCTTGAAGAAAGATTAATGAACGTAATGAGTATTCCATCTTAGGAAGAATCAGATAGTGATCTTGAATATCACTCACCAAAGCATCAACGATATACCTAAGTGGATGGGGTTGTCATCCACACTTCTACTCTCTTATGTGACCTCATTCGACATGTCATCTTTTGGGAAGAGCTGATCATTTCTCTAAAAACCATCCATATGTGTTTTTGCACATATTCATTATGTACGTGGAACATATTGGCTCTGGAGTATTGAGTTTCCCAACCATCAGAAATTATAATAATTGTACACTAGTTACCAAAGTCTGGTTGAACAAAACTAGGGGTAGACTCCACTACCGTCCTAAAAGGGTTAGCCCGACACCTTAATAGGGTCCATGTTCTTTATCTCTTCATGGGTTTAAAAGAGATTCTCCCGTAGTCACTTTTGGGTGTAAAGTGAAAGCATCACGAGTTGCTTGTCTCTACTCGTTTGTCAGCACACTACTGTGTTCGTAGATATTGGGGTCCACCCAGACCGACATATAGGTCATAGTGGGCATCTACTGTAGTAGTGCGCTCTGCTTTAATAAAGTGGTTCTCCTGATTCTTGACATGTGTCAGCAATCGGTTGAGACCCCCTCTCCAATTTGCCTATAAAAGCATGCTTCCCTTAGAGAGAAAGGCATTCGGAGTTGAGTAAGTCTAGAGTCTTGAGTCTAGGATAGTTCTGCAAGTAGAGAGTATGCTCTCATCCTTTTGGATGATCAGAAATCAGACCTTGCCCTTAGGATGTCTTACCATATGAAGCGTAATCTCTTCATCTTTTGTTGTGTCATATTGGTAATACTTTTGGTATGTACATTTGCTTGGTTTGTCCATGTATAAGCGCCCGATGGATGTAGTAGAAGTGATCCTATTCTACTCTCGGAGCTTACTGTAAAAATTGTTATTTAAAAATAAGATACCGAAAACCATAAAGACCGCAAATTATAATGAAATAATGTATATAATTATTTTATGTACAGTTGGGAATCGTAATGGTTGGACTGACGTGTACATATATTATGGGACGTGGCTATCTTTCATATAAAATGTATTTTTGAAAGTGCAAAAAATATAATAAATTTTTAGCATTTGATCTCTATGATCTGAAGATTTACTACTATATTTATATGTTTTAAATTTTACGTAAAATATGTTGAAATATTAAAAATATAATATTTAACATTAATAAATAAGAATAAATAATGAGATTTATCATTAAAAATAATATAAATAAATTAGTAAAATTAAAAGTGATTACTCTAAGTTGTACATTATCATCTTAAGAATAGTTATGATCATTTCTATTTTATTAAATGCAAAGGTATCAAGTAAGATTATAGAAAATTGCTAGGGTGCAAGAAATGAATATAAAGATGTGCACAAATTTTATAAGTTTGCTTGGATCCATGACATGAAAAGGTCATACCCAAAAAAGCCTAGATGACATGTACGTTATGAGCAAGTGAAATCTTTGATCTTCCATGTACAGAGCATGAACTATAACCTTAAAGGAAACATTCATATTCAAGGAGTCTCACATGAGCCCTTCAAAAATTGGATGTGCTAATTTTTCGTACAAAACTCTAAACTTGAGATAAAATAGAATAGAGTGCATTTAACTAAAGGATAATTATCACATGATTTATAAAATATCTATGTACTTTGAAGACCATTTAATTGGAGCATTATAAATCTTTGGGATTTAAATTTGAAATTTTGTTCTGAAAACTTTATAGACTTCCCATTAGAACACAACCTCTTTTTGACATAAACATTCATTATTGTTTTTGATTAAGGTAAAAACAGGTTTTACATGGACCCGAAACCAGAGTTTACAATAACATAAAGATAGAGCATTAAAGTCAACAAAATGAAACATCTGCTGGAAAACAACAACAGGGACTACCAGCTGAACAGTTCAACAGATAAAACTAAAGAAAAAACCAACAGCAAAACATCTACCAGCCAGAACAAGCTAATTAACTATTATCCTCTCCTCAGCTATCTTCTGGAGATCTTCCATCTTCTGGATGGTTTCTTGCAGTTCCTTCAGCTCTTTAGGTTTTTTAGGGACTTTTCTTTGTGTACGCCCTCTAGTTCTCATCCCCGGCCCAGTGTTTCCAGCTTCCTCATCAATGGTGATAGTAGTTCTTTCTAGCATGTTCTTCTCCAGGTAGTTATGCAACATTTTCAAATTCATAATGGTCACCTTTAGACCCTCGTTGTTGTGGTTGAGGACACCTTTTATCATATTGTCATGGTTGTTGATTTTAGTTTCTAAGTCTTTCATCTTGTCTTTAACCTTTTTACTCATCTCAGCAATTCCCTCCTCTTTACTATTTTTATTTTTATCCTTATCAAATAGCATATTTTCTATTTTTCCCATCTTAGTATTCATTTTTTTCATAGTTTTTTCCATATCCTGGATATGGATTTTCATTTCCTACATTTCCTTTTTCCAGTCCCTATTCTCATCCAGTGTCTCCATATTGCTCTTCTCCTTTTGCACAGAAACATCCCTCTGAAGACAAACAGATTCCTTGGTGTTGATAATAGTCTCCAGCATAGTCTTCTCGTCCTTACCTTCCTTACCTCTTATTGCGGTCTCTTCTCCAGTATCACTAGAAAATGAAGTATTTCCTACCTCCTTACCATCATTCTCTTGACCACCCATAATTCACCTCGAAAAAGCTTCTTCATCTTTAAAATCCTCCTCTCTAGCTTTTCCATCCCCCTTCTCAGACATAGCATTGTTTATGTTTTCTTCCACAGGGGTATTCTAAGAATCAGTCTCCATAGAATGAGTGCCTTCATCCCCTTTCTCAGCTCCCACATTATCATCAAGGGTATCTTTCATTACTTCATCAGAAGAGTAGACCTGGGTTCCTTCCTCTTCCTCTTCCACTTCCTCCTTATCTTCTCCTTCTTCATTGCTAGTCTCCTCTTTATCATCATTCCCCTCATCCAGCCATTCATTCATTTCCTCTTCCTGATCTTTTCCATGCTCTTCCTCTTTCTCATTGCTTGTCTCTTCCTCCTCAGACTCCTTCTCTTTGTCTTTCTTGAGAATACCATTTCCTCTCGTATTATGCTTTTTCTCTAACTCCTCCTCTTTGATATCTTTGTTATCAGAAGCAACAGGAGAATTCCTTTTGATTTTATTCCTCTTCTTATTGGCCTCAGTTTCAAACTCCCCCTCAATCTTCACCTTTCTCTTATCCGAGATCTTTTTAGGGATAGGGTCTGGAATGTTGTCCCTTATGTGCTTAGAAATAAGAAGGATCAAGCCTTCATGTAACACAAGGTTAGAAGCCTTTTTCCTGTGCCCTGTAATGTTGCTATTCAGAGAACATAAAAAATAGTAGGGGAAAGAAATTTTCCTTTTATGCCTGAAGTGGTTAGCAAACACAAAATGGAAATTATAAATTTTCAAATACCGCGCATCCAGAGTAAAATATTCAATCGTGGCCTTCAAAATTTTAGCCTAGAATTCTTCTATATTAGTAATATCCACATAGTCACCTTTCCCCTTAGTCATAAGGGCTTTCTCATCATCAGATTTGGGAAAAATAGAAAAGGCTTCAGTTCCTAGCCTATGATTACCTCTATGAAAATGGGTTCCTTCGACAGGTAAACCAGTAATATCAGCTAAGCTAGAGATAGTAAGCTTGAAGGATTTGCCCCAAAGAAAGACCTTACCATTATTCCATCCATCTGCAAACATAGACATGATCTATTTGTCGTGTCCATGAAGCTTCTTCATGAATTGAGTAACACCCCCTTTTTTCAGCTTCTTCCACACTTTTTTGTCATGTCTCCATTTGTCACAGTCGAAAGGTTCCTCCCTCTTCAAACCACCTCCCATAATTTTTTGGTTTTTCATGTACTGGTTCAGCTTCTTACCAGAAATCTTAGCCTTGTTTCTCAACTTCACAATGCTTTTTTGGTTATCAATAATAACCCTTAGTCTATGCCTTATTATATGCAGAGTAAATTTCCCACACTTCGCCTTACATGCAAGCCTCCACGGTAAATGATTTGTCCTTATCATCATTAATTTAAGTGATATTTCCTTCATTGTGATTAATCTTGTCATAGTTGATTAGACTTGAAATCTCACTCTTGAGATTCACTTCCCCTCTCCACTTTTGGATGACATCACACAAAGTACCGTCATTAGCCAACCTGTCAGCCGGTTTATTGCCTTCACGATATACATGGGTGACATGGCTCTCTTCAAAGGAGTTCAATAAAAAAATTATTTTGTTGATGATGTGTTCTATAGTCCACGAGCTGTCAGATTTCCCTTTTATGGCATTGATTATATTTAGTGAGTCCCCTTCTAGCCATAATTTCGTGCATCCCAAATCTTTCGCCATCAAAACCAAATAAAGAGCAGCTTCAACCTCTGCCACGTGGCTGGTTTGAATTCCTAGTGGGACTGCAATCGCTCCTAAGTAGTTTCCAACATTATCTCTTATTATCCCTCCACCTCCAACCCTTCCAGGGTTTCCCTTCGTCGAGCCATCAAAGTTCCCTTTACACCATCCATAGGGAGGTGCAGTCCACCTAACATTATCTCTAGGATTCTAATTTTGGCTCTTCTTTAGTCTCTCCCATGAGATAGTATTGTCCTTCTCAAGTTGAGGATCCCAAAGGCTACTATTATCCCTTCCCATACTTCTGTAGTTTTCCATTATGCTTCTAGTAATAGTACTAGCAACCACAGCTAGAGGGACCTTTTTCTCTCTAAAGATTCTATTGTTTCTCTCCTTCCAGATAAGCCACATAAAGTGGGGAAGGACAATTTTCTAGATATTCCTGGCATTTTTGTCATTGAAAGGACTCTGCCACTGCTAGAAAAACTCATGGATAGAGTTAGGTTTCACCCAATTGAACTCAAGGGAAGACATAGCAATGTCCCACACCTCTCTTGTGAAAGAATAGTGTATCATAAGATGATTACAATTCTCTGCTTCATGACAACACATGGCACATCTATTAGGCATTTGAAACCCTCTTCTCAAGAGATTGTCTTGTGTGAGAATTTTATTCTGAACAAGTAGCCAGAAGAACATGTTAATTTTAGGGGTAAGGTCCTTATTCCATACCTGCACCCACAAAGGTTGAGCCTCATTAGGGAGGAGAAGCAACAAAGCAGAAGCAACCAAAAACTTTTCAGAAGTCGTCGGACCCCAGATAATTTTATCAACCTCATTCTCTCTAATAAACCAATTGTTTAATTGTTTGTTCACTTCTTTTAATCTGATATACTTCAGCCCTAGGTCTATCCATTCTTCATTTTTCCAATAATCACAAACAAATTCTCCTATAGTATCAATACAGTCTTGAATAGCATTCCCCCACTCTTCATTCTCTATAAGAGGCTTCTCGGACATCCATTTATCCTTCCAAAAATGAATTTTTCTGTCATTTCCCAGTTTCCAAATAATCCCTTTGCCGATGAGATTCTTGCCTTTACTAATACTATTCCAGATAAAAGATCCTTGGATCTCATTTTGAGTTTGGAGCATTCCTTCAAGATTGCTAAGATGATATTTCCTTTTCATTATCATATTCCATTATTTCTCATCTTCAAAGATTCTCCAACATTGCTTAGCTAGGAGAGCTTTAATGGTATAATTAATGCTCCTTATTCCCAGACCCCCCATCTTCCTAGGCTTGCAAATCTTCTCCTAGGACACAAGACTAAGTCTCTTTTTCTCTTCCACTCCTGACCATAGGAACCCTTTTTGGATCTTCTCTATTAAGTCAGAAAACTTTTGAGGTATTTTGAACAGGCTAAGGGCATAGACCGGAAGATTTTGCAACGTAGCCTTCAACAATTGAGCTTTCCCAGCTTGACTAAGAATCACCCCTTTCCAACCCACCAGTTTTGATTGAAATCTATCAAGGATTTCATTCTAGAAATTAGCCTCCGGTTTCAAGCATAGAGGCAAACCAAGATAAGTGGTCGGGAGGCTTCCCATCTTGCACCCAAGAATCGTAGAAATTCTATTCATTCTGGCTTTAGGAGTATTGAAGAAAAATAGGGCACTCTTCTCCCAATTAATGAGTTGACCAATAGCATTAGCATACACATTTAACACCTTTTTAATATTCCTTGCCTCTTTAACAATAGATTCTCCCATCAGAATTGTATCATCAACAAATTGTTCATGCGAGCAGACAATCCCTCCAAAAGTCGGATGTAAACCCGAAATCAAACCTTGAGACACCTGAAGGGAGAGGAATCTCCCCAGACTTTCCGTCATGATAGCAAAAAGGATAGGAGATATAGGATCGCCTTGACATAACCCTTTGGAAGGTCTGAAGAAAGGAGAGGATCCCCCATTCACAATCACTGATGAAGAAACAATAGTAACAAGTTGCATAATAATTTTAATCACTCCCTCATCAAAACCAAACGCTCGAAGAATTTTCATAAGAAACTCCCAATCGACTCTATCATAAGCTTTAGATAGATCAAGTTTCATAAGGAACCTCTATTTCCTCAATTTTTCCAGTGAGTGAATATTCTCATGAACAACCATGATTGAGTCCAAAATTTGTCGACCCAACACAAAACCATTTTGTTGGGGGGAAATGATAGGAGGGAGGATCTTGAGAATCCTAGAGGTCATAACTTTAGATATAATCTTATACAAAGAGTTACAAAGACTAATAGGTCTAAAGCTATCTGTAGTGTTAGCTCCCAGTTTTTTAGGAATCAGAGCTATGAAGGTAGAGTTGAGCTCTTTAAGCATAGCTTTAGATCCATAGAATTCTTTCATAGCTCCACAGATATCTTCTCCAATAATTTCCCAGAAATGTTGAAAGAAAAACATTTGAAATCCATCCGGTCCGGGGGATTTTTCACCTTCAAAGGAATGGATAGCCTTAAAAATCTCCTCCTTCGAAGGAATAGATTTAAGAAGGATATTATCCTCAGCCTCCACTAGCATGGGAATAGAGCTCAACAAATAATTCTGATCATCATGATTGAGGCATTGTTCTCTAGACAAGATCGAAGCAAAATGGTCCATCATATCTTTCCTTATCTCATCCTCTTTTTCAAGAGTGCCCCTTTGAGTTATCAATGAGTTGATTCTATTCATTGCCTTGTGTTTCATCATTGTTAAATGAAAGAATCTGGTGTTTTTGTCACCCACTTTTAGCCAAAGAGATCTGGATCTCTGTCTCCAAAATGTTTCCTCTTTAGATATGATATTATGGTAATCCGCAAGGATAATACTTTCTTCTTTTCTAGAGTCTTATGTCAACCCTATACTCTATATCTTATCTTGGATTTCTTTAAGGTCCATTTGTATTTTTCTTTTAGTTTGGAAGATATCTCCAAAGACTTCCTTATTCCAATGTCTAACTTTAGATTTGATATTAGCCATTTTTTTTGCCACCTGGAACATAGCCTTTCCTTCCACTTTAATACTCCACCACTCCTTTATTTTGTTTTTGAAATCAGGGTGATTCAACCACATCTTCTCCATTCTAAAAGGAGTATTGCCTTTTCCACTAATGGAATTAGCAATAAAGGAAATAGGATAATGATCCGACCCAATACGATTAAGTGCAAAAAGAGAGCAAGAAAATTTAGCAATCCAACCATGATAGACAAGGACTCTGTCTAGCTTGACCTATATGAGATTTGCTCCCACTCTCCTATTTGACCAAGTATAATCAATTCCTTCGAGATCAACATCTAGCAAACCTTCATTAGATATGAAATCCATAAAATCTACCCTACTATCCACTTGGGTAATGTTCCCTCCTTTCTTTTCAGCTTCTTTCAAGGGGGTATTGAAGTCTCCCATCATCATCCAATTTTCATCTGGGTTATCCCTTCTAAATTCGTGAATCCTTTTCCAGAGATTAAGATGACTAGTTTTAGTATTAGGAGCATACACATTAATCAAAGTCCATGAAAATTTGTCCTTAATGCTGCAAACTTTAACTGCCAAAAAGTTATTGTCTTCTTTCAACATTACACAAGTGAAGCTAAAGGTATTCCAAAAGAAGGCCAAACCTCTAGAAGCCCCTTTAGCATCACAACTATACTTATCCCCATTTTTCAGCAAATTAATTTTAACCATCTTCTCTTTAACCATTTTAGTTTCTTGAATAATCAAAATATCAGGCTTAGCATCTCTAACTAGGTTCCTAATAACATCTTGCTTATGAGGACCATTAAGACCTCTAATATTCCAGGATAAAATCTTCATTTAAAAATTTGGAGGACAAACTTGATCGATGGTACGTTGTCTACCATCTGCTATGTTCTGCTTCACTTCCTGTTCTCTCTAATCCTTCTCAGAAGCTCTACCCCTTTCTCTTTTAGGCGTTCCTGTATCCGCATTTTGCTATTGACCTCTTGTCTTTACTCCTCCAGGTTTGATTTGACCCCCTTTTTTGTTAGATTTAGAAGCCGAGCCTTCATGTGTTGCCTAGAGTTATTTGTTCCTAGTGCTGGGGTCAAATCCTTCAGGTTATCTCTTCTAGATTGAGACCCCACACCCACTCCAACAGGAGACCTTTTATTCTTTTTTTCACACTAATCCAAGGATTTTTATTCTCTTCTTCCACCATTTCAGAGTCCTCATACTGTTCCTTTGATTTGTCATTCTTTGAGTCATGTTCTACTAAATTGGCATTCGATGCTTCACTACTAATTTGTTCTAGAACATATTGGGTTTCAGAAACCATTTGCGGACTTGGTAGTTCATCCTTTCTTTTGAGATAAACATGTTTTCCTCAACCCTTGAAGCCATCAGGGGTTCTGATTCTAAAGAGGTTTCATGTGTTTCCTCAGAAGAGGTAACCGAGATATTGTTTTCCTACATATTCTTTTCATTAGAAGGGGAACCAACCTCCTTAGGTCCTTTTATTTCATTTGGCCCTTTAGATTGGTCAGCCTGTTGCTCATCTAAGTTTAGGTTTGAGCTCTTATTCTCTGAGTGATTTTGCATTTCTCCTTTTTTTTCCCTCCATTCCCACTTCTTTGACATTTTAGATTCTTGGTCTTTCTTCTCTCCAGCTAACTTCAAGGGACAAAGTTTTGCCCAATGACCAGCTTTTTTATAAGTTAGACACATGAAAGGGGTGGATTCATATTCTATTTCTTGGGTCCATTTACCCACTTTCAAGTTCAGATTAATGACTTGAGCTAGGTTAGTATCATGATGGATATTAACACAAATCCTCACATATACTTGTCTAGTTCGGGCTACAGTCATCGGATCAATAGTTAGCAATTAATTAAAAGACTCAGCCATCACCACCAAAATATCCTCATGCCAATACTCAAGACGGAGACCCAGAAGTCTAACCCAAACAGGAGCAGAGACAAAGAAATTCTCATTGTAATCCAGGTTTGTTGTCCATTTCTGCAAGGATAATGAGGATTTGCCCCACATCCAAGGACCTTCCATCAACACTTTTGAAAGATCCTCCCCATTAGAGAATAAAAAGGAGAAAAAACCTTTCGGCATAGCAGCCACATCCACCTGACCCTTGAGCTTCCATTTTTGAAGCGTAAAGGCTCTCACCAGATCTATATTTGGCCTAGGACTCGTAAACTTTCCTATCAGAGTAGAGGCCATTCTAGAAATACTATGATCTATGATTTGATCAGGAATATTCAAACCTATCACACCTTTACTTAGATCTGAAGCTATATCAATCTTTGGGAAGGATAATTTCCTAGTCAGTTTTATCCCAAAAAGACAACTCCATTTCCCCTTACCTCGTAACGAGTTCCCTCCATGTGAAAGATCTTCTGGCTGTTTCGTTGACCCTTTGTTTTCTTCTCTTTCCCCATTGTCTGGCACGAGAAAAACATTCATTATTGTTAATGCTCTTAAACACTTGTGATTTATAAATTTTCTTTGTTTGTGTAGAAGGAAAACTTCATTGGTTGCTGAAATATTGAATTGTTTCCCTTGCTTTTTGGTAGTTTCATCTATTTGGTCAGTTGCAATAGTTAATTTCAAAAAACAATATAGCAGACATGATTCAACCCTTTGAATTGTTTCCTAGAATAGGACTTGTGTATGAGAGCATGAAAGTTATTGGCAAAGTGAGTGTGAAACCATTGTTTTTAGCTTTGATAATACTTCATTTGAAAATATTAAAATGTGATCCCTATGAGTTAGCTTTTTATTTTAATTATTTAAAATATTTTAAAATAAGTTGAAATTTTTTTATGGTGTGACTTTCAATTTAAAAGGATATTTCTTTTATTAAATTTATTGACATATTTAGATATTACAATCAAGAGTTTTTTTTCCCTAAAAATTGTATATGATATACAGTTTTAAAAACTTATCATAGCAATAGATCATGTATAACAAATTGAAATAATTTCAAATAAATCGCATGTTATTTTCTAAATATATGCTTTCAACAAAAGGTGGTTTTGCTAGTTATCACATGTTACTAGACTTGATATTTTATAAATAAACTTTATAAGTGCCGAAGTTGAACCCTATTGATTCATTTAGAATTTGATGTATTATAAAGGAAGTTAAGGTGAATGAATTCATGTGCAAGGATCCCAAGACAGTAAGACCACCAAATTTTTTGTTCAAAGGTTTGCATAAACTAGACTTAACCAAAACATATAATAGCAAGATTACATCAAGAAATGTTCAAAGTGTACATCTTGAGTTGGCCTAGTGGTGGAGAACTCGTTCTCTTGAAAGAGGAGTCACGAGTTCAAATCCTACTAGAGGGAAAGGTATGTATGCCTCACTTGTAGCACAATTAGGTGCCTTCCACAAGGAGTATGAGGTAGTCCCATATTATTGTAGCTATATATGGACCCAAACATAGATGGTTGGTATTGTGTGGTGAAAATGTGGCACACTTCTATAAACCATTACACTTGAGGGAATCCATGAAGAAGAAAATATCAAGAGGTGGCTTATAGCTTCCTAGTTGAAGCGAGTTTAATCCTTCTCATGATGCTCATCAAATTGGCATAGAGGATTAGTGACTTGACTACTCCAAAATGGAAGATTCAAATGCAAATGAAAATCTAGAATGAAACTAGAATGCAAGATTTAAGCTAGAATGAGAGATTAAGCTAGAATGAATGCAAACAACTAATATTCTAGAATGAAGATGTAAGAGTTATTCTATGAAACAATGCAAGAAAGTAAACTAGATTAACAATGCAAGATTGTGCTAGAAATGAAGTAAATTATGAGCAACTAAGAATTTAAATTAGCAAAAGTACTCTAAGAATGTAAGAATGCAAGAATACAAGAAAACTAAATTCACCAAAAGCTAAGATGAAACCCTTGAGCCAAGGAAGAGCTTCCTTTTAAAGAAATTGCCTCAAGAATGAAGGGTGGAGATTAAGAGGCAAAATAATGTGTGATTGAGATTAAGAGGCAAAAGGAGATGAAGGAGATGCAAGGTTAGGTAGAAATGAGTGGTGAGGACTAAGAGGCAAAATAAATGTTACATAAAATAAGAAAAAATAACAATTTTGAAAGCACAAATTCCCTTTAATTGCCAATTAATCAAGATTAGGTGTGTGCACACATGTGAATGTGTTCTTTTAATAAAAGTGTGGGAACTTTATATTAAAAGCAATATTATAGCAATTAAATAAATATGCAAGCTCTAGAAATTAGACCATAGTATAAGCTTGATATAAGATTTTTTATTTTTTTATTTAATTATGCAAAAGGGAATTTTTAGGTTTATTTTGCATAATTATGTCTAGTAAATATGCCTTTGAGATTTAGGATTTTATTTGAGGCAATTTGATCGAAATTGGGGGCTTAGGTTCTACTAGACAAATTTTAGGTGATTACATTTTCCCCTCTTTGACTAATGTGTGAGTGATCTAGGAACACATTGAGTTAAAGAATGATGATGTCAAGGTAGCTGATAGATATATGACTCCAAACCTAATTGAATGAAGAGCGATAAGCAAGATAAGAGTATCCAGCCTGATATGAAGTAATGAGACTAGATATATGTCCAAAGAGATTGAGATAGCTAATCATTTGAGAGAAAATACCAGATTGATATAGGTCTTGATGAACCTGATATACCCCAAGTGATTGAAAAGATGTGTGTCTGAGTGAACTAATATGAAGCAATAAGAACACTCTTTCAGAAAGGAGACACAAAGAACCCCAACTTGATATGAAGTGATGAAGCTGAGATGCCCTGAGCGATGATGTTTTAGTTCTGATTGACTTGATGGATTTAAGATTTGGTTCAATTGCTAGATTTGTAGATTAGAAGATTTGATTGACGAAAAGATTTGCTATATTGTCATGCCCCCTTCGGGATTGCGATGGAAAGGAAGAAATAAGGTGAAAATGAGCAGGAAGTGATAGTGTCAGCGGTCAACTGCATTTGGTAATTAAATGATCATAAATTTTGATTTTAATCCCAAAAATAGGATCAAAAATCCCCCTTGGTTGCCCTTGGTACATATCTTGTTTTAATTTTTTGTTGACCATCTTAGCTAGTAAAAATCACTAAAGAAGGGTCTTATGTCATAAGAAAATCGGCCCCCTTGCCTTAGATTGTTATTGGGTTACCAATTGAACTAAGTAACAATATTACCCTATGTTTTTGCACCATATTTTAGTTAATGCCAAATATTGTTGCAGAATGGAGGGGTTTTTCTTCCCTAGTAATGTATTGTCATATCCCACTAGTCTGCAAGGAAACGTAAGTCAAGTGAAAGACTGCAGTTGAGGCACGAGGTTGTTAGAGAAATGAAGTAAAAAAGCTACCCCATGTTTCCTCGAGCCAAAGGTATACCCATACGTTATCATGGTGGAAGTGCAGGGCTATTGAAATAAAGGCGAACTTGTTAAAGAAAAGGGTGTACCCTGAGGTTCTGCTAGGTAGTGTTGCCAAATATCATGTTGTCCATGGAATAGTGGGGAAAGGAAAAATGGGAATGGAGCAAGGTTACTCCACATTCCCATGACTTGTTTCAAATTTCCAACCTCTTAATGGAGGAGTTGTGGGGTGATTATTTCCAAAACAAAAAATGATACCTCGGCTTCACCGGGTCAAAGACATGAGAGAAGTGTTTGGCGACAAAAGTGTAGGGTGATTCCAAGAAAGAATTAAAGGTGTGAAATTTGTATGCAGTATATTTCCATAAGGATAAATGAATTTAATGCAACAATAACATAGAAGAGTGGGGTGTCTTTTGATGGGTTATATGAATTCTACGATGGAAGTCAAATGTAGTCACACCATTTGATCACTGCTGAAGCTTGATCATCAATGATTTATATTTGAAGGTTTCATAACTACATTCTCAAGGAAAATTTCCATAAATATGTAAGTCACACCAATAACATAGAAGCATGAAAACTTAAGTTTATTCTGAAGAGCTATTCACTCATCCTCATCATAATTTTGCAAGAAAAAAGTGTCGGAGAGGAGATTTTGGTGAATTCTCAGGTTGTAGAGGCATCCTAGTAGCTTTAGGCATGAAAATTAATTAGTAATTTATGTGAATTTATTCTTTGTTCTATTTGATATCAAGAATTACTTGTATTTTCATATAGATGCTTAATTTTATTGTCTACACAAGTAGATATTGCTAGGTCTTAGGGTTTTACAGTAGGGTGGTATTATAAATATCAAAATTCCAAGGAAGGCAAGCACAAATGAAGGTTCTTTTGGAAAAGGAAAAGGAAAGTTCAAGCAGTATGCTAGGGGTAAGAAGTATAATGACCTGCCTTATATTGTTGTGGAGGAAGAAGTTGCAGAGGTTCCACAAACCACAAAGGATTCCCAACTTGTATAAGCCTCACAACCCCCACAATTTCAGCAATAAGAAAAACCAAAGGCTCGTGTTGATAAAGAAGTTGTCATTGAGAAGTTTCTTGCCAAACCTAAGGTGAAACAAAAAAATAAAAGTAGACCACAGAGCCTTCTGCATCTAAGGAGAAGAAGCCTAGGGCATCAAGGAAAGGGAAGGAAAAGGAGCTTGTGGTACGACCTATGAATATTGAGCACATAGTAATACCTAAAGAAATTACCAAGCATGCTTAGGTGCCATCAATGAATGTTGAAGCCCCTATTCCACCCCTATTAATTTATCATTTCAAGGTGACTTTCTGGATTCTCTCTCTAGATCCTCCATGAGTAACAGTGATGGGAATTTATTTTTAGATGTTTTCACGTAATGTAGAGATGCAAAAATACATGAAAGGGGATGGAACATATTTACTTACTTCTACAAGAACAAGGACACAACCATCCATAAGTGTAACCCATGGTCATTAGATATGGCAAAGCTGGTAGTCCTAGAAGTTTTTGTGGAAGTGGATTTGATCAGGCATCTAGAAATAGATATGATCCCTCGTCTAGGACTATGTGAAATGCTTCAAACCATCTACTTCTAGATGTGAGTACTCAAGCAATTTGTGAGTGCTTCAATTTGTATAGATCGTATTTGAAGAAGACTATGAGAAGAAGAAAGAAACATACATTCAAAGGGAAGTGTACCTTTTCAAATGCAGGCCTAGGATTTTGAGCTAGTTCCCATACCATAGTTTGAGAAAGAGCCTTTTGAATTGAGAGAGTTTGAGTATTACTTCAGATTAACCTACTATGCATTGTGTCAAATTTTGGTCATAGATGCAGAAGATAGGGTTCCTATATGGATCATGCTAATGGTAATGAGAATACAACACAAGTATATCACTATTGAATATGATTTTTCCTCTTATATTTCCAAGAGGATCTATGAGGGACTTGTTTAAGTCAAGAATAATCTCCTAGAGGTAAAATTCATGTATCCATATCTTCTTTTTCATTTGATATTGCTTCACCATAGGTATGAATGTTTGAGGGAATTGAGATTATGGTTTATGGATGGTAGAAGAAGATCACTCCCTGTACTAAGATGGTGCTAGCTATGGGATAGGACTGGTCCTATGGTTGACTATGTTGTTTTCCATAAGTTCTTTATCATGAAGGCTTATGGGTGGTTAGGAGTTATAATGGATGGATTGCCTCGTAAGTTTATGGAGATAATGAGGCCTAAGGATTTGAGGCTTCATGAAACTGGTAGATTGAGCTATGTAGATTGGTTTTTCTTCTCAGAATACACATTGATCATGGTATATGGATGCCCATAGACCCCTCACCAGCTCCCATACTATGTTTCCCCTAAACTTTCATTTCTAGAATTTATATGGGATTTCGTGTGGATGTAGGAGTTTTATTTTAAAAAGGAGAGGAAGGGATCTTTCCTTCCAAAACTTATCAGGTGTTAATATTTCAACATTGGAAGTGATGCCCTACAAGAGGTGCAAAAATTTCTTATTTCTAAGTTTTCCTTGAAGTTTAGGGTGAAGAGAAACTATGACCTAGAAGGTTTCATGCATAGGCTAAAGGCTAATCATCTAAAAAGGGGGGCTTATGTGTTTGAGTTGGGTCATAATGAGGATTTCATACAAAATTGTAGGGACTCTATTGAAGTTACTCAACATAGGAAGAAGTGGACCATCTTGGTAAGAGTTGAAGATGAAATGAGAACAAGGTACACTTTCATCACCACTTTCTACCCTAATAAATTAAATGTGGTTAAGAGGATTGAACTAATGTTGCATAATTTTGAGGATATATATCATGGAAGGGCTAAGATTGAAATTAAGGATCCTCAAGGTGCACTAGAGGGTGGTGAAGTCCAAAGCCAATAGATGATTCCTGATGATACACTTCAAGTAGGTGAGGAAGAGAAGCAAGTGGCCAACATTTTGGTCAATTTTAATATAAATGAGAGTGAGGTACAATAGCCTTTGGCTTCACCTCCAAGAAAGTGACCCGCTGGGGAGGACTCCAATGTTGAATTGGATGAAGAGAATAATGAAGAGCATTCTTTAGATGAGGAGAAAGATGAGAGGGCCATAGCTTCCTATATCTTTATAAGTGATGATAGTTTTGTGAACAATCCCGAGTTCAAGGATTTATGGTTGAAGGTGAAGGGCTCATCTACAAGATTACCAAAAAATGCAACACTAGATGATATTGATTTGAGTCATTTAAACCTAGATGAAGCCATAGATATTTTAAAGGAAAGTAGGATGTTGTTGATCCCTGGGTGGAATCTAGAAGAGGTGTTATTTCTATACCAAATAAGACTACAGTTGAATCTTATGTTTGTTGTAGAGTTTGATAAGGATGGAGGGTTTAATGGTTCTTGTTACTATCCAACATTAAAGGCATTAGCTCAGTGGGTTAGAATGCCTAGTATAGAAAGACCTTAGTTGTTGGTTGGTGTGGAAGAGACTGGAGGTGATGGTAGTACCATAGTTAGAACCATGAGAGATACTACTACTCTAGAGGTTTCCACATACATAATGCATGTTGGCATGCTTACTAGAGATGCAACTAATCTTCAGGAAAGGAAGTTGTAAATGTACTTTGAAGAGAGGGTTGAAATTCATGTTGGAAATAGTAGCAATAAAATAAGAGGGCGGGGGAGGGGGGTAAATTAGTTACTACAAAAATACCTAAACTTTAAAACCCTTAAAACTCTTAATGCATGAAACCCTTACTCATATAATCTTTATTACTAATTTGAAGAATGTAAAGCATGTAAACATAAATAATTAAACATCAATCAACACATAACACAAATATTTTTATCATGGAAACTCAAATAGGGTGAAAACCATGGTGGGGATGATACCCACAATAAGAATAATACCTTATTAGAAGTATAGTTTATTACAATAAAAGGAATGCACTTACATTCAGGCACACTGCCTAGAGCTCACTGCTCAATTCTACCTTGGGCACCCACCTTAAGGAAGTCACACTAACTTACATCCATAATACAGACTGCAATCTATTATATAATGAGCTGTAAAATAACATCTCTTTATGCATGGTTTAGCTCTTTTCAAGCACTGTTAGATCTCTTGTTGCAATTCTTTTTGACTCACATAGACAAATGATTCAACCTCCAATAGATCTGAAAAAAATTCTTGATGTCTACAACAAAAACATCTCCTGTGCAACAAACACATTCAAACCCTACTTGATAATATTTATCAAGAAATAGGTTGGAAAAACCTGATCTTCAAACATCCATAACATAGCACCAAAATCAACCATCAGGATATTTGTGTTCTTTCCAAACATGTCTCAGATATATTTGATTTCATCTTTGGCCAGAAGTAGAATCTCCTAACTTGATCCAAGGTCTTGTCAAGACCAAAGTGTCCTCCTAGACTCCCACAATATTTTTCCTTTATAATATTCTCCCTTGTTGAACATTTGGGAACACATAATTGATTTCCTTTAAACAATAATCCATTCTATAATAGATACTCAGAATCATCACTATGATGGGAATCAAAGAATTGAATACAAGCCTCATAAATCTCCTTGAAGTCCACATCATCTTTATAATGTCTTTGATGGAATCAATACCCATGCTTTGGAGTTTCACTTCATGCACCATTAATGTTCTCTTGCTAATGGCATCTACTACTTTTTTGGCCTATCATTTCTTATGTTTTATGGTAAGTGTGTATGCCTTCAAGTATTCCACCTACTTCATGTGCCTATGGTTTAGATTCGCATTCCCATTTAGAAAAATCAAAGCATGATTGTCAGTATAAATAATAAATTCCCTAGGTAGTAGATAATGTATCCATGTTTTTAGTGCTTGGACCATCAGTGACCCCAAAATAGTGGGTTACACTTTTTTAGACATGCTAATTTTTGCTAAAATAATACATTTTTAATAAAATGTGATGATTTAAGCCTTAAGAGGTTCCATTTGAAGGAATTAATTACAAATGGTTAGCTCAAAGCCTCTTAGATAAAAAAACATTGATATAACATCTATGCTCCTCATTCATACCTACAATGGAGTCTCCTTCACACCTATTAAAATGCTTACAAAAAATCAATTTGACTTTATCTTTTGACAGATCAAATGAATGCATTTGACAAACCTGTCTATGTAGTAAGGTACTACTGATGAAAATATTTCCAATGATTATAATGTTAATATTTATTAAGTTTATTATAACTTTGTATTTTTAGTTTTACTAAGCATAGATATTGACACTTATGGAAAAATAGTAAATGAGAGAAAAAAAATTCTAAAAAATATTTATGCCCTAGGTATTGAAGTTGTCTTTTTATAAAAAAATAAAAATGAAATTGGACAAATACACAACTAGTTATAAGCTATGTAGTCAAGGTATGCCAAAATTATGGTTTAGTCAACTTTAAATATTAATAAAATATGCAATAATCATGATAATGTCATCAAACCAATTGCATGCCCTTCGTATGGATGTTAAAAAACTAAATTCAAAAGAATCACATTGATATCTATTTTAGAAAAAAGTTATGCTCTATGAAAACAATGTAACTCTTTGAAAATGACGTTTTCAACAACATACTAGTTTTCGTGGGAGAAATAAAAAACCATTCAACCAATTCAAAAATAAAAAATATATATATTTAGAATCTAGACAAAAAATCTTAAAAGACTCTAATTTACTTCATCTTTTGATTTCAATCGATTTAAAGACAATATGCATCTGAATCTAAAAGTTTTTTTCAAAATGTAGAGTTTAGTATCCATTCAGGCAAAAAAGTGTAACCCACTATTATGGGTTCACCCCGATAGCATATAATTCTAAGTCATAAGAGGAGTACTTCCTCTTTTCCTCATTAAGATTCTCACTAAAAAATGCCCCAGGCCTTCCCTCTTGGCTCAAGACAACCCCTATAGCTTGATTGCTAGCATCACATTCAATGGTGATTTTTTTTTTAAAATCAGGAAAAACTAGTATAGGTTGTCATGCTACCCTTTGTTTCAAATATTCAAACCCTCTATCTACAACATCAGTCCATGAAAAATTACCATTATTTCCTCCTTTGATCGTGTCCAACATAGGTGCACATATGTGGATAAAATTCTTGATGAACTTCCTATAGAAGGTGGCAAGTCTATGAAAACTTCTCACATCCCCTACTGACCTTAGGGTTGGCTAATTCAAGATAGATTCCACTTTGGAAGGATCCATCTTCAAACTTCCTTTGGAGATGACAAAGCCAAGTTACACAAGTTCTTCTTTCATGATGTCATACTTCTCCAAATTAATCATCAACTTCTCTTCATGCAGCCTCCTAAGGACCATGTCCAAATGCTTCAAGTGCTCCTCCTTTCACCTTCTAAACACAAGAATATTATCCAAATATACTAAAACAAATTTACCCATAAAATCATGCAATACCTCATTCATTAGGTGCATAAATGTACTTGGTGCATTAGATAGCCCAAATAGCATAACCGACCACTCATAGAGGCCCTCATTGGTCTTAAAGATGGTTTTCCAGTCATCTCCTTCCTTGATTCTTATTTGGTGATAGCCGCTCTTAAGATCAATTTTGGAAAAATAACATGCTCCACCTAAGCAATCCATTAGGTCTTCTATTCTTACCATTGGGAACCTATATTGTATGGTTATTCTAAGGAAAACACATATTTTTTTTTTCAAATGCCTTTTTTTAATCTACCCACATCATTGTATCACATCAATTGTCAAAGATTACTAATTTCTTCAATTAAATATATACTATTCTATATGTCATGATTTTTTACTTTCTTGTAGAATTTCTGACAAAAATCTAATAAAAAATCTCAAATCTCTAAAATCATCAGGAGACAAGGTTTTTCCACATTATTAATGCACCAGTAGTGTCAGCTGATTATATGAGATTTTTTTTCTTCCTAGGCCATAATTTACTCTACACATTTAATCTTTTATCCAAAAAAATCCGTGTTCCATGTATGGAGGTAAAGAATTAGGAAACTTTTATTGATTGACGATAAGAAATCAGATTTTGAAATTTAATGACAACCTACAATTTGGAAGATTCATCACTTCTATATAGGGTTTTGTCTTCCTTTCAGTAAGGCATATCTTAGCTTCCAATCATGTGGAGAACATTTGTGTACAACATGGTATGATTCTGCATTCTTCTCCTAATTCAAATGCAAATAAATATCTGTTTCTCATAAATCTCTTATTGAAAATTATTTTTACTTTTGTATTTGCAAAATTTTTTGTGAAGATATTTGGAGCATCTGAGCATTTCCATTTGTATGCACCTCTGTTTTGATAATATAAAGTGATTTCATCTATGTTGTTTTACCCAAGAATAGGTATGTCTGATCTATAATCATATCCTTTTACATCTTCTGCATGCTACTGTTAACAACTAAGCTTTCTCCTTGTATGGTCAAACTCATTAACATTTTAATCAGTGAATGTTACCATTGAAATTCTCCACACTTCCAATGGGCGTTATTCATATTGAATGCCATTTTACCAAAGAGACATGAAAGAACATATAGTATTTTCTCATTTGTTTTTGAAAAAACAATTCATTGTCATTGTGGTATAGTTCAATAGACATTGTGCCCTTTACAAAGGAAGTAAACATCAAAGATTCTTTGATCTCCTTCTACTCATTGATATGAGAGTGTGAGAAAATTGGGTTCTTCTAATCAGTAATCACATTGTGCTTTCAGAAACACACTTTTACTATTTGGTACTTGTTATTAGTTATAACTAATAAGTTGGCTTGGCTGTATAATCTTCGCTCCGCCTCTGCAGAACACTATTTATTAGATGCAATTTCCTCTGTTTCAAGGTAGTTTTTTACATCTTTCATGCTTTTTTGTGATTGTGTTTTGTGTTTGTGCAGTATTTGTTGGATTTCATGTATTTGGCCACAACTATTTTCTCCTCTTCTTGGAATGGTAAGAAACTTCAAGCTTTTTTTTTTGATGTACATACTTTTTAATTAGATTGCAAGATAAGATGGCACATGATCATGTAATAAAAGTTAAAAAGTTATTCAGGGAGAGTCTATTAGAACAAACACACTTATAAAATATTTAATGTTCCTTCTGTTATGGTAAACGCTCCTTTTACCACAACAATCCCATCACCCATGCCACAAAAAATGAAGGTTGAAAAATGGCTCCCACCAAAAGGTAAGCATAACAAGTTACAAATTGTTCTTTCATTCATGAATTTCTATTTGATATCTCCTAGAACAAACTTACTATTCACTAAAATCCACGTTATCAAATTTGCAAGTACATAAAAAAAATAAAAATTCATGAATATTTGTCATTCTGAAAACTTTCACATGGTACATCAAGTTGCAAGTTATGTTGGTTGTAAGAGATATGTGTCAATCAAACAATAAGATGACATTCATAGTTTGCATCCATTATATCAGATCCAAATTGACTCACTATGTCAACAATACTCTGTAATATGTGCTACTCTATATTTACTGGCTCTTGCTATAGTGTACTGTTGGGACAATATTAAGTTTACACATGTAACATGTCTTTCTACATGCTTCATTGATATCTGATCTTATTGAAACACACTATGTTATTAATGCCATGTTTTACCATTTGCTACTATGTAACATACCTTGTGTCCAAAACTAAAACTTTAAATTTTACAATATCTTACTCATTAGCTTTCAACAAATTACATTAAACTTTGGCAAGAACTTTGACACTAAATATACACTATAGCTATTTTGTCTTGCATTTTATAGATTAATATTGGGGAATTTATTGTACATGGTTCATTGACATCTAATCTTATTAAAATACTATAGTTAATTAATGTCATCTTGTCATGTTTTGCTATTCTAATGCATATTTTGTGGCCAAAACTAACACTTCAATTGCTATAGTTTCTTACTGATTAGCTTTCAACAAATAACATTTACCTTAGGCAGGAGCATTGACACAATAGGATAACTATAACATCAATTGAGTTCTATTTTATTTTTTCTTTCATCCAATCATTTTTGAAAATTTTGTTCAAAAATATATATTTTTTAATGTTTCACTTATTTAATAATTTAAACTATTTTTATTTAAATATTTATTTCATTGCCAATTGGTTGGTTCTTTGAACAATCATTGCACAAAGTTTTTGTTGAGACAAAATAATTATTTTATTTTAACACTTTATGATTTTGACTATATGATAAGAATGTTGATAAGCTATGATAAAGAGAACCCCACAATAAATCTAATCAATCTAGACATATCTTTTCCTTATCGAATGCCAAACGTTATGTATCTGATATGTATTAAATATTGATTTATGGAGTTTTCCAACAATAACATGATATTAAAAAAAGTAATAAATTAAAAAAAAAAAACATTTCACAATAAAGAAAGAAAGAGACATGTTAGAATGATAAATAAATTATATGATTTCATCTAATCTGATATCATATGTTGGTTGAAATGGTAAATAACTATTCACCAACATTGCATTATTTTAACCCCCTTGCATTATTTTCAACCTTCCACATTATTCCTACATGCTCTTTCACCTACCCACCATTAATACTCCATCAAATTTTTGACTAATAATAACTTTAAATTTATTATGCATCACACTATAAACTATGGAGGGGGGGATCCGTAGAGAAGAGGAAAAATGGGGAAAATATCTAGAGAAGCAGATACAAAGAGACAAGATTTTGCAAAAATCATTTCTAGGTTCCAAACATCTTTACCTCATCTCTCAGTTCATGCTGACATTTTTGTTGTTGCTTAATGCAACCACTATATTCATATTCATTGAGATCTATAAGATGAAGGAAAATGTTGAATCATTTGTTCTTTGTTTTTAATTCTTAAACTTGTCTATTTTGGTTGCGCAAAGATTTTTGCGTTTGTAATTTTCCACGGACCTCTTCTCTTAACCAAAATAAATTGCTTCAATCTACGCCTTTGGTCTTTTCCAATCTGATCGTCCTTACTATACTGCCATCAACAACTCCCTTTTTCTCTTAAAAATCTGAAGTATTCCACGCTTCATAACATCAAGCCCACCTGCATATTCATTGCAACTATTAGCTATCATGTTGTGGTGATTAGAATTGGGATTAGTATGATTCCACATACATTGACATTGCTTTTGCCATCATGGTGACCCTCCAACTAGGCTTAGCAATTTGACCAAAATCATTCACTCAATATTTGCATGACAAAACTCAACGCTATGCATCTCTTGCTTATTTATAAAAGCAACATACAAAAAATATTGATAAAATATAATATAATACATAAATAGCTATCTATATCCCACTTGTACATATATGTATTAGTTATTAAACATTTGTCACATTTCTTAATGGAAAGGAAAGGAAAGGTCTGTTTATAGTCCCCATATATGTATTTTGAGTTGCATTTAGGACTATTCCGTACTCCTTAGGAAAGACACCTATCTCTATTACAAATAAGACGTACATACCCTACCACTAGACTAACTCAAATGTACACTTGTCTTTTAAATTTTTGTCAAACTTCAAGCTAAATTGAGGAAGATAAATATACAATTGTACATGGGTAACATCATCGAATATTCATTCACACTGAAACAGAGAATAAAGAAACAAGAAGAAAGGACGGGATACCGAAGTTTATTCCAACTTATCCTGCCAGTGATTACTAAATTTCTCTCAACTTTATTCTTTTCTTTTAAAGAACGAGAGATAAAACATGTGAGTCATTTTAAAAAAACTTTACCTATCATCATAGAATTCGTACTTTGGCTCCAATGTGGATTTTCAGGTCCGTGACATACAACTTGAATGGGTAGGTTTCAAAATACCAATCTGTGGATTACAGCAGTTTACTCGTTCAAAGGAGCGGGGATTCTGCTCATTCTGGATTTGGTTACACTATAGTTTACAGCAATTTTGAATTAGTTTTTGCGTTTGGTAATCATAATGGAAGGTCTGCTACCTCTCATATACAAAGCTGTGGTTCGACCCCGCGATCATCGGTTGTATAGGAGTTTATCATGCGAATCGAGCGAAAGATTTGAGCTTAATCCAAATCATGCTGTGCACAGACGTAATGTCTCAGATTTTGTGGGAGGGGATAACCGGCATGCGGCACCTAACGATCGGAGTAAATTTTCTGAGGCTATTTCTTCCCATAAACGTCCTTAATGTTCAAATTTTTGGCAGCAGCCTTTATTTGTATTAGGTGTACTGTGCTATGTTATTGGATATCTTGTATGGAAAATGTATGTGTCGAATAAATCATAAATTACTATTGAGTTTCTCTAATCTCTGATATGATTTGGTTCTGAAAAATGCTGCATTTTACCGCTTCTTGCTGAAAATTCTCTTGAGCTTTATTTATTTTTGTGGGTATTGCTAATAAATCCTTTAAATGCTTCAATACTGCTTCTTGCTAAAAACTGCACTATTCTGCATTTAATTTGTGGGTATAATTGATACATCCTTTAAATATTTTAATTACAGATTTTTCAAATGGAGAAGATAGAAACTTAAATAGCTTGTGTACAATGACGAATATTTCTTTAGATAGCGTCTTTATGATGAAGGGGGTAGATCCTTACGTCTTCGTGAAGATGAATAAAAAGCACCCAACACATTGCTTATAGATTTTTTTTTGTATATAGTGTTTATCTGCTGGAGAAATTGGATCCTTCGGATAGCCCATTTGAATCATTCATAGATATCTTTTAAATAGCGCGATGAATCCTTTAAATAACAGTTAATGAAGAGATTGGATGCTTTAAATATCCCCTGTCGAATGAAATAGACAGATTGGGGCTTATTGTATCGAGAAGATACCGTTTATAATGGCCATCTGCATAACCAGTACCGCTGTTGCTAGTGTGTGCCAAGCCACAGGGCATGAGAAATCAGCACATCAAGTAACAGCAAAACTTTGACCAGATCTATGTTCAATGTTCTTTCTATTTGTGAATAAATATTTACTACAATCTAGGTGCTTGGTTTTTAGGGGTGAGTGCATACAGTACTAACTATTGAGTACTAGATCCATTTACTTTATTGACATACTTCAGAGATGCTTGGTTTTTAGGGTTGACTGCATACAGTACTAACTATTTAGTACCAGATCCATTACTTCATTGACATACTTCAGAGACTTTTTACAGAAAAACCTATCTGTTATGCCTCTGTTAATGTTCTTTTCTTTTTAAGTGAAGAAAAATATGTTATTTAGGTTTTCCTTACAATTGTTTTCTGAAATAGATGAATTGTTTTTCTGAAGTAGATTTCAACAATAACTGAATCACCGACCTTAATTTTTTTTATGCCTAGAACTCGATTATGCTTTACTCTAAGAGAATGGTTCATACAGCGGGATTGCCAACATACAGTCTGCTCTGCCCTACTTCTTCATTCTCTGCATTAGGCCATTTAGGCATGCTTTCCATTTCATCTCTATTGAGGAGGTCTTCATTTCCTGGCTCTAAATGATGTCGTTCACATGACAATTCCATTTTTGCATTGTCCTCTTTTGTTACACAACAAATACCGGTGCTTCTATTTCCTCAGTCACTCTCTTGTTCCTTCCATAAGAAAGTGGTGATCTTTTATTCCCTCTCCATTAATAATTGAGGGATTCTCTAAAAATTCCCTTAAGTCCTTTTGGTTTGTTGTGCTAAATCTTCACCACATATGGATCTCCCAAAGTTCTCCAACTCTTTTGCATCTTCATCTCTTAAAGTCGACTGCTTCTATTGCTACCACATCTTGGGCCTCCTCTTGTGGTAGACTGCATTCCTCTTCATTGCAGTCTTCAAACTCTTCTCCTAATGCGTTGTAATCTTCAATACCTTCCTCTTTTTTGGGATAACACAACTGAACAAGTCCATACCACTCATCCAACTCTTTATTTTCATCCCACTCATATATCTCCTCTTTGGAACTCCTGGAAAACCACATCTTAAGGTCTTTTATCGATTTATACTTTTGTCAGATCTTCAAGGGATTTAATCTTCCTCTATTCTAACAATTTTATCCCTTGGCTAATCCTAACTTCTATGGCTTTGTTTTGATTCTTTTGAATATACTTCTTGTTCACAAGACGTGTATTCACTATTCATCCTCGCCATTCTTTTTCACCTTCTCACAACTCTTTAGTGCCTTTGCTGTAGATTTTTTTTTTTTTTGTCTTCTTCTTATCGCATGCTCCATACTCTTCCAACATGCACTGTACCTCTTCCAACTCAAACTTTCGTAGAGGATACATGGGCTTCTTCAATGTGGCCCAAGGATGTGAGGACGCCTTAGTGATTTGGTGGCATCTCCAAAGTAGTGGGGCGTCCCCAAAATGCCCCTAGGTACCTGTTGGTAGTGGTGGGACAGCAGAGGGATGTTACTTGAAGTCCTCGCATCTCTGAAATGTCCTAGTCTCGGAAATACCCAATTTGAGAGATGCATCTCAGTGAAATAATTTTTGACAATGTAAATTTAACTAGGCATAATAAATTTTTTATATGTATTTGATGCAGGAGCATCCTGGGTGTAAGAGCAATCTTGCATCACCCAAAAATATTTCTATTTTTGTATTCAATAAAGGCTATTTTGTGCAGAGCTGCTATTTATGAAAAGTTACTATTTTTGGTAATTTTCGAATGTGCTCAGAATGATCTGATTTCTTTCTTGGAGGTTCATTTTGGTCATATAAGTCTGCCAGTAAAGTTTCATTGCCAGATCAAGTGTATATTGGAAGATATTGAAGATTTTCGGTATTGGTAGCAGGGTACAGAAACTTTGAACTCAGTTTTGAAGGCTTTAGAGGCCCCGGATGAGGTCGAAAATTTGAGTGTCGGGCGCTTGCGCTGGTCAAGCCTGTAGAGCGCTTCGTGGCGTTTCCGAAATGGGGTTATAATAGCCGATCGGGTCAACTGGTGATGACTTATGGTCTTCGGAAGTTGGGTCACCTGAAATGGCGGAAAATAATTTTCTTCAAAATTTCTGTTCGGGTTTCAGAGGTTATCTTGAGCCGACTATGATGTAATAAAATGTAAAATAAAATAATTCTAAGTTTGGTCGGCCTTATTGGCTAAAATTCTGGAACCTTCCCAGGCGGTGGAAAATTGCCTATATAAAGAAGGCTGTATTATTGTTTTAGGCAGTTCAGAATAGTTCTGGGTAGTGGATCTGGGTAATAGTTCGAGGCTTTGTCCTACAGAATATTGTAAGGGAATGCCCATGCGGCTTTGCATATTGTAATTCTGAAAGTTTGTAATTCCACATTTGTGGAGATAATAAGAAGCCAATTTTCTGTTCTTGCATATTGTTGTTGTTTCTCTATATCTGTTATGTGTTTGTGGTATTAAGGGGAGCACCCTTCATCAGGTGGTATCAGAGCAGGATTTCTTGAGTGTGTAAACAGATCGCCGACTGTGAGGCAGTTTGCACCAAGACCGTGGCTAGGGTTTTAGCGCGCATCGCGAAAATGCCTCCACGAAGGGAACGTGGCGGAAGAGCTGGTGTTGTAACACCTGAGGTTAGAGAGCTGCAGAGACAAGTGCGAGCATTGCAAGAAGAGATTTGCAGAGGAATGAATCTTAATGTCAGAGATGAAAGCGAGGATGAAGCCGAAGAAGAATATCAAGAAGGAGAAGCTGAAATTGTGAACCAGGAGGAAGAAAGATTTTTTTGAGCGATTTCCAAGATTGGGAAAAGACCTAAGATTGAGGTTCCTACATTTTCTGGAAATCTTAACCCAGAAGAATTGATCGACTGGATCAATGAATGTGAGGAATATTTTGAGTATGAAGATGTTGAGGATCCTGATAGGGTCAAATTTGCGAAGGCCAGACTGAAAGGTCATGCGAAGATCTGGTGGCAAGAAATTCAATTGGAGCGAAATAGAAGAGGGAAAGATAAAATCACAAGATGGGATCGGATGGTGGATAAATTGAAGCGACAGTTCATTCCTGTTGATTATGAGCTTGACTTACGGAAGAAAATGCAAAGTTTGAAGCAAGCAGGAAGATCTGTTCAGGAGTATACAGAGGAGTTCTATCGACTCCTCATCAGAACAGGCCATGCAGAAGCTGATAAGGAGAAAGTTGCCCGATACCTTAATGGGTTAAGGCCAAGCATTCAGGAGGAGTTGAATCTGGTTCGAATGAACAGTATTGAGGAGGCATACCAATTTGCCCTAAAAGTAGAGGAAAAGCTGAACAAGAAGTTCGAGAGCAGACAAAACGGAAGAGGTCGCGGTGGACGATCTGGTGGACGGTCATATGGTGGCCGAAATGAAGATCCGAAAAAGAAGGATGAGGCCAGTAGCAGTCAGAATCAGCGAGGAAATAATTCCAATCGCTTCCAGGATCAGAATAATAGAGATCGGAGAGGAAGAGAACAAGGATCTGGAAGAGGAGGCTTCCGTGGAACATGTTTTCACTGTGGAGAAGAAGGTCATAGGGCATTTGAATGTCCTCAGCGCCAAGGCAGAACAGACAGGAGAATTGAAGGCCAGGCCAGAGTTGCACATGTAGATGAAGATGCCAGATCATCAAATTCTGAAGATGCTGAAAGAGGAGAAACGTTGATTAACAGAAGAGTCCTGTTGAGCGGTGAGAATGAACCTGAGCAAAGAAGGAGCATGTTTCGCACCAGGTGCAAGTGTGAAGGTAAATGTTGTGATATGATTATTGATAGTGGAAGCACTGACAATTTGGTGTCAGAAGAGATGGTGACAAAGTTGAAGCTCGAGACAGAAACACCCACATCCATATCGGATTGCCTGGGTACAGGATGACCACAAGGTCATGGTCAATGAACAATGCCTGGTGAAGTTCAAGATTGGCGGATACCAAGATGAGGTATTGTGTGATATCATATCTATGGATGCATGTCATATGTTGTTGGGTAGACCATGGCAGTTTGACAGATGTGCTGTACATGATGGTCGTGCGAATAACTATTCTCTGACAAAGAATGGAGTGCGACATAAGCTAAAACCATTGAAGGAGACTGAAAAAAAGGTATGTGGTAATGCAAGGATAACTTTTGTTGATGGAAGAAATTTCCTAGATGGTATGAGGCATGAACATGTATGTTTTGCTTTAATTCCAAAAGCCGGTAAAGAGGAAGTAGAAGATGTTCCTGTAGAAGTTGCAGATTTGTTGAATGAGTTTCAGGATATTGTATTTGATAACGTGCCTGATGGATTACCACCAGTCAGGAAGATCAGTCATCAGATGGACTTGATCCCAGGAGCAAGTTTGCCGAATAAGGCAGCACACAGAATGACACCTGCAGAAAGTGAGGAGTTGAACAGACAAGTACATGAACTGTTACAGAAAGGATTGATCCGTGAGAGTCTGAGTCCCTGTGCTGTACCAGCGGTATTAGCACCAAAGAAGAATGGAGAATGGAGGATGTGTACAGATTCCAAGGCAATAAACAAGATCACAATCAAGTACAAGTTTCCATTGCCACGAATGGATGATATTATGGACTGTTTGAGTGGAGCTGTGTATTTCTCAAAAATAGATCTGAAAAGTGGATATCATCAAATTCGGATCAGAGAAGGAGATGAATGGAAGACTGCCTTCAAGACAAAGGAAGGACTATATGAGTGGTTAGTCATGCCTTTTGGGCTAACCAATGCACCAAACACTTTCATGCGGCTCATGAACGAGGTTCTGAAAGAATTTTTCGGTAAGTTTGTCATTGTTTACTTAGATGATATTTTGATCTTTAGTAAGACATTGGATGAGCATATGATGCATATTCGTATGGTATTTGAGAAGTTGAGAGAAGAGAAATTGTTGATTAATTTGAAGAAGTGCAGTTTTGTGAAGAAAGAGTTGGTGTATTTGGGATTTGTAGTTTCAGCAGAAGGTCTAAAAATGGACCCAGAGAAGGTACAGGCTATCCTTGAATGGCCTACTCCAAGGAGTGCTACTGAGGTAATATCTTTTCATGGTCTAGCTAGCTTTTACAGAAAGTTTATCAGAAATTTTAGCAGTATTTGTGGACCCTTGACCGAAACAATGAGAGGGGATAGAAAAGAGTTTAAGTGGACTAATGGGGCAGAAAAGAGTTTTCAATTGTTGAAACAAAAAGTTACAGAACAACTAGTTTTAGCACTTCCAGATTTTAATAAGGTATTTCAAGTAGATTGTGATGCTAGTGGTACTGCAATAGGAGCTGTTATGAGCCAAGAAGGTAAACCTGTTGCTTATTTCAGTGAGAAGTTAAATGATGCCAAGAGGAAATATTCTGTTTATGATCAGGAATTTTATGCTATAGTTCAGGCATTAAAGAAGTGGAGACATTATCTGCTTCCTAAGGAGTTTGTTTTGTATACTGATCATCAAGCTTTGCAATATTTGAATAGTCAAGGAAAATTGAATCAAAGGCATTTGAAATGGGTTGAGTTTTTGTAGAGTTATACATTTGTTTTGAAACACAGAAGTGGAAAGTCTAATAGGGTTGCAGATGCTCTTAGCAGAAGGCAACTATTGCTGACAGAGATGCAGATTGAGGTGGTTGGGTTCAAGGAACTCAAGAATTTGTATCCAGAGGATCCTGATTTTGGTGAAGCTTGGAAAGCTTGTACAAAACCTGTTACTCTAGACAGGACGAAATGGTTGGATTTCATCATCCAGGATGATATGCTATTCAGAGGGAGTCAGTTGTGCATTCCACGAAGTTCTATGAGGGAGAATCTCATCAAAGAGAAGCATAGCGGAGGATTGGCTGGACATTTTGGTCGTGATAAAACCCTTTCTTTGGTTAGTGAGAATTATTATTGGCCACAGTTGCAGCAAGATGTGAAGAAGTTTGTACAGAGTTGTAGAGTATGTCAGATGGCGAAAGGAGTGAAGCAGAATACAGGGTTGTATCAGCCATTACCTATACCAGAGAAGCCTTGGGAGGATATCAGTATGGACTTTGTTCTTGGTTTACCGAGGACACAGCGGGGACATGATTCAATTTTTGTAGTAGTTGACCGATTTTCAAAGATGGCACATTTCATTCCCTGCAAGAAGACTAATGATGCTGTTCATGTAGCAGAATTGTTTTTCAGAGAAGTAGTAAGACTTCATGGTTTGCCAAGGACCATAGTTTCAGATCGGGACACTAAGTTTGTTGGATATTTCTGGCGTACATTGTGGAAGAAGTTGAAGACAGATTTGAAGTTTAGTTCATCACATCATCCACAGACTGATGGACAGACAGAGGTGGTGAATAGAAGTTTGAGAAATCTACTGAGATGTTTGGTTGGAGATAAGCCAATAGGATGGGATTTGATTTTACCACAGGCAGAATTTGCATACAATAATTCTGTCAACAAGAGCACTGTTAAATCACCATTCCAGATTGTATATGGAAGTAGTCTGAGAAATGCATCTGAATTGAGAAAGATAGATAAAGGAGAAATAAGTAGTGCTGAGGCTGAGGATTTTGCAGAACATTTGAAGAACATCCATGAGGAGGTGAGGAAGCATATTACCAAGATGAACGCACAGTATAAGGCTAAGGTAGATGAGAAAAGGAGGTATAAGGAATTTCAGGTTGGTGATGAAGTCATGGTTCATTTGCGGAAGGAGCGGTTTCCAATTGGTATATATAACAAGCTGAAAATGAAGAAGTTTGGACCATGTAGGATACTGAAGAAACATGATTCAGGAAACGCATATGAGGTAGAATTGCCTACTGAGCTAAATATTTCACCAGTGTTTAACATTTCAGATCTGACAGAGTATCATGAAAGAGGTGTTGAAGATGAGATTGCAGCAGCACAGTGGAGTATTCTAGCAACTAGTTCAGACACTAAGGAGATCGAAGATATACTGGACAGTCGTGTTGGCAGAAGCACAAGGAACAGGACATATGAAGAATATCTGGTCAAGTGGAAAGGACGACCTGTTGAAGATTCATCACGGCTGACAAAGGAGGAGGTTAGCTGTCTTGGTTTTCCTTTGCACACCTGAGTCGTGACAGGGTCACTTCTCAAATTACCCCGGGTGTCTGATGCAGGAGCATCCTGGGCGTAAGAGCAATCTTGCATCAGTCTGATGCAGGAGCATCCTGGGTGTAAGAGCAATCTTGCATCACCCAAAAATATTTCTATTTTTGTATTCAATAAAGGCTATTTTGTGCAGAGCTGCTATTTATGAAAAGTTACTATTTTTGGTAATTTTCGTATGTGCTCAGAATGATTTGATTTCTTTCTTGGAGGTTCATTTTGGTCATATAAGTCTGCCAGTAAAGTTTCATTGCCAGATCAAGTGTATATTGGAAGATATTGAAGATTTTCGGTATTGGTAGCAGGGTACAGAAACTTTGAACTCAGTTTTGAAGGCTTTAGAGGCCCCGGATGAGGTAGAAAATTTGGGTGACGGGCGCTTGCGCCGGTCAAACTTGTAGAGTGCTTCGTGGCGTTTCCGAAATGGGGTTATAATAGCCGATCGGGTCAACTGGTGATGACTTATGGTCTTCGGAAGTTGGGTCACCTGAAATGGCGGAAAATAATTTTCTTCAAAATTTCTGTTCGGGTTTCAGAGGTTATCTTGAGCCGACTATGATGTAATAAAATGTAAAATAAAATAATTCTAAGTTTGGTCGGCCTTATTGGCTAAAATTCTGGAACCTTCCCAGGCGGTGGAAAATTGCCTATATAAGGAAGGCTGTATTATTGTCTTAGGCAGTTCAGAATAGTTTTGGGTAGTGGATCTGGGTAATAGTTCGAGGCTTTGTCCTACAGAATATTGTAAGGGAATGCCCATGTGGCTTTGCATATTGTAATTCTGAAAGTTTGTAATTCCACATTTGTGGAGATAATAAGAAGCCAATTTTCTGTTCTTGCATATTGTTGTTGTTTCTCTATATCTGTTATGTGTTTGTGGTATTAAGGGGAGCACCCTTCATCAGTATTTGATCCTAATACTTAACGATCTATCTATTCATTCACATTAATTCGAAGATTACTTTTAATGTTTTTGCAGGGTGGACTAAGAGAAATGGTGTTTGTAACATATATTCATTCACATTGTTTCCAACCCATATATTTGAGTACTTTTAGATTGGACAAAGAGAAATGTGGTTTGCAGTCATCCATGTCTATTAAGTTGATTTTTTTATAATTAATTTTTATCTGATGTTGAGAATGGCTATCAGTGTGTACATCTAGTGAGTTGGTCCCTTGCAGGTCATATCTGCATCAATGCACTTTATCTTTCCTCCTTAATAAAAATTCTTTACCATATCCTTCTTAATCAAGAAGGCTGTTGATACACGGGGATTGAACGTTGGCTACGGAGCTACATTATGCAATATAATGAATGATTTTCCTGTAAAAATTGAACTAATTGGACCTAGGGATGCATTCTGAAATAGGGTTTCATCTCAGAGAAGTCACATAAAGCCTTACTCGCCCTGCCTCCTTTAGTGTAGCTTGTTCTATAAAGTTCAACATCAAGGATGAGCGTCTATCAAACGTTCACAAACAATCTCTATCCTGTCATAGATCTCCAACAAGAAAGGAATTCTTTGTTGGTTTAAAGAAAGTGCTAGAAAGGTTGAAAGAAGAGAAGTTGATCAATCTAAAAACTGGTTCAGGAAAAGGTAAAAGCCATGAGTGATTGACCTACTCCAAAATGTATCTTTGATGTGAGAAGGCTTCATGGTTTGGCAAGTTTTTAACAGGGAGTTCATGTGAATTTTCAGGGGCATTTGGCTCCAGTCACGAAAATCACGAGATGGGATAAGAAAGGATTGTATGGACAGTGGTAATGCAAGAGAGCTTTGAGATATTGAAACAAAAGATCACTGAACAACCGATTCTTGCATTGTCTGACTTTATCATAGTGTTTCAAGTTTACTGTGATGCAAGTGGGACAACGATAGACATGGTTTTAAGTCAGGAATGAATTCCTTAAGCATATTTCAGCGAGAAGCTCAATCATACTAATAGAAAATATTTGGTTTGTGACCAAGTATTCAACATCATTATGCAAGCTCTCATGAAGTGATAAAATAATTTTTTGCCTAAGGAATTTTATTAACTTAGCAATTACTTTACCACTTCATACAGAACTTACCAAATAATCATTTAGTAGCTCATCAAGATGATTGTGTTCGAGTTGGAGCAGTTCAACATTCTTTTCCAGAATTATCATAACCTTTATGGCTATTATTTTGCTCTGTTTTTAAATCATTGCAAACACTATTTAAATATATGCCTTTCAAAGAGCCCCCTCTCTCTCTATATATATGGGACAATGATAGACTTGGTTATAAGTCAAGATTGGATTCTTTTAGCATATTTGAGTGAGAAGCTCAATTATACTAAGAAAAAATATTTGGTTTATGACCAAGTAAATTTGACATCATTATGCAAGCTTTTAAGAAGTTGTAACATTATTTGTTGCCTAAGGAGTTGAATTGACATCATATACAGTGGGTAGAATTTCTTGAAGCTCAAGTACAGACTTGGGAAGTCCAATAGAATTGTTGGTACACAAAATGGAAGAGTTTTTCTGTTGAGTGAGATGCAAGTAGATGTAGAGATTTGATTGCATTCATGAGCAGGACTTAGGCACGGAGAAAACTAGAAATTGACATCATAAATCAGCTATCAGTGGTCCCTTAATTTGTGCCCTGAATTCACTTGTTTGAATTCCTTAATGTCTTCTCTGAATTCTTCTATCTGTGGTCCCTTAATTTGTGTCTTGAATTCACCCGTCTTCAAGTTCAAACGTTAATTTGTTTGTTGAATCCATCTATCTGCAGTCCCCTAATTTGTGCCCTGAATTAATTCATTTTATGTCCCTAAATTTATGCCAAAATTGCATAACTTTATCCAATTTATCCAGATTTATACAAGAAAAATATCAATAGAAGAACTTATCTTTATTTTTGAAAACAAAATCGTTCTGAGTTTTTTTTAGCTAAAAGAACTATATTCCAACAAAATAAAGAATCTCGAGTTCCAGAAGGTTTTGAGGATAGATTTGATCCAGTTCATTTTATTGTGTATATATCGGTCAGATTTTAATCCTCCAAATTGAGGCTTATTGTTTGACAAAATACCTGGAAAAGAGTTACGTTTATTCTTGCTTGGTCGAGTGGATTGTGTTCGAGTTGGAGAACTTTGACATTCTTTTCCAGAATTATCATAATCATTGTTGTGATTATTTTGCTTACTTCTAAAACCATTGCAAACTCTCTTTATAACTTTATATAACCCTTTCAAAGGCCAAAAATAATAGTTATATATGCTTTAAATAACTGTCAAATATTTCAATTTATCTCTAATGGTTATTGTTAAAATTGTTTTAGCTGCAAGATAAGGCTGTCATTAACTTGATACCGTAGCCTTGAACACATCATTCAGTTCCCAATTCTACGACGTATTTATTCACAAACATCTTGTGTGGCATATCTACACAATCCACTCCCTAATCATTTCAATAAATAAGAATTGTTAGAGCACGTAAGCTGAGTAGAAAAACAAATTTATAGAACATAACGGAATCCTTTCCATTTTATCTTCAAGTAAACATTGAAAACTGCATCTTGTTCTGGATTGAAGTTTTTTCCAATCATTTTCAATCAAACGAACTATACAGAAGATGCTGATGGCTACATTGTCATGTGAAATATCTATACACATTACTTTGATGATTATGGCAGTGGAAGAATCAATTTCCTGTATATATTTTCAGGTCAGGACTAAAAACTACTGTATACATAGTCTATGTAAAATAAGTGAGTGTGTTCCTTTCCCTCGATCCGCCTTCTCCATATTTCTCATTCCAACTAAGTAGCTTGGCCATATTTGCCCCATTGGCAGGAACACTAGCAGATACCTGCAAGAAATTTAGGCAGTCAGGATAAAGTTTGAAATGGCAATCCTTACATTTGAAGGATCAGCTCATATGAGAATCAACAACGAAATATCTCACAAACTCACCTGTCCATGGGCATGTATTATGTCATCCATATTTATAGGACGAAGACAAATGCTCTCACTTGATGGATGTGGATTTCCTTCACACAATGCTGACGATTTCTCCTGGAAAATATTTCAATGAAACTCATATATTAGTTATCACACAAGAAATAAAAACTGTTGAACTAATATATTAGTTATCACATTCAGTGATCAACTCTAATACCCTGCTGATTCGTGTGAATTTCTTTGCAAATTAATTCTTCTAAAATAAATTTGAACTATGCGTTATATGAAAGATCGTGTAGAAAGAAAAATACCTTTTCATTTGCTAGAAACTCACGGATAGGAATGTGTGCTGCTATGACACACAAGTTCTACAAATGAAAAAACACAGGTATAAGAACGTGAACAAAACTTAGGCTCATCTTAAATTATTTTTTTCAAGAATAAAATCAAACTTGAATGGCACTACCTTGAGATCACATCCAGAATACCCCTCAGTCATAGTTGCGATTGCTTCAAAGTCTACTCCTAGTGCCAATTCCTCCTTTTCTAGTATTTTCTTTAATATTTTTGCCCTGTTTGGTGCATCTGGCAGGCTTACCATTACTCTGCAAGGCCAATCAAGCATAGAAATCGTTAACAACCAAAAAGTAAGTTTCTTAAGACCGTCCAATCAAAGAAAAACAAGTTATATCTCAATTAAAGAAAAACAAGTTATATCTCAATCGCAGCATTCTAGGATGTTAGTTGGCAGTTAGTTTTGGTTGTTAAATAGATTCTTAATTTGTGTACTTCTTTGGATTCTGTTACTTCCACTCATATCTCTAGGAAGTGGAATGAGGTAGCGGATTGTCTAGCCAAATGAACTTCTGATCATGTGCAAAATTAGAATATTGTGGTTAAGGGTCAATTACCTTTGGGTTTGTCTCAATAGTTAGATCACTTACTAGATCTTCATAAGACTGTTTGATACCTGTGCTCTGTATTTCTTCTTGTTTGAATAAATTTTAACCCATCTTTTATTTCAAAAACTCACTTAATAGAACTCATTCAGATCATCATAAAGTAAAACTGCATACCTACGAGGCAGCCTTCGAATGACAGCTTCGTCAAGATCAAATGGTCTATTAGTGGCAGCAAGAACTAATACCCTCTCTTTGTCTTTAGTTTTCAATCCATCCCAGTTTAGCAAAAACTCATTTTTGATACTCCGCATGGTCTCATGTTCTCTAGTCTCACCCAACATACTGTCAATCTGTTGAGGACGAATCAGTGAATTACAAACAAATACAGAACAGAACTATAGAAAAAATTCTTCTGCGATGTTACTCGTTATAGTGTTTACCTCATCTACAAATATAACACATGGAGCAATTTTACTTGCCAGTGTAAATATTGCTTTGATAGACTTTTCAGCTTCACCATGCCACTGCAACCACAATAATATACACATTTCAATAAGCACTAGAAAAGAATTGATGAAACGCTTAAAAGCTAACATTTATTGATCATTTTCAATATTTGTACCTTTGATGTAATGCTCGACATTGAAATATTTAGGAAATTTGCCCCACATTCGGTTGCAACTGCTTTTGCAAGCATTGTCTTCCCAGTTCCTGGAGGACCAAAGAGCAGAAAACCTTTGCAAGGCTGCAGTGAAACAGGACGACCATTGTGATTGTAGCGAAACACTGTCAAATTTTGTTTAGAATGAAAGCCAATTTGCTGTCCCTAGGTTCCTAGGAATTGTATCTGGTATCTAATAAATTGGAATATTTGCTCAAATTGAATAAATAAAAATTGGGGATTCAAACAATGATTCTGATATGTTCTCTACTTTTGCAACTGGGAGTTTAAGAACAGAAATCTGACCTTTAAAAGTTCTCCTTTAGAAAATAGGTCAGGCCTTTGTAAGGGAATCATTACCAACTCTTTAAGTGTTTCTTTCACTTGATCAAGAGCTCCAATGTTCTCAAAGCTCACTCCAATTTCACTTGGGGGAATCACATTGGATAGGAGATCCATTTCGTGGTCACATTCCTGGAAAGCCACCTTTTTAAAAATTCTATAAACGTACAAGTGTCATAAGTCTATCAGAAGAGAAGAAAGTTGCTAAAATTTTAAAGCTTACCTTAGGTGACTCGTTTGGACTTTGTGATTTGTCTAGAATTCTCTGTAATATATTTTGAACTTCGTCTATTCTATTTTGAAACCCATCGGACTTACTTTTAGTTTCATTAGACTTTTTCCCAATTCTAGTTGAGGTTTCTGGAGCTCCTTGTATTTTACTTAACCCAAATTGAATACTGCCATACAAGAGTTGTGTCAAAACTCTTTTCTTTGTTTTTTTTTTGTTGAATTCACCAAACCCAAAAGTGATTTCACCGTGATGAGAACAGACAAAGACACCATAATTACCTTTGGATGGAGACAACATAATTTCCATCTCCAATATTGGTTTCAGAGTTATTTAGTAAATGATGTCTTCTTGCCCACCTAGCGACTTCCTCTGCACCTGAAATGCAAGCAAATTTCACTCTTTAGTATCTGCATCATATGTAGGTATCATAATTTTGAAGTTCTGATGGATAGCATGGTTGTACACTCACAAAGAACGGCCGTGACTTTAGAAGTTTACCATTTTTTAATGTTAGTGGTGTGTAGTCATCATCATAATGATAATTATGAGAACAAGTCTACTTTTAAATTATAACAGAGATGCTTAATTGTCTAAATTTGTAGAATGTGAAAATATTTAACTACATAAAGAAAAAGATAAAACTTTGTACAAATTTTTATGATCTTTATATAAGTATCTAAGGAAAGAAGAAATCCTTATATTTCAAGAATATGAAAATGAACATTAAAAAGAAAAATCGTAAACTTACTTTTTTCAGTAAGAAGTTGATCTTCTATACAAATTGTGTCAATCCCATCGCACCGTAAATTATTCCCAGAAAGTGCCTATATTAGTAAATAGAATAAAATTTATAATTACATTCTAAATCATAGCAGTGTGAATGAAAATTTCAAAATGTAATGAATAAGATTACAAATTCATCTTCTAACATAAAACTTACTTTCGACATATGTAACAAATTTGCCTTTGATTTAAGTATTTCAACATCTCGTTCCATTTGTTTTCTCCAATTATCAAGAACAATGGCATCCTACATTGATTAACAGAAATTATTAATTCATACATTCTTAAAATAAATAAAAATATAATAATTAAAAATATAACAAATACAGCTACCTTAGGCGTCTCCACCATCACTTTGTTAGAGTAGTGTGAAGACATCACATCCAGTAATGAACCCTTGATAATATCCTGTAACATTGAAAAACTAATGATATTTCCCATATAAGTTTGTAGGTAGACGGCACATTAAAAATCAAATCACAAACAAATATTTATTGAGGAGTCTACAAAATCACCAAGGTAAAGTAACAACCTTTAGTGAATAAGTTATGCCTTTTGAGCGCACGAAACAAACTTAAAAAGGGAATATTGTTGACTTATACTCTCAGTTGAAGTAAGCACATTGAGTATGAGTTTGTCTTAATTGTTTGTCTAAAGTTTTACTAGGCTATTCTTATGTTGCTTCTTTTCAGGTAATAGGAGGAAACAAAATTCATTGTTATATGGAGAGTTGAATCGGTCAACCATACAATAGAAAATATTAGAAGTCAAGAGTTATGATTTATATTTAAAAAGAATTGGCTTATTCAGTTGATAATATTATGATAGTGGTTGGTTAATTTACGATGTTTGTGGTAGCTTGAAGGGCCTTGATTTTTTCATGGGCTATCCGATTTTTTTTATGTTTACCATCTTTTTAATGAAAAAATCAAAAATAAAAATGAAATAGACAAAGAATATTAAAGATTGTTAATTTAGTACTATCAATTCTTGTAGTTGTCTAATTGTTGTTAGTTCCTATATTAGGCCCTATAAACTATAGGCAAGGCTATGTGTTTAACTGATTATTATTAACTAGTGATAAGATGTTTAACTGATTATTTTTTAAATATTTAACAAAATATATTGAAAAAATTAATTTTCTGTAATCCTATTGGCTATAAAGTTTTCAGTGCTTGTGGATATTTCTGGACTTTTGTTGATTCTGTTTCCATCTAGGTCCTACCCATGCTTAACTAGTAGGACGACCTGGCAGCCCACCCTGGGGATTTACAGAGAAAGGGGAGGTTTGCTGAACAGCAGCTTTGAAGACCTTTAATCAAGCCCCTACAGGGTCTTCTCGCTACTGCTGCCACGGGATAAGGCCCCAGCTTATCCACCACCACCGAAGGCTTGAGTAGGTTTTTCCATCAGTGGTTTGAGTTGTTCACCCACCCGGCTACATCCCCGGCTCGACCAGAAACCATCCTTTACACTCACTATTCGGCTACCAACTCTGTGTGAGCTTCAACTTTTCCTACTCTTTTACACCACAAAGCCTTTCTCCATCAAATTTGACAGAGTAACCTGCCCCTACAGACTTAAATTCATCATCATTGACCGGAATTTTCTGGTACCCAGATCACCAAATTTTGTATTTACAGCAACCCATTTAAATTTTTAATTGTATTCTATTTCTCTCTGTTCTCAAGATTTCCCTGATAAAATATTTCTTCGATTGAGCACAAATTTGACAACCCTACCAATATTTAGATAGGAACTTCACTGCTCTGCAGCCTTGTTTTAATAGATATCAACTTTATATTTATTCATATATTTATTATTCTAATAAACCAATTTTAATCTATACACTAAAACAACAAAAAGCTTATTAAAATCTCTAACCTTCAATATCAGTACCATGCCATGTAAAACCAAAATTAATGATAAAATAACTATTTTTATTTTGAACAAAACAACATAAAAATTTATTACTATAAAGAAACTAGTTACTACCTTTTTCTCAGGGATATTTCCGGTTAAGGAACAGATAAAGACAATCATTTCCCTCCTACAGCTATCTGGCGGGTCATGTGGACATGTCACACGCAAACAATTAGCCAGGTTGGTCATATGGTTCTTAAAGAAATCTGCATCCTTTCTCATTTCACTATTTTTCATGAAAATTATGATAGGGCCATCAGCACCCTCTTTTCTCCCAACCTATAAAAGACACACAATAAACTTAGAAAGTGCAATGAGAATGCAAATTTCATGAACAATTCCATTGAAAATGGATAGATCTCAAAGATTACCGTAAAAAGTACTTCTAGATACGTATTCTCAATGCACTTCTCTGTAAATTCACAAGCAGTAGATTCCAACTCGAGTTCACTTGCTGTTAAGTAAAAACTGTGTTAGTGCTCATGAAACTTAAAATACCAAAAATACATGCAGAGCAGAGGAGGAATATATATACCAGTACAGAAAAAACCACGATCTCCTTCACATAGCCCACCAATGTCAACACTGCCTTCAATTGGATTATCAAATCGCACACCAAGTTTAGACACCCCTTCCTCTTTTAAACATAAAAATACCTTCCCTCGATCACCATAAGATGGACCCCTGAAATACGTTGGTAATTGATAAAAAACTCTATTCAATGACTCAACAGGATGAACAAATTTCCAAAAAATAAATTTAGTCAATGACTCAACTCAGACTATAATCTGAAGTGCCTATTCTTGTCAAACTGATAAAATCATATAATGGGTATTTTTCATTTAGCAATTTCTACCTAAATTAAGAAGCCTGTAATCATACAGTTTTGCATATGGAAAATTTCTTGGCTAATTCTATCAGCTCAACATTTCTAATCGCACTATGATCTGCCATTGGGATGAGCAAATTTTCTTTAAAAAACCTCTAATCAACAACTCAACACACAGACAATAATTTCTATAAGATAACAAATCAAGTACCATTTTCAAACCAATGTATCGGTAAAAAAGGTGTAGTGTTAAAGGGATATCAAATTTTGATGGCTCAGAAAAAGGAAAACAGAAATAATAAACTTGAAGAGGAGATGGATACCTTGTGTCTTCTGATGATTTAGTATATATCACACGATCACCTAACCAAGAAACCATAAATTCACTGAGAAAAGCAAAATATCCATTATAAAAATCTCAAACAATCAAGTGCCTAAAATTCAAATCAGGCATCAAATATACCTATCTTAAATTCATTTTTAGTTGGACCTTTAAGGCATAGGCAAACTCGGAGCGTTTCTGCGTCCATCCCTGACAACTCCTGAAATATCATTCAGTAGGGGCGTCACTAAAAATCTGGAAACTATCAACTTGACAAAATGTTTTCGTAAGCTAGTAATATTTCATCAACAAAATCAGAATAAAAGCTTTTACAATAAGGTCAGGTTGACCTAACAAAGACAAGCGTTAGATATAAGAACGCTCACCTCAGGGATTGAAGTGCAATCAAATATAAATAATTTTGCGTCAAAATGATTGGCCAATGCCTTCACCAAGACTTCCTGATATATTTCAGAGCCTAGAGGAAGATGAAACAAATTCAGTTCAAATGACATGGATATGTTCTAACCATTAGCATGTTATGACCATTAAATTATGTCTTCATATAAAAAGAGATACAGACCTGTTGGGCCAGACAACAATGTAACTCTGGATTCTCCAGGAATTGCATATGGAATGTTGTATTCATGCCCTTTCATATGTAGGAAAGTTGATAAAAGCAGGTCCTGCTTTGTGTTTTCACTGAAACCAGAGGGCAAAGTATCAATCAGTTTGCAAATGGAGCCATTATTAAAAGAAGGTAGAACCATTATGAAATGGTAGTCTTAAAAACAAACATTTTTAAAAAAGTCATTATCATTATACATATAGAATCATTAAATTTTTTTTAAGTGTGAATAATTTTTTTAATTATTTGATATGGAAGTACAATTCTTCAACAGATTGTACTTTTTTTAAGTTGATAGTGAAGAACCTAGGAGTATCCATTCTTTTTCTTTTACAAGTCTTTAGATTGAAATCTCTTTGATTAAGAGTTAAGGACTAAAAGGTATACGACCTTTAAAATTTGCTAATCAGAACTTTGCACTCAACAGATTTGACTTCTAGTATATTTATTCAAAATTATTCAACTTTACAAATAAATCAAGAACACTGTAACACATAAATATATTCTAAGTTTCAGTAACAGGACTTTTATCCCTGGCAAGGCTGGAGGTTTTTTCGACCCTACTCTTTCCTACCAGCGCCTGTAGCGAGCGGAATTATATTGTAAAAATAATTTTAATATAAATAAAATCCTAACTCCAGCCTTTTACCGATCAAAAAAAAAATATTCTAAGTCATAACTATAAGATATTTAATTTAATGTGAGAAATGCATTTGATATCTGTCACCGGAAATTGTTTTTCATTCAGTTTTTTAATTTTTAGTTTGGAAAAGTATACTCAAACTTACATTTATACTGACAATAGTTGGTACCACCTAATTAAACTTATTCTAATATTATTAGCATAAAATGTTATATAGGGATATTATAAAAATCCAGGCCTACAGCATACTCAGCCAATCATTTTCTAGTGGCAAAACAGATACTGTAATTCCATGTAATTCCATACCTCAAGTAATATGGAAAATTGTCAAACGAAACATTTGTGTCTCTTCCAAGAATAATTTGTCCGGTGATGTAATCGATAAAAGATTGAACCTTAGGCGATATTTGAGAATCTTCTGACATTGCTTCAGCCATTCTCGAATTCTTCACTTCTTGATTTGGATTGTTAACAGGTTTGAAAAGGTCACAGCAATCAACGTTTGAAAACATGGAGCGAAATTCTCTCTATAAATATAAAAGTTCACATACTATTTTTAAAACAGTCGGCTTTGGTATTTTAATTTTTTTATATTATTATTTGATTTAAGATAAACAAATTATTAATATCAAATAAATTTTTAATCTTTGGTTAATTATTTTATTTGTTATAATAAATTTAATTTTATACTATTTTATTTACACAATAATTTTAGTAAATGGATTATAAAATAGTATAATATATGTAGGTTGTTTTATTTAAAGTGATTAAAATATAAATTTAATTTTTATATTATGCTATTTATACAATAAATTTAGTAAATGAATTATAAAATAGTATAATACATGTAGGTTATTGTTAATTGAAGTGATTGAAAAAAAAATGATTACTATATAAAATATAGTAAAATATTAATATATTATTTTGGTTAGAGATTGTAATAAATTAGTTTGTTTATGATTTTTCTTTTGTTTTCTTTTTGTGTACGCGACCTAGCCTAGACCTCATTTTTGAGGATGAACCAAGCAGCACGATTGCCAGACCCATCAAGTGAGATCCAAGCCTTGGAGTTGAACTCGTGATACATGGGGAGAAAACCCTCAGCCTGAGCCAACTCCTCTACCCATGCGGGCTATCATCTATAAATTATTAATCATAATTGATTCAACATCTATTAATCATGAAAGTGATGGTACAAAAGGAAGGGTTGGAGAGGAAGGAGAGATTGTCACATCGAGAGAGGAAACATGCGGGAGGGAAATACAAAGAGTTTACTAGCTCTCCTTTTAGCGATAGTGAAGGGGATGAGGAGGAAGCAAAAGAACAAAATGATGATACAAGCAGGAGATAGAAAATGTCCTTTTGTAGGGGACAACTACGTTTATGGCTTAGAAGAGGTTGGTGACGGTGATACAAAGTTTGCTAACCTTGTTGCTTCTGATGAAGATATTTGGGCATGGGAATGGGTGAAGGAGTATGATATATCATCTGGTAGAGTTGTTTTGAGTTATGGTGAGGACAATGATCTGTTTGGCGTCTTTGTGGATGGGGATGGTGGCTTTTTATCATACGAGTGATTGAATTGAAGAAGAGGAGAAGATGCTCTTGGACATTCTTTTGGAGGCTTGCTTGAAAGCTCAGGGTTCATAGGTTGCAAGACAGGTTGATTTGGCTATTTTTGAGGGTGACCTTGGTTAGGGGTTGAGAAAAGGCTTACTTTCCCCCCTAAAAATTGACAACTTGCCCAAATGGTGTTTGTGTTTTCTATAGAAGCTCCATAGGTTAAAAATATTATGGATGATGTAGATATAATTCAATATGAGTTAGCTTGTGATAAATGTGGGATGGTGGTTGCTTCCCCTCATATTGGTATTCCCATCTCGTCCCTTAGGCACTTGGAGAAACCATGTGTATTGGAACATGTGGTTGCTATTCCTATTGGTGCTATTACTTAGACCCCTACAATTTATATGGGACAAACTAGGTATTCTAGTATGAGTAAGCCTTTCAGGGTTATGAAGGATGTGTAGGTGGAAGTTATTATTTTAGATTCTCTTCTTGTTGAGTCATTGACTTGGTTTTGGAGCTCGCTTGTTGAGAGAATATGTGGTAATCATCCCAATATTGATACTACCAGAAGATGGGCTCTTTAGATATGGAAGTTGAGAGACTAGGTTGAGGTAATTGCAATGTTGAATGGTTTCTTTCTTTTTCTCTTTTTCTTGTTTGGAGGCTTGGTCTGGGATCTTTCTTGATGGCCCTTGGTTTTGGGGCATGAATGGACTCTGTCTTCAATGCTCGTCTCTTGATTTAGCTCAATGAAAGACACTTTTAAGCTTCCTATATGAGTTTTGTTTGCTAAGACTTCCCTTGGAGTTTTGGAATGAAAAGATTTTTATGATTATTTTTAATTCTTTTGGAAAATATTATACTACTAATAAGGTCACCAAATTCATGAAGCATTTATTACTTATTAGATTTTGTGTGTTTGTGGAGAAAAACTAGATGTGCCCTACTTAGATTACCTTATCCTCTATATTTGGTGATTGGGTATGAAGACTCTAGTTATTTCCATTCTTGTGGTAAAGTGGGTCATGCCTCCACTACTTGCTTGAAAAATACAAAACAACACTTTGTTTGAAACAAGGATTGAAAGATTGCTTCTAAAAAATACTTTCCTTCCTTTCAAGACATTAAAAAAGATGACATTAAAGGGAAATCCCCTATGAATTGTTTGATGATGGTTATAGCTTCAGGTTTGGTGGAAGGATATGCCAATGATTTTATGACTCCTCCTTGTCTCAAGAAATTAAAATTTGGGGAGAACATCCCAGTTTTGTGGTAAAGAAAAGACCATTGGAATAATTTTTAAACACCATGACTTTGGGTGGGTCTTCTTCTATCCACCTTGTCTTTGTCCTAGGTTTTTGTAAGGTTTTATGATGCATTGGTTCTCATAGTTTCGTAGTTGTATTGTGGTTGTTGTTTGGTGTCTTGTTGAGCTATTTACTTTATCTTTCTCTTTGTATAAGGGTTAGGGCCCTTTTGAAATCTCTATTTTCTCAATAAGAGATATTTATTAATCATCATTTATTTATTTTTTGATAAATTTAAGTATTTTTTATTGATATAAAAGAAAGTACATCAATGCATGCCCTTACTATAATGAGTGCTACAAAATAGACAACACAAAAATGAACTGTCAACATATCTCACAAAAGCACACTAAATTACAACAAATTAAGTTTTGTTCTTAGAAAGCCTATTCTTTGAGAAATTTTCACACTGACTATAATTTCCCCCTTTTGTGGCCAATCTAAGTGACATATGGTGTTTTTGAGGAGTATTTTCTCCTCTTAACCTTTGTCCATTTAATCTCATAGTGAGATGATGCTTGAGTATTTTGGTCTATTTTTGCTATGGGTTCTTTCCCCACAAATCTCTTACCCTTTCCTTTCCATTCTAAATTTCACTCCTAGAACTAATTCCATCAGACTTTGACAAGCCCAAGGAGGTTGCAAAAAGAACTGAAATCATCAAGGCTTCACCCCACTTTAAACTTTGCTTGAATTTTGTAGAAGATGCAAAATTTGAGACTTGTGAAGGGGCTTTGAGATCCAAAAGTTAAAGTTTGTTTGAAGGAGAAGTTGGAGCTATATTTGTGCAAACTAGTAAAGGAGCCTCAAAGGAGCTTGACTCCACTTGAGAGGAGATTGAGTAATGGTAATACAAAACACCAATCCACCAAGTAAGAGTGTTGCGATCAACTCGATTTCCAAAATTATAATTGCGAAGTTTTGGACATTGAGGAAGCATTTCTACATCTAAAGACAATGTTCTCATAACCTAATTACTGCCTCCAATTTTGATTGCCTACTTTTATAGAGATCTCAATTGATAGACCATTGGAAAGGTCGATCTCTACACAAATTCGGACACATGTGGTGCTCACATATTTGAGTGTCTCCTTTGATGCACATAAAATATTACCAAGGCCACTATTTATGTATTGCAAGCAATCCAACTCCCAAAATTGAATGGTGGACTTATGGTAATTGAACCCACAAAAATGCAAAAGCGAAGACCTCTATATGAGGATCAAAGAAGGGTACCAAGCCTTCATACATAAAAAGTCGCCCTGTAATATCCACATTATATTTTGTAATAGCTTCTCCTTACCCTCAAGGGATTCAAAATCTAATATGAATAAGCCCCAAACACGAGAAAACACTGATCTCATCCTCCAAGCCATCGTTGCAAAAACTAGTGATCCAAGTGTGAAGATACCCATAGTTTGTGCTAGATTTTAACAAATCTATAAATAAGTGCACAATCCTCCAAGAATTCCTCCCTATCATGCATTGGATCCTCAATACAGATCTTTGGAGTATTCCCAGAGTGCTATATAAAATATGGAGAAGATTTTCTCTCCCCCAATTGTTGTGCACCCCTCCAACTTGATCTTGTCAAGACTAATATGAATTCCAAGATCTAGGGCACTGGAGGGCTCACATGACCTACATAGCCAAGCATTATAGTAATTACGGATCAAATCCTCTATCAAAATAAATTTTCCAAGCTCTATAGTATAAAAAGAGGGATGCAAGCCTTCTCCTAACGATGTCATTCCATGATGAAAGGCCCTAGGGGAAAAAGGGACGACACTAAGAAAGATTTGTAGAGGTTTTACAAGCCCTAACCCCCATCTGTTAGACATCTATTGAGGTCCTTTTAATGTTTAAGCCAAAACTAGAGTGGTTGTGAGCGTACCAACAAACTAACGAACCATAACCCATATGAGAATCTCTCCTAGAACCAACACCATGAGAGTTGAATCCAAAGACATGAGATGAATAAAAAAACACAATGTGCAACATTGTGAAACTAAATACTTTAAGAGGAAACACATTCTAATCACCATTTATTACTATTCAATAGTTAATTATAATTAATTACCATTTATTATTAGTTTACCCATTTTAACTGGATAATATTTATTTATAAATTTTGCTAGATAAGGAGAAACAAAGGTGGCGATTGAATCCTTGTATTGTCTTAAGAACATGCATTAGTGCTTCAACTATAATATTTTGAAATGGCTTTCCTGCTCAAAATTGAAACCCTCGTGGGCTCTACTCCTAGTTTGCCATATGTTGTTGTTGGTTCATCACTAGTTACTGGATAATTGGTTGTTGGCTTGCCTCCTTCTGGTTTGCAGCTTGTGGCTGATTCACCATTGACAACTATTGTTGGTTCATCATTGACAATTATTGCTAATTCACTATCTCCTGGTGATGTATCTTTTGGTTTCCTTCTAGTGAATGGTGGATCCCCTATCACAACGAACTTCCTACCTTTGGGATCTGGCTCTTTGTAGGTGAATGCTCCTGCTTCTTCCCCAACTTCTTTATCCTTTTCTAAGGTAGTTGGCTCTTCTGGTGGTAAAATCCCTTCTTTTTCTCCTATTCATCCATCTCTTAGGGGTAAACCCTTGCATTCTTCTTCTTCAATCTCTACTATTATTTGTGGGGAGGTGTTGTGTAATGAAGAATACTTCTCCAAGTGTTCTCTTATTTTTAGGTTCAATGATTTATGACCTTCCCTTCCTAATTTGCATAAATGGGTTTTATATTCTTGGAGGTCCATTATTGAGGATATGATTGTGCTTTATCCTACTACTAGAGGTTTTTTTTGTTGCTTCTTTTCGAACTAATGAGGACGTAGCTCAAGTGTTTGAAGAAGACATTTGGTTGTGGGGAAGGAACTCTCTTTCTCTTAGGCTTTGGTTCCCTTACTTCAATCCTCTTACTAAATCTATTAGTATTTACCCTACTTGGGTTAGACTTCCTTATTTGCCTCTCCAATTTTGGACTATGTCTTTCTTTGAATCTATTAGTGATGCTATTAGAAGGTTTGATTTGGCTAATGATTCTTCTCTTATTTATGAGCATCCCACTTTTGTCCACATTCTTGTGGTACCTGACATCTCACAAGATTTTCCTTGAGAAGTTATCTTGATGGTTGGGGATATACCTTTCTCTTAGATTCTTGATTATGAGGGTCTTCCTTTTTGTTGTAGGAAATATTTTGCTATAGGTCATCTAGCTGTAAATTGTCAAAAATCTCGTTGTAGTAATGCTACTTGGTGGACAAATGTTCTTTGTGAGCATCTTACTATGGGTGATGTTCACAAAAAAGTTGGGGATGAGGATTCAATTGGTCTTGTTGAGACATTGCCTACAAAGCCTTTTATGTCTAGTAAGCATGTGGATCTGGGTATGGTTGGTGCAGATTTGTCCATTGCTAGTGATCCATCATTAATTGACATTGTTGATTTATTGTTGGAAGATTTTGTTGGTCATTCGTTGACAACTATTATTGGTACATTGAAAACTGAGCATATTGGTCCCAGTAAGAATGTTAATATTATTGTTGCTATTCCTTCTCAAACCTTGCTATTTTTTCCTCCTACATATCCTTGCACTTCTCCGTTAGAGAATGATATATCATGGATAGTTATACACATAAGGAAGAGGGGTTTTCCAAAATATTTTTATGCCTCTCGATCTTTGATCAAGTGTTTTCATGGTGATCAAAAGGTGAAAAAAGTGGTATAGTTTCCTTATCTTCATTTTGGTCGTTCATTTTTTGTAAAGGGTTTCGAGTGCCCTTCAAAACTCACTTGTGTCTTGTTGTCGGTCAGCTATAGTTTGTCTATGTTCTATCTTTAAGAAACATTCTATATGAGGGTTTTAGATCCTAGCAAAAATATGATTGTACTAGGTTTCATGTCCCATCCAAACCTATTTTCCTCTAATAAAATATAAAGGTGGCAACTGATTATAGTAAATTTAGAAAATATGTAAATCAATATATAGCACGGTCAGCCAAATACAATCAAAGAAACCCCATGCACTTATAATGGCTACCATGAGACAAAAAGATGAAAATAAAACTTTGACAAAAAAGATAGAGAGAAGGCAAGAGTTCTAGTAGTGACAGAAGAAAACAAACCAATAGGTTCATTCCTTGCAAAAACCTAGCACTTCGATAGCCCACTTGTAGCATGGAGAGCCCCTTGTAGATACCAACATTATCATATAGGACTCAACAAAATATAGAAAAACTAGTCTTTTTATGCATCATTTTTCTTTGTAGAAGGCCTTAGAACTAACCACCTTGGTAAATTGTTATAACCAAGAATATTTATTCTCCATTTCTATACCCGTTTCCCTCCTTAAAAAAACTCTCTTGCCACCTTTGGCTAGCGACAGTGCTACTCCAAAAATTTCTCATCTAGGAACATGATGAAAGGTTGAATGGATACCTCATTCTTTGATTCAAATATTCTGGAAATGTTGTCCAACCATGAGATACCCATGCCCAATTTGGAAATCACCACCACATCAATGTTGTCCAATAAAATACTTGTCTTGAAAACTAGCCTCAACAGGAGTAGAGTCCACACTTTCATCTCCCCAAGGTCCAACAAAGATGTTAAAAACTAGGAGGAGACATCTATGTTGACTTGGTGCCTATTGGCACTCATTAGGATTTTCATGCCTATGACCATTCTAATGGAATCCATCGTTAGGGTTGTAGGGGAATTATCGATGGCTTGTAAATGGTGGTCTAAGATGAAGGCAAGGAAAGACATTTGCCTTTTATCACTTCTTATGCAAATGGAGATTCGATCTCTACAAGTAGTAATGTGGATGATAGAATGTCAAGGGGTTTATTTATAAAGAATTTTCCATCTCCCACATGCGCCAACTTTGTTACAACAAAACAACAATTAAAGCTATCTTCTACCACTTGCCCAATTTTCACCACATTATCCTACTATAAATGACTAAAGTGATCCAAATATTTTTTTATTAGAGATATCCCATTTTGAATAGAGAAAGGAAACATGTTTAAATTTTTTCTCATTTCCAAGGATTCACCTAACTTCCCAAGGTGAAGTGCATTAAATGCTATTTTAAAGCAACTTCAATGGGCATACTTTCTGACTATCACAAGCTCAATCCCTACATCTAATAAATCCCATTTTGTGGTTGTTAGTTGCCACATTAGCCATAGAACCAACGTCCTTGTTGGCTTATGATAGATGTGGTTGATGGTGTATTTTTCAAAAACTCTAAGAAGTTTAAGAGCTCTATCAAACAAAGCATTGAGTTGCCAATTCATGGTGGTTCTTGATTTTACCACATTCACTACTATTGTAGAATCTCCTTTGATTTCCACCTATGAAATTTTAAGATCTTTGCATAAAAAAAGCCCTTCTGCAAGTGTCTTGAAATGTGCAACATTGTTTGTGTCATCTTCTAGTGACATTGCCATTTTTACCACTACAGATCCATCCCAAAAATGAGTGATGCAACCCGTGCTAGAGGGACCCAAATTTCCTTGAGTAGCCCCATCAAAGTTTAATTTGAACCAACCTTTCTTGGTTGGGAGATTGCATATATTTTGTGCTCTAGCATTAATACTATTTTTGGCACCAATGCCAAAGAATTGGGGTATCTTCAATCCATGCCATCTAATCCTTATTTTTCTATCACAATTTGTGAATTGGGTATTCTTTTCTATGTGTGAGTTTGTTCTTCTATTAATGAGTTCTACAATGGTCATCTCAACCTTGTTTAGAAAATCTTCAATAATTTTATCTTGGAAAACCCTTCTATTATTTTGTTTTAGAATCTACCACAACAATAGGGAGGGGCTTGAAACCCACAAGCTTCTAAATACTCCAAATTTATACGTGATGGGCCATTCCTTGAAAAAAATTGGTATGACATTTGGAAGGGCCAAAATCCATCCTAGTTTAGTGCGTAACCACCTCCAAAAAGCTTGTGAGAATGATAAACCTAGTAGAAGATGATTCATAGTTTCTTTTTCTCGCCCATTGAGAACACATTTTGAAGAACCTTCAAATCTCATCTTTCTGAATTTTCAGAAACTTGAGAATCCTACCTTGTAAAGAAACCCAAGAAAACATGCTAGATTTGGGCATGCAAATCTTGTTCCAACATAATTTTGTTAGTATTTTTATTATGCGAAACCACTCTTTCCTTAATATTGAGTTGTATCCATCCTTAAAAAATTCAACTACCTAGTCTTAAATCCCACCTACACAAGATTGTCTTGTTCATCTCAAAAGACTAGTCATCTACTTTTTAGGATTTGCATGAGTTGAATGAGGTATTCCCTTGTCAAGGGCTATGTTCTAAATTCCTTCCAAGACCATCCAATAGATGGATCTTAAATTATTATCTCCACACAATTTATTGTACCACCACTCCCCAGTGTTGTTTGAGATAGTTTTTGATTCATTCTATGTTCATTAAAATATCAATAGTCAGCTATCCTCCCCATGAATCTTCCAAAAACAAAGCATGACTCCCAACATGGATATCACATGTTAAGTAGTCAATAATGTCTGCTCTACAAATTAGCATAAAGTTCCAAACACTTGAGCCTCTAGGTAGATTGGAAGTTTTGAAATGCCAACTAGGTCTTCATTTTCCTGATATTTCTTTTAAAGGACTTTAAGCCATTTCAAATGGGGTTCCTTATACACTGTCCATAATATTTTAGCATCTAATACCTTATTTTGCAACAACTGATTTCTCAGTCCAACACCTCCCATGTCCATCGCCCTAGACAAATTTTGTTTGAAGAGATCATGGCTATCTTTTTCTTCTTTGCTAGACCTCACCAATGAAACATCCTCATCTTTTACACCATTTTGGATTTTTTTCTAGCCAAAAGGGAAATAGAAGATAGTAAATATACAGGAAACACATAGATAACTGCCTTGAGCATGACAATTCGTCCTGCCCATGAGAGCCATTCACTTTTCCAAGAGGAGAGCCTTCTATCCATTTTATCAAATGTAGGATCCCAAAAGTATAATTTTCTTATTCCTTTTTCCACGGTTAGTCCTAGGTATATACATGGCTATTTTCCCATTTTAAAACCTAGTGCTCTCAAGATCTCTACCTCCTTTCATAGCTGCATTGAGAAGAAAAGCACCTCTAATTTCTCATGATTGATCATTTTCCCTAAATAAGTGGCGTATTGTCCCATTATTATTCTAATTTATATGGGTTCTCTCTTTCTTGCAGCCCTAGCAAACATGGTATCATCAAACAATTATTGGTGGGTAATTGATTATATTTAATTAGTGACTTTGGTTTCCTCAATTAGTCCATTCTCTCGCGAGTTCTTAAGCTCTCTACCTAATGCTTCTACCATGATTACAAATACGAAAGGGGAGAGAGGGTCACCCTTCCTCAAACCTCTTGATGACTCAAAGAAACCCTAGGGGATCCATTAACCAAGACTGAGAATCTTGGGCTAGATATACAATTGGAAATCTAATGTATTCATTATTTTCAAAACCCAAAGGCCTCTAGGATTTTGCATAAAAATCTCTAGACCACTTTATCGTAACCTTTCTTTAAATATATAGTTTGATGAGAATTATTGGATCCTTATTATTTTTAATTGAATGTATCACTTCTTGAGCAATAATAATGTCATCAAGATTATAGATCTTCCTTGGACAAAACATGTTTGTTCTTATGAAATAATATTTGGAATGATACTTTTTAATCTATTTTTCATAGCTTTTATTATGATGCTATAAATTGTGTTGCATAGAGATATGAGGATGAAATCATCCAAACTTGAGGTCATCTCTAAATTCTAGTTATTCCTAGTGCATTGAAAAGCTTGTCACTATGGATGTGCCAACATTTTTGAAAGAGATCTTCCAGGAAGCCATCGAGTCCCATAGCTTTATTAGGAAAAAATTGTTTGAGTGCTACCTCAATCTCCTCCTTAGTGAATCTTTCCCTCAACATTTTTTTGTATGTCTTTGATACGGTATTTGGTATATGCTTTAGGAAATCCTATTGATTCTTCCAATCTAAGCGTTCCCAATTATTTAGCACATTATGTAAAAAGGAGACTGACTCCTTGAATGAGAGACAATTTTAGCTCTCAAAATGTTAATATGCATTTTCAAGCTTTGATTCTCAACAATCATTTCCATGAATATTTTTTTTAGTTCTTCTTGATGATTATAGAATTTGTTTGTAATTTCTTTGAGCTAAATATTGCATTGTTCATTGCCAAATATGAATCTTCTTGAGTAGAAGTATCAAAAAATGGCACTAAATTTAAATTGATCACATTTTATTATTGATGGGGCTAGAGCCCATACTCACCATAATCAATACTTTAGATTAAACACTAAACCTAGCATTCTCAATTTTCTCTCCACTTTGGAATATATGGTTGCCTTAATTCCTTGCAATATGAGACATCATTTCTATACCAATATCCTAGCCTGAAAGTAGAAACATTCTTGCATCTTAGACTATCTGCTTAGCTTGTTCAATTTTCATGTTATTAGTCTTAATATTGAACTCATTTCTAACCTCTCTTAAACTTTGTCCCATTCTGAAGATGACACTTTTTTCTTCTATTGCTCAATCTTTTACTCATACTCCTTCCTCGTAGATGTTAAAAAAGTCCTTGAATTCCTATTTTTATTAATATCATGAAGCAAGTAGTTGGATCATCTCCAACTTGCAACCTTTCAATTGATCTACCCTATAGCCTAATAGGAATTATGCTCCTCTAAAACTGATCTTGTGGAGAACATGGAGGTGATGGGGAATAGTCAACAAGTACAGACCCAACTTTTTTCTCATCTTATTTCTTATCTTTCTCAATATCGTCAACATCTATGATTTTCAATATAGTTTCCTTCCTCAACATTTCAAGAAAATTTTGCTTCCTAGTTGAAGGTTCCTCTCAGACTTGGGGTTGCTTACCCTTATTTATGATCTCATTTCTCAAAAGTCCCTCTATAAACAATCATATTCTTTTTTTTTTCCCAATAATTAGGTTCATCATGAAAGAAATTAGGGAAATTAGAATACCTTTGTTAGATAACTGAGAGGGGGGTGAATCAGTTAAGTCCAATTATCCTATAGTCCCATATACTCCCAGATGTATAAAATAAAACTTTTTAAAAAAATAATCAACTCGATAAAATATCAACTATGCCTAAATCTCTTCATATACCGATTACCAGTAATTTAAATATTGTATTTACCGATCTATCTAGTTATAGAAATGTGTAAAGTAAAATAAAAATTCAACACATCCATACACATATATCACATAGATTTTTAATGTGGAAACCCTGCTAAGGGAAAATCCACTTGGGACCGGTAACCCAAAATTATTCACTCTTCTAAAGTGAGCTCAGTTAGGAGCCAACCTTGTTAAAGGTTACAAAACACACTGTGAGGTGTGACCTAGTTAGAGGATTTATCACTAACAATTCTCCCTTTACTAAACATTCACTATGGGTTCAACAAGAAAATAATCAACATTCATTGAATGTCATATTAAAATATAAAGACTGTTAAGTCACACTCGGTTAAGAGATTTATCTATAATAATGGTTAAATTGATACAGTAATGATCTGATCCAAATACAAATTTGATTTGCAAATTTTCAGATCTATGCTAAGCTCAAAATACCTCTGATTAATAATCAATTCAACATCTTCATTTCCTCCAACTCTATTTTTCTTAGTAATTACTTTCTTTGTCGCTCGATGTTGTCTACAGTTTTGCTCGGTTATGTCTTCAACCCGTTTGATTAGTGTTGCATGAAAACAATCCCTTTCATGCGAATTCTACTACAATTTTCAGAATCCTAGACTCAATAATGAATCTCATGTCTCCTTATATAGACATCATAAGCCATTTTATTTCCATCCATAGATTTTGCCTCTTAATCTTCATTGTTCATTTTGCCGCTTTAACCTTCCTTGACAAATGTGTTAGTAACATGTTTCATTCTTCTTCATTTGATCATCCTTGAATTTTGTCAGCCGTTTGATCATCACAATAAACATTATCTTTTACCTCAGAATCATAAACAATTATCCAGCTCATCATCTTTAGTCGGTTGTTACAAACTCTATTTATTTCTTTCACTTGGTTAATACCGTAATGTGTCAGTGATAAATAGCTTGGTTAATACTATACTCGGTATACACTACACTTTACTCGATGTACACTATTCCAACTCGGTGTATACTGAAATCTTCAATTACCAACCACATAAACTTGTTCAATCTTGATCTTCAAAACATAATGGAATCATGTAATATAGTCAAGTCATCAACATAATGTCATAGAATCATCAATAAGTTACCCAATGTGTACCATATCCATATCTTACTCATCCATCTCATCTTTATGTAGATATCTTATTCCATTTACCATTTTCCTTCTTAAGATGTTTGTAACCATCATGATAAGTATAGTCAAAACTAGTTGACATCAATGACAATACATTAACTGATTTAATTGTCTTACATACACTTTAGTAGCTCGGTGATCATCAATCACTGTCTTTCAGTTATCCATTCCATTGTCAAACTTTCCTTCAAGATATTTAATTAGTTATAGTTTATCAATCTCCCCCTTTGACATTGATGACAACACACTATGAAATATGCCATAGAATACCAAACATTTTTTCTACAACTTTGTATGCAAATGTTGTAACTCGGTAAGCTCTTCCTAGCTTGTATATTTTATATGTTCAATCACTACAACATCAATACTCACCATGCAGACTCTCCCTGTAGATTTGATCTTTTCTTCTCTCCTATTGTTCTCCCTGTAGAGTTGATATTTTCTTCTCTCCTATTGTCTTCTCTCCTTTCATTGATTCTTCTCTCCCTTTGGATATATATTTCATTGATTCTTCTCTCCCTTTGACAACAATTCCAAAAATAATAAATAATTTATAATAGCCAAAATATTATCTCTGGTGTTCGGTTTAGATCAAGTACCTTGCATGTACCGATATGTCATTTTTGTTTGTTTTCTACCTTTCATCTTTCATGACTTCAAGAATTCTAAAGTGTGAACATCATGCATCAACATCACTTAATATTCTGATAAAGTATAAGTTGATGCAACCTCTTGACCACCTTAGTGATCGATAGATAGGGGATGGACCCCTAGTCTAGTCCTCAATTACTCAAATGTATCATTAGGTAAGGGTTTAGTAAATATATCTGCAAGTTTCTCTTTTGATTTCACAAACTCTAGTTTCGCTTTCTTTTCTTGTACTTGTTCCCTCAAGTAGTGATACTTTATAGATATGTGCTTTGTCTTTGCATGTATCACTGGATTCTTAGAAATGTTTATAGCATTAGTGTTATCACAATATATTATCACTGGGTCGATGATCTCTTCATTCATACCTGCCAAGAGTTGTTTTAGCCATGCAATGTTCAAACAATTAGCAGAAGCATCAACATATTCTCCTTTTGTAGTGGATTGAGAAATGCATCCTTGTTTCTTGCTTATCCAAGTAACTAATCTTTCTCCCAAAAAGAATGCTCCCCCAGTAGTGCTCTTTCTATCAATACTATTTCTAGCCATATCCACATCTGTGTAAACTTTTAGTTCAAAACTGCTCTCTTTCTTGTACCACAAACCATAGTTTTCAGTGTTCTTCAAGTATCTCAAAATTATTTTTACAACATTCATATGTTATTTTCTAGGATTAGTAGAAAATCTTGCTACAATTCCAACTGCGTGTGCAATATCTAGTCTACTATGTACAACATACATCAACCTACCAATCATTGATCTGTATAGTGTTTGATTTACCTCAGTTGACTGATAATTCTTTGTCAATTTGCATCCGGTGACCATAGGTGTACCGAACGGTTTTGAATCCTCCATACCAAAGGCCTTCAATACTTCTTTTATGTATTTTGATTGAGTAATGTATATGCCTTCACTTTGTTGTAAAATATGCAAGCCAAGAAAGAATTTAATCTCTCGAAACATTGACATCTCAAATTATTTTCTCATTTCATTAGCAAATAATTTACATAGATTATCATGTCCTCCAATTATGATATCAACAAAAATTTCAGCAATAAGAATCTTATCATCAACTTCACCTTTCAAATATAAATTGTTATTTTCACTTGTTCTAACAAATCCAATACTGATAAGATAGGAATGCAGTCTTTCATACCATTCTCTCGGTGGGTGTTTCAGTCCATATAGTGCTTTGTGTAACTTACATACCATGTTCTTCTGATTAGGATCAGCAAAACCTTCAGGTTGTTCAATGTATACCTCTTCTTCAAGTATTCCATTCAGAAATGCAGATTTAACATCCATCTGATAAAATTTAAATCCTTTGTAAGCAGCATGAGAAAGCAATATTATGACTCCTTCAAGTATAGCAATTGGTGCAAAAGTCTCACCATAATCAATTCCTTCTTCTTGTGCATACCCTTTGCATACAAGTCTTGCTTATTCCTAGTGACTTCTTTATTTTCATTCAACTTATTTCTGAATATCCATTTGGTTCCAATTAATCATTCGGTCTCGGTACCAATGTCCATGTTTTTGTTTTTAGTATCTTCTCAATTTCTTCATTCATTTCCTTAATCCATTCATCATTTTCAAGTGCATCTCTAGTAGTTTTAGGTTCAAACTCACAAACTAAGCATGTGTTGTCTTTCAACTTACTTTGTGTCATCATACCAACTTTCTTATCTCCAATAATCTAATTTTGTGGATGATGTCTCCTCACATACTTTTTAAGTACAGGTTCAATTCTCTATTCTTTATTGTGTTCTTCACTTGGTGTAGGATCATGATATTCATCAGTAATTATTTCTTAATTCCCAGTACGTGTAGACTGATGCTCGGTATCATTACCCTGTTGCTCAATAACATTAGACTGTTGCTCGGGTAGAGTGTTAGGTTTCTCAATGTAAGTAATTCTACCATAGTCTTTTGGTTCCTTTTTACTTTCTTCATCATTTTTCTCAGCAAATTCATCAACTCTCACATTTGCACTTTCAATCATCTTGTTAGTAGCCTTATTCAAACATTTGTAAGCTTTTCTTTTAGTAGTATATCCTAAGAATATTCCTTCATCACCTTTTGAATTAAATTTCCCATTTCTATCATCTTTCAGAATGTAACATCTACTTCCAAATATTCTGAAATAACTTACATTTGGTGTGTAACCATACCATAATTCATAGGGTGTCTTGTTTGAATCTTTCTTTAGTTGAACTGGGTTCAATGTGTATATAGAAGTAATAACACCTTCTCTCTAGTATACCTGTGCAACATCCTTTTCAATCATTAGTGTTCTAGTACAATCAACAATAGACCTATTCCTCCTTTCAACAATTCCATTATGTTGTGGTGTCCTTGGTGCAGAAACATGTCTCTTAATTCCATGCTCATTAAAAAAGTTAGTGAATTCATCAAAAATAAACTCACCACCTCTATTTGAGCTCAAACATTTTAACTCTTTACCACTTTCTTTCTCCACTTTATCTTTTAACCATTTAAACATTTGAAAAGATTCATATTTTTCTTTCAAGAATATGACAATCATCATCCTAGAGTAGTCATCAACAAAAAAGATAAAGTATCTATCTCCATAATAACTCTAAGTTCTCATAGGACCGCACAAGTCGGTATGAACCAACTCCAGAATGACATTAGATGAATAGTTTTTCTCTTAAAACTAGATTTTGACATTTTTCCCATTTGATATTGTTTACACATGACATGGTCAGGTTTAGATAAGCTCAGTAAACCTCCAACTCTCCTTTTCTTACTGATCTTAACCATGTTGTCAAAATTCACATGACATAACCTTTTGTGCCATAACCACACATCTTCAGTTCTAGCTAATAAACAAGAAGTTTCAGCATTATCAAGATAAAATAGATTACCTTTAGATTATTCACCAGTACCAACCAACTTTCTAGTCTTATCATAGATTTTCACCTTTCTATTCTCAAATGCAACTTGGTGACTTGTGTTATTCAGCTATGCTACACTCAATAGATTATAATTAAGTCCCTTCACCCAATATGCATTCTCACATTTGATCTTATTGTTCAACAATATAGACCCTTTTCCTTTTACTAGACAAGGTGTATCATTTCCCATTTTAATAGATCCACCATTATAATGTTCAAGGTATTCAAATTTGTCTTCATCACCAGTCATATAATGTGTACAACCACTATCAATAATCCAAGTATCATTCTTGCTAACTTTAGAAATCAATTTTATTTCAACATACCTTTCTTCTTCTTCTTCTTCTTCTTCTTCTTCTTTCAAAGCTATGAATACCACCTCAATGTCTTCATCAGTGTCAGTTTCAGTGTCATCATCATCATCTTCAACAAGGTAACATGCCTTGTTGCCTTTGTCTTTGTAATCTCGGTTACTTCTTTTGTCATACTGTCAGTTTCCTCTATGTTCTCAGTTATCTCTTCTATCAAAATTCCTTTCACTAGATCTTTCATTGTCTTTCTCATCTTCTTTCCTGTTAGGACATCTAGCTGCAATGTGACCAATCTCTTTATAGTTAAAGCATACCAAAGGTAGTTTTCATATATATCTTCATTTACCTTTCTACAGTCTTCTAGCCTTTAATGCTTCAAGCTCATCAAGTTCATCCTCATCACGTTCACTATCACTCTCAATTCTTATCATGTGTTTATTTCTTGATTTACCAATTTTTAGAGATGACATAAATGAAGACTCAACAGTAGGAACAACACTATTATCAAAGTTATTCAACTCAAAAGCAGTCACTCTACCGATTAGACTATCAAGTGTAAGATGATTACCTGGAGCTGATCTCATCTTATGAATTGCAGAGACTCTAATAGCATAAGTAGACATCAAAGTTCTAAGAATTTTACTTACAACAATATCTTCTTCAATAATACCTCCTTCTCCTCAAATAGTATTGACAATCTCCTTGACTCGGTTGTTGTATTGTGATATGTTCTCTCCTTTCATTTTCATGTCATCAAACTTTCCTCTAAGACTCTCAACTTTATCCCTTAGAACATTCACATCTCCTCCATGAACTATTGCAAGATTGTCCCACATCTGTTTAGCATAAGTACATGTCTTGACATCTGATAAGGAAGCAACAAGTTCTATCGTTGAAGTATTGTGTTCATGTTTCTCTCTCATTTGATCAACATTCAAAGGTCCAGTAGGTAAGATAAACTCATTATCCAAGTAGTATGTTGCAGACTCTCAAATCACTGATAGATACAATCTCATTTTTCTTTGCCATGTCAAGAAGTTGTCTTTGTTCAGCTTTGACACCTCTCTCTTATACATCTTGTGATCTTTAGCTTAAGTCCTTCAAAATTTTCTTTTCAAGCACTCTATGCTCTGATACCAATAGTTAGATAACTGAGGGGGGGAGGGGGGGGTGAATCGGTTAAGTCCAGTTATCCTAAAATCCCAAATACTCCCAGATGTATAAAATAAAACTTTTAAATCAAATAATCAACTTGGTAAAATATCAATTGTGCCTTTCTCTTCATATATCGATTACCAATAATTTAAATACTGTGTTTAATACTGATATATCTAGTTATATAAATGTGTAAAGTAAAATAAAAATTCAACACATCCATACACATATGACATAAATTTTTAACGGGGAAACCCTTCTAAGGGAAAAACCACCTGGGACTAGTAACCCAAAATTATTCACTCTTCTGAAGAGAGCTCAGTTAGGAGCCAACCTTGTTAAAGGTTACAAAACACACTATGAGGTGTGACCTGGTTAGAGGATTTATCACTAATAGTTCTCCCTTGACCAAAGATTCACTATGGGGTCAACAAGAAAACAATCAACATTCATTGAATGTCATATTGAAATATAAAGACTGTTATGTTCCACTCAGTTAAGAGATTTATTTGTAACAATCATTAAATTGATACAATAATGATCTTGTATCATCTTAAAATGGAAGCACTTCCATCTTGATAGGTTTAGCACCCTCTTTTGGTATATTTGTCATGATAGACTTGCATTTAGGATGCATTCTGCACTTAATTTCTTCATTCTAGGTGAAATTAGGGTTAGGATCCTGAGGATTCTCCTTAATTTACCTCTTCCATGGCTCTATTTTCTAGGTAGGACTTAGAAATAGGTCCTCCTAGCCTTTATCACAATCATCATAGGATTTTATGCCTCTCCCTGGCATTCTGTCCCATTCTCGCATCATTTCTAGGTCTCCGGGCATCCTCAGGACCTCCTGTCTTGATTCTGGCTGGATCTAGGCCCACTGGGTCAAAGTCGAGGTCAACCCTGACCTAGGTTAGCATCTAGGTCGACCCTAACCTAGGTCAGAGTTGAGCTCATCCCTGACCTAGGTCAGAAATGAGGTCGTCTTTGACCTCCTCTGAAATTTGTGCCTCTGTTTCAAATTTGGTCCCGACGGGCCCCAAAATCAATGTTGGGCCCTCGGATCCGAGTGCGAAAAGGTTTTAATTCAAAATTCATTTAATTATTTTCCCTCCTTAATTGGTTATTGTGATTGGACCTTAATTCAAGGTGAAATTTGAATTATGGGTCCTCACATTGCTCTAGGAGCCTCACCTTGAAACCTCTATATAAAGACTCTATTTGCATTCATTTTCACCAAGCAATTTCATGATCAAGTGCTCTCAAGGAGACAAATTCATGAACAAGAAAATTCAAGCAAGCAAGGAATGGTGAAGATGCAAGATTGCAAGAGGATGATATAGAAGATCAAGCCATTGTTGACATCAAGCATATTTGTGAACACATACTTGGAGCAAGAGAGATCCTTTCTTCCTTGATCCACCATTATCAACTTTCAAGCATTCAAAGATACAATCATGGAGTAATCATTATGATTTGCTTAAGAAATCAGGATTTAATGGCAAAGGATGTGGTAAATATGAACAAGGTATACAAGTACCTTTGGATAATGAAGTTTATGATCATACATATGGATTAGGATTCAATCCTTATAGACAACCATCAACTTTTCCTCTTAATGTTAATCATATTTGTAGTGGACAGTTGAAGTTGGTTAACCCATTGCTTATTGACCTTAATCAACAATCCTCTTTGGATATTTTTCCTAAAGATGAAGCCTTAATGGAATTTTTAGGGGTTTATGAGGATTTACCTAAGTTTCATCACAAACGAGGAAAGCCTTATTGTTTAAAAATTGATGCTTATTTTGGAGAACATGAAGAACATAATACTCTTCCTTTACCAATGGATTCTCCGATAAGAAGTGATTTGTTAATCATTGAAACTATTGATATTCAAGTAGATGAAAACAACTTTGAAAGGATGATAAAAATTAGGAAATGTTTGAATCAGGATGAACGTGATTAGTTGGTTTCTCTTTTGCTTGAATTTAAGGATATCTTTGCTTGGACATATTCAGATATGCTAGGTATAGATTCTAAGATTGTTACTCATAACATTGTTTTAAAACCAAATATGAAACTTGTGAAATAGAAAATTCGATAGATGAATCCACAAATCTCTTTATTAGTCAAAGATGAAATTGAGAAATTATTGGATTATGGATTTATCCGTTCTATTGACTACTCAGATTGGATTTCAAACATTGTGTCTGTGTCAAAAGGAGAAATTAAGATAAGGATGTGTACTGATTTTAGAGATTTAAATAAGGCATCCTTGAAAGATGATTTCCCATTACCTAATATTGATATGATTGTGGATTCAATAGTGGGCCATGCGTTGTTATCTTTTATGGATGGTTTTTAGGATGTAATCAAATCTTTATCCCTCATGAAGATCAATTTAAGATTGCATTTATAACACCTTGGGGAACCTTTTGTTGGGTCATGATGCCTTTTGGATTAAAAAATGCGGGAGCAACTTATCGGCGGGCTATGACTCTGATTTTTCATGATTACATTCATAAGATTCTTGAAGATTATGTGGATGATATCTTGGAAAAATCTATACAAAGAGAAGATCACGTTACTATTTTACGATAGATATTTGAAAGGATTAGAAGTTATAATATGAGATTGAATCCTAAGAAATGTGTCTTTGGAGTTGATTCCGGTAAATTATTAGGATTTATAATCTCTAAGTGAGGCATCGAAGTAGATACCGAAAATATTGAAGCTATTGTTAATATGCCTCCTCCTAAGAATATTTCTTAGTTACAAAGTTTACAAGGAAAAATACAAGCTATTCATCGCTTTATTTCTAATTTAGCAGACCGAACTATCCCTTTTACTTCCTTGCTTAGAAAGGATACTACTTTCTCTTGGATTGATGAGTGTAAACAAACTTTTGAGCAATTTAAGGAGTATCTTGCGAATCCTCCTATCTTGCAGCTTGCTAATTTTGATAAGCCATTTCATTTATACACTTCAGCAACTCCGCGGGCCGTGAGTGCATTGTTAGCTCAAATTGATGATGATGGTGAAGAAAGACCTGTGTATTACATTAGTCGGACTTTACTTGATTATGAAACAAGATATACAGATTTAGAAAGACAATGTCTAGCTATATTTTATGCATGTTAGAAACTCAGGCACTATCTTATAAATGTTGAAGTTAATGTGATTGTCAAATTTGATCCTTTGAAACATCTTTTCTCACAAACTGATCTCTCTGGCCGGTTGGAAAAATGGGTAATGTTTCTTATCGAGTTTGATCTTAATTTTATTTCTCAGAAATCTATTAAGGGACGAGCGTTAATAGATTATCTAGCTGAAGCTCCTTGTCCTCACTCAGATAAATGTTCTACTTCAATAGAATTTCCTGATGATAATATCTAGCTATTCAACAGGATGACATTTGGGAATTATATTTTGATGGGTCTAAGTGTAAGATAAGTTCTGGTGTGGGTATCATCTTGATTCCGCCTACGAAAAAACCCATCCCTTTATCGTATAAATTAACCTTTCCTTGTACTAATAACATTGCGGAGTATGAAGCTCTTATAGCTGGACTACGAGCAGCTTCATCCCTCAATATCAAACATTTACAAATATATGGAGATTTGCAATTGATTGTGGAATAGATTAAAGGAGGATATCAGACTAAGAATGCTAAAATAACACAATATAGAGATTTAGCTCTTGATGTGCTTTCACAATTCTCCTCTTATACGATTTAGACTTTACCTAGGAAGGATAATCGACATGCAAACACCATGGCAAGCACAGCTTCCTTGGTTTGTCTTGAGAATAATGCTGAAAACTTTCAATTTACTATACAAACTCTTAAATGCCTTGCAATTTCTGACAAGATTGCCTTTGACTGTTTCAATTTGCATTTAGATGAATGGTATTCACATATTTTTCATTTTTTGAAGGATGGTACTTTTCCTGAATCAACAACAAGGAACATGTGTAATCATATTAGGAAACTTGCAGCATGTTACATCATTTTAGGAGATACGCTTTACAAACGCTCTTATGAAGGATTATTATTATGATGTCTCAATAGAACTGAAATTCCTATAGCTTTAGCAAAAGCTCATTCTGGTTCTTGTGGGGGACATTTTGGTGGAAAATCCTTGGTTAATAAGTTGCTTCAAATGGGATATTATTGGAAAATAATGGAACAAGATTCTTTCATGTTTGGTAAGAAATGTCCTCAATGTCAACAACATAGTAATTTGATTCATGCTCCTGCTCGTGAGCTTTGTAATCAAGTTTTTCCATGGCCTTTTAGTGTTTGGGGTTTTGACCTTTTTGGAAAAATCTCACTGGTTTCTTCTCAAGGACATACTTACATTCTCACTGCTATAGATTATTTCACGAAGTGGGTTGAATCTATCCCTCTTCATTCAACACTGGTGGATGTTATTTGTGATTCCATCCTTAATAATATCATAACAAGATTTGGTATTCCTTCGACGATAATTTCAGATAATGGAACATCTTTTAAAAAAAAAGAACTCGCAAAATTCTTGGAGAAATATAGGATTCAACATAGATTTTCAATTCCTTACTATCCTCAATCTAATGGAAAAGCTGAAGCATCAAATAAAATTATTGAACAAATCTTGAGAAAAATAGTTAGTAAGCATGCAAAAGATTGGCATACTCAACTGACTTATGCTTTATGGGCCTATAGGACTAGTGTTCGTATTGCCACAGGTACTTCTCCTTATAACCTTGTCTATGGTACTGATGCTATTATGCCTTTGGAATTGGAAATACCTTCTTTACATGTTTCATTTCATGGGATAATTGATAAAGATACTTTTCGTGAACAATGCTTACAAGAGCTGGAAATGTTGGATGAACAATGAATACATGCATTAGAACATATAAAAGTCTATCATAAATCTCTTCAGAAACAATACAATCATAAGGTAATTGAACGAACATTTGCGGTTGGTGATTTAGTCCTTTATGAGAACTAACGAAATGTGAATGCTTTACCGGGCGAAAAAGGAAAATTTAGCCCTAATTGGCTTGGACCTTTTGTTGTTATTGAAGACTTTGGTTCAGGTGCTTATAAACTTGCTGATATGGATGGTGTTTCTTTTAAGGAACCCATTAATATTATGCATCTTAAATGTTATTATCCTTAATTTCATTTGTTTACCGGTGCATTTATGTATTCCCTACAAAGATTTATTTTATAGGTTATGTAGTTACATATTGAATATATTTATGCACTTTCTTTCTTTCTTTCTATTAAGTTTTATATTAATGAAAGCATAGTAATCAAACATAGAACTAATCAGTAGAGAAAGATTTTCATTCATCAAAAAGGGTTTTTCAAGTTTTGACACATATGTGGCCAATGGCCCTATCTGTCACTATGTCTATCACTACGTCGCTCTGATGGCTGATGGCTCCTGGATCTCTCTACTCTGTGTTGGGAAGATGAAGATTTGTGTGTCCATGTATGGCTCCTGGATATGCTCATGCCATGTGAACATCCTCGGAGACTCTGTACCTCTGCCATCAGCTTCTCCTCTCTTTCTCTGCACAATCTCAACTCTTGCTGGATGCATGCAAAGATGTCAGCATGCCTGCTGGGATCTCTATGACTGATGGAAGACTCTCGCTCGTCAACTAGTAGTCGGTAGGATATAATTATATCCTTGAGAATCTTGGATACAAAGCTCCTCCACTCTGCTATGCTAGCTATAGAAAGAAAACTCTTATCAGTCTAGTGTCCTATTTATCTCAAATAAAATCACATATTCAATCAAATTTCATATTTCATACATGGGTCTCCCTCCTAGACATCACTAAAGTGTCTAGATGGTGGGGGCCATCATGATCTCAATGGTGATGCATGAGTAATAGGTATATCTACACCAGTATCACCAGCTGGGGGCATGTCCTTGGCTCTCTCCTCCTCCATGGGATCTCCCTCAGAGATGTGCTCCTCCTCATATCTGATATCCTCATCCTCCTCTATGGCTCCACTATCCCTATGTATCCCCTCTGTAAAGCTTGGATCACCCGTGGGATAATCCTTAGGAAAGATAGGATGAATCCCCTACAAACTCTAGTACCCGATGTAATCCCGGCTCATGCATGAATAGGTCACATTTGATGGTACCTTTATGTCCTCTATCTCCTCTGCATCGCTATCCTCTATGTCTACTATCAAAGGTTAGCGTATGGCGTCGGGTCTCTGATAGTATCTCGTTAGATGTACATAGTGAGGTACTGCTTTAGGGACTCCCTGTAACAGGTTGAACTACCTCATCACCCGATCATAATAGTAGGGAATCACTATATGACTCTGATGACCCTCTAGCAGCTTACGCTACTATGAATGTCTCATCTAGAATCATGTATCAGGCCACTCTGTCATCTATCAGTAGGGTCTCCATATCACATTAGTGCTCACAATGCGGTCTAGATGTACTCTCCAGTAGAGCATATCTCCAAACTACCAAATATCTCTCAAAGGATATGTGAAGGCTCTCGATGTGCTCGCATCTACCATCACTGGAACTCCCTATGGATGTGTACATGTGAAATTCTCAAACATCCAAATCTACAGGAGTGTGCATACGATAGACTCTCCCACTGATACCTCACTAGCTGACCTAGCTCATGGTATAACTGAGCTAGCATGCTGCGACCCCATGAGAACACGATCCTCTCTCTCTCCATCCTCTGTATGAGATGTGTAAGAGATGAAAAAATATAGTACCCTTTGAGTTGGGTAACACAACCAAGGCTACTATGCAAAGCATCATCTTCCGTACTAAAGGTGTAGGGCCTGATAGTATGGATGATAATAGGACATGATCTGACCAGGTCCGCATCTGTAGAACCCATCCTATACAATACTCTGTGTCTGCACGAATCTCATCACAAGCACATTGTGCTCTAGGTCTGACAGTCTCACCTTAGACTAGAAGCCACATGATCCTATAGACATCCTCTAATGTCACTGTGATCTCACTAGAGGGAAGATGGAAGGAGCATGTATCCTCATCCCACCTCTCTATCAGAGCTGATAGAATGGTTCGGTGTAGTCTGATCTATGGAAGGACTGATACCTAGTAGAGTCCCACATCCTTCAGTAACTGCATCTCCTCATCATCAAGCTCAGACAGTCTCTCTCTGACCATGACTAGCAACTCTCTAAAAGGATGCTCTCAGAAATAGACCAAGTCCTGTAAGCACAAACAAACATCATATCAGTCATCTACATCATCAAATCTACAAATTTAACTAAACTAGGTCAAAGTCAACCTCAGTTAGGTCAAGGATGACGTTACTGGGTCAATGCCAACTTTTCTGGGTTAGGGTCGACCTTTTTGGGTCAAGGTCGACCTCATCCCAGAAATTGGCAAAAAACCCTCTGGTCAATGTCAACTTTCATGGGTCAAAGTCAACCTAGTAGGTCAATGTCGACCTAAATGGGTCAAGGTCGACCTAAAAGGGGTAAAGTCAACCTTTCCTATAAAAAAATAGGAATTTGGAAAGTACAAAGGTAGATAACAACAAACTCACCTCAGGTAGTGACCATCCGGTAGCTAGACTATGTCTCAGAATCTCCAAGCGTGTCGCTTGAAGTTCCTCTCTTCTCGGCATCTTGCTTCCTCGTTTCGAATCTACAAATGGTAAGAATGAGTAAGTATTTCTCTCTTTTCCTTATTTGTAAGTTCAAATTAGGGTTTCTTTTAGGGTTTCCTTAGGGTAAACTCGGATTTTCCCTTATTATGCATTTAGACAGACATCCACTCTTTTCATCATAATTTGAGTTCGGTAACTCCATTTTCAGTGTCGTCAATGGAGTTGGAATCATGATTTAGATACCTAACTCCTTGAACCAGTTTAGGAAGGTTAGAAATCCTTCTAATTGGTTTAGGAAAGGACTTTTCAACACTCTGTATATCCACTATATAGAATTTTTCTTATTACCCTGTTTCACCCTTCCGAAGTAGAAAGCCAAAACTGGGGGGGGCATAAGGGGCTCTATATACTTCCCAGATTGTCATATAGTAAGCCTTAGGTGATTTATGGATTTTCATTAACCTTGTGTGTTGCAGGTTCTAACAGTTTTCTGCAGGATCTTTACATCGAGGACTTGGCTATATCCTTTTTCTTTAATATGATTTTTTCTTACTTTAGTTTTCATATTCATGTAGTGTCATATCTAATCTAAAGAGGGGGCTAAATGCATCATCTTAAAATGGAAGCACTTCCATCTTGATAGGTTTAGCACCCTCTTGTGGTACATTTGTCATGATAGACTTGCATTTAGGATGCATTCTGCACTTAATTTCTTCATTCTAGGTGAAATTAGGGTTAGGATCTCAAGGATTCTCCTTAATTTCCCTCTTCCATAGCTCTATTTTCTAGGTAAGACTTAGAAATAGGTCCTCCTAGCCTTTATCATAATCATCATAGGATTTTATGCCTCTCCCTAGCATTCTGTCCCATTCTCGCATCATTTCTAGGTCTCCGGGCATCCCTAGGACCTCTTGTCTTGATTCTACCTAGATCTGGGCTCACTGGGTCAAAGTCGAGGTCGACCCTAACCTAGGTCAGAGTTGAGGTCGACCCTAACCTAGGTTAGAGTCAAGCTCATCCCTGACCTAGGTTAGAAATGAGGTCATCTTTGACCTCCAAAATTTGTGCCTCTATTTCAAATTTGGTCCCGATGGGCCCCGAAATCAATGTTGGGCTCTCGGATCCGAGTGAGAAAAGGTTTTAATTCAAAATTAATTTAATTTTTTTCCCTCCTTGGTTATTGTTATTGGACCTTAATTCGAGGTGAAATTTGAATTATGGGTCCTCACATTGCTCTAGGAGCCTCACCTTGAAACCTCTATATAAAGACTCTCATTTGCATTCATTTTCACCAAGAAATTTCATGATCAAGTGCTCTCAAGGAGACAAATTCATGAACAAGAAGATTCAAGCAAGAAAGGAATGGTGAAGATGCAAGATTGCAAGAGGATGATATAAAAGATCAAGCCATTGTTGACGTCAAGCATCTTTGTGAACACATACTTGGAGCAAGAGAGATCCTTTCTTCCTTGATCCACCATTATCAACTTTCAAGCATTCAAAGATACAATCATGGAGTAGCAATTAAGGATTGTGAGTTTGGTAGAAGTACTTTAGCCTTGGGGGCTTGGTATGCTTTTCTATCTTATTAAAATCTATGCATTGTTGTTTCATACTTATTCATGCTAGGGTTTTGATCTAGAGGATTAGATCTTGGCATTACACTTTCAATACATACACACACACATTCTATTTCAGTTGGCTATTCGTGGAGGTGGAGATCACCAAAACGGGGGTTTGACTAAGGCAAAACCCTATATAGCCACCCCCCAAAACTCCCTTTTTCAGATATCTACAGTCGCTGTTTTGGGAATTAGAGGGTAGATCTGAGTACCCTTTTCGCTGAACTTCTGAGATCTGTGAACAAATTCAGAATCGACATTCAGAATAAAATTGTAGCCTTTGACATTTTATGAGGGTCAAAGACTACCTACTGCCGGAAAGATGAATTTTTTCTGGGTTTTCTCTGTCTCGGCTTCCTGATCCCAGATCTGGTTGTAGAATCTTTTGAAACTCCGCACAGACTTCAGAAAATAGGTATTTCTAAATCAATTTCATGATGAGGTATGTATCTTGACCTAATTAATTCTCAAGTATTTCCAGATTTACTTATGCTATTCCAATTCAAAATAAAACATATTACAAATGAATAGTGTTGAATCTTAGGTGCATTGTGAAGGCTCCATTTTACACCTATTCAGATCTGATTCAAAAAACAACTTTGATTTGCAAATTTTCAGATCTATGCTAAGCTCAAAATACCTCTGATCAATAATCAATTCAACATCTTCATTTCCTCCAACTCTTTTTTTCTTGGTAATTACTTTCTCTGTCGCTCTGCAGTTTTTCTCAGTTCTGTCTTCAACCAGTTTGATTAGTGTTGCAAGAAAACAATCCCTTTCACACGAATTCTCCTGCAACATTCAAAACCCTAGACTCAATAATGAATCTCATGTCTCCTTATATAGACATCATAAGCCATTTTATTTCCATCCCTAGATTTTTCCTCTTAATCTTTACCGTTCATTCTTCTTCATTCGATCATCCTTGAATTTTTTCAGTCGTTTGATCATCACAACAAACATTATCTTTTACCTCAGAATCATAAACAATTGTTCAGCTCATCATCTTTAGTCAGCTATTAAAAACTCCATTTATTTCTTTCAATTGGTCAATACCATAATTCGTCAGTGATAACTAGCTCGATTAATACTATACTTGGTATACACTACACTTTACTCGGTTTACACTATTCTAATTTGGTCTATACTGAAATCTTCAATTATCGACCACATAAACTTGTTCAGTCCTGGTCTTCAAAACATAATGGAATCATGTAATACAGTCAAGTCATCAACATAATGCCATAGAATCATCAATAAGTTACCCAATGTGTACCATATCCATATCTTACTCATCCATCTCATCTTTATGTAGATATCTCATTCCATTTACCATTTTCCTTCTTAAGATGTTTGTCACCATCATTATAAGTATAGTCAAAACTAGTTGACATCAATGAAAATACAGTAACTGATTTAATTGTCTTATATACACTTTAGTAGCTCGGTGATCATCACTCACCGTCTTTCAACTATCCATTCCATTGTCAAACTTTCGTTCAAGATATTCAATCAGTTGTAGTCTATCGATCTTTTCCTTCCTAGCTCTTCAACTTTCATGACCATGTTAAATTTATTTCTCTTCTCATTCACCATCTCAATAGTCGAACAATTTATTAATGTATCTTCTTCTATATTATTCTCATGTCCATATGTTGGATTTATATTCTTCATTAATCCCTCTAGATCATATATCCTAACACTTAAATACCTCATTTTATATCTTCTTAAAAATACATACATTTGTTCAAGTGTCTCTTTGTTTGTCACATGAAAATATGCAAATTTGCATTAGGTAGGGAACATGAAAGAATTTTGATATTTTCTAAAATTGATATGATCCATTCTGTCAAGCTACCAAATAAATTCAAGGAATGCAACTTTGATTGGAACAAAGTTTGGAAGAACATGAGGTGTCACAAGAGTTCCACACACTATTATTGCAATTGTGTTAGCATGGAGAAAGAAATTTCCCCAATTATGTGAAATCCCAAGATTCTTCCTCCTCTCAGTTGGTCTAAAAAATTAAAGCAATGGTTTTGGAATCCTCTCCTATGGGACATTCAAGTTACCAAAGCATATCCATAGATATGTCCAATATTGCATTGGTAATTTCTTCCCTTGATTTTTTGTGGACTTAACTTGCAACTTCTCATTCCATAATTTCACTCCCCTATATAAGAACTAGTGACATAAAAGAGAATACAAATTAAAATCAAACTCACTCAAATTTGTCTTAGCCTTGATAAAACTCTCATTTATTACTTCCTCCAAATTTATAGCGTAGTCAAACTTAGTGCTTTTCATTGGACCTTGTATTTCTTCTACTATGCAGATCAATCCATCTTGCATTTCTCTAAATGAGCATCAACCTTCATTATTTCGAACAAATCATAATATTTTTTTATAAAATAGACTTTTAAGGTATTCCTTTCAAAAGGTTCCTTATCAAACTAATAAATCTTGATTGGTTTTCTATTTACATCCTTCCATATATATTTTGGGATTAGGAACCTTTTGTACAATTTATCATGCATCTCTTAATTTTCTTCATACCTTCTATTGTTTGGACTTATTGATGTCCCTTTACTTAAATTAAAAAATTCTACAATTGACCATTTATTAGTATCTAGGTCATTTCCTCACCTTCAGCTACTAGAATGACCTTCTAGTAGGATCATATCTATGCACAATTAGCCTCATAAAGTTTGCATCTACTGACACACTAGGACAAATGAGATTTCCCATATCTAGTGTCCATACATTGCACATTAGAAATGTATGTCTCTTTTTCTATAAAATGATTGAAGAGGTTTCATCCTATTTCAGGCAGTATAACATCCCTCATGCTAGTTAGGTTATCTAATAAACTATCATTTACACCTATGGGCTTGTATATATTATGTGTGAATCTCTCACCATCGAATTGTCTCATCAAGTCTTCATATATTTTCCTTGGAGGAACCTTTTTACTTATTTCTACCCTCCTACCCACTTTCACAATTATGGGACTTCATAAACTAGGGTTTTGACACAAAGAGCCTAGGGTTTCACTAAACTAATCTTAAAGATAATTTTAACTCCTTCAACCCCACATGAATGAAAGAAACATGAAATTCAAGTGGAAATAGTGAGAAATTATGAGAGAATTGACCACTTATTGCTTAATTTATGATCTTGAATTTTTCTAGGAAATATTAGTTCTCATTACAACATACTACAAAGCTTGAGCCTGTAAATTTAGATAATTGGAATGATTTTGGCAAGTGTAATAATTTTGATAACATACTTTATGCACTTGCAATAGTCAAACTTTAAACTACTCTAGGGGAGAGGACCTAGTAGTTGAGCACCCTAACTTTGCACTTCTCAAAATACTACATGGAAATTTTGAATCACTCCCATTTTTTTTACAACTTACTTGGCAATTCCCCTTCTTATAACTAAGGTTTTAGGAGCACATCATCAAATATGATGCTACATCGGCACACTTTTTTCCAAGGTGTCCAAAAGAGCCCCACAAAGAGTGAGACCAATTGTAGTGTATTAGGGAAAGCTATACTTGTGCAGTTATGTGGCATTGCACAATTGGTTTCTTTTTATAATGAGGTACACATTTCATTCAATTATGAGTAGTCATCATTAGAAAAACAACTTTAAAGTCATAACTATTGGTACAATGTTGTAAAAAATATTGGATATTAAATCAACAAGTGTGAGTATTAAATTAACAACTACTATCACAACCATTAGAATTTGTGTGCACTACCTCGAGCTAGTTGTTTCTACAATATGAATTTCCTTCATTCATGCTTCAAGACGTATGTTATTGGATGAGTGGAATTATTTTTCATTAATACATATCAGTCATTTAAAATATATCTGATCACTTGTAAGGAAAGTGGGCTCCACCAGACACGTGTCAACATTTTGTGACTTTGCGGGGATGAGTCATCTTTAATGATAACTTTGGTAGCATGAGGGAACAAACCAATTAGGAGGTTACAACTCATTATGATGTGTTTGTAAACCCTCAACAGACCCATGTAGATCAATGGTTGGCATTGTCCCATATACCTTACGATCTTGACATCATTCCTAACTATAGTGAAATGACAACCATTAGATTTATTCTTCTATGTTGAGGGCTTGATGCTTGAGTCCAACTTTAAATTGGATAGTTCTGGAGCTTTTCCAATTTGGTGTGGAATCTTTCCCATGATGCAATGAGGTTTCTCACATTAATTGTATTAAATTTTCAATGCTAGATCAAAAAGCTCAAGATACTTAAAGGGTCTCATTTTGATTGGACGACTAGAATGGCTTAGGGGCTTCACCTCTTCTAATAAGAATCTTCACCATGAGTGGATGAGTGTCATTGGATTAGATCCTTTGAATCTTCAATACTGGCTCCAAAATAAATTAGAATGGTTTGTGGGTTCCAAGCCTAATCAAATCACTCTCATGATGGTAGAGGTTTGACACTAATGAATCTTTAAGGGGTTGTGAAGCATCACTGGTCGTTAGATCTTGATTGATCAAAATACTAATCAAGTTTAAGGAAAATTAAGCAATGTGGACTAAGGAGAATAAAGGCAACTAGGGAAAAATGTTCCTAGGTGATAGGGCCAATAACGACACAACATAAGGACCCTTAAAAACTTAAAATAGATCACCAACTAGAACAATTCATTAATACAAAAGAACATAAAGCTAAGGACTTGCATATGAAGCTTTAACACTTGGTCATTTTTTTGCAAGACCTAGGGCTTAGGGTAAACAAGGGCCTTAGACAATTAAAAAAACCCTAATGAAAAAATGAAAGGAAATTTAGAGGTTTCATTAGGCCCATTTATAGGGGTGGAACAACCTCTCTACATTCTCTAATTCAATGTTTGAGTAAGAAGAAATGTTGGTAGTGTTAACCATAGAATTGAGATATGCATCCATGATTTTTTATTTTTTTCATAGGTGCCTAAATGGTAATATTAGTGGAATTTAGTTGTATAAGAAATAATTTTACAATGTAGAACTCTTTAGTTGAATGGTTATCAAAGTTAATTAAATACCACTTGTCATTCTTGTGTTACTTATTCTAATCATCATGTGGTGTGTCTAAAATTTTTCATGGATTTAACTTTCCTTTCTCATAACTCTATTGTGTTCCAACCTTGATATTCTTCGATTGCACTTTATTCTCAAAATTGAACTCATCTTTCTTGGTCATTTACCTAGATTTGGCCTGAAATTTGTAGGTGAATTTATAGGAAGTGTATAAAGGTGAGATCTAGAGATAATCAATTAATGATTTTATGTATGTTGTCAATGTGAACCCATGATTTAGAAGGAGATTCTACTCAAACTCTTAAATACATAGTTTTTAAATTGAGTATGAGAGGTATCATAATATATTCTTATATTGATCAATCACGAGTTTGGCATAGTTGTGTAAATTTCATGTATTGATCCTAGTAGTACCCAATTAGATGTGGGTTTCTTTAAGGTGTTCTACAACACCTTTCACAATTTCTAAAGGTTTATATTCAAGGTCCTCCACTTGGGATGCACATAAATTTTATCACCACAGTTAAATAAGAAAGGGCATTTTTAGAAGGATAAAAGACATCTTTTCTCTTTTAGAGAAGCGATTTACTGTTATTTATAGACAAATGAGATTAAGTCAATTTCCTAGAGAATTCTTTTTATTTTTCCTTTAAAAATTCAAAGATCTCTCTAAGATTAGTGTGTATCTTATATCATATGGAACAAATGAAGGTTTTTCTAGAGATATAGCTCTTTGGAGGATGTTGTACATGCTTAAGAAGAGATGAAAAGTAATAGACAGTTCTTTGTCTATCACATACATACTATCATTCCAAATTTTCCACTACTATATTAATGCATTTTTTATCATTCTCTAGATCATATGAATGTTCTAAGTCTTTGAAGCATTTTATCCTATCATGGGTCACTAGATAAGAAGTCATGAAGAAATCTTACGAGTCTCAAGCTCCAACTTCTTGTAATCAAATCTCATATGGACCAAAATGCACAAATTGAAACACAATATAGATATGATTTTCAAAACTAATAGATGTGATATGAAATGTGTATGCATTGTACCACATTTGAGTCTATGAATATTGCACAAGTGATTAACATAATTAGTAGATTAATTGTGTTATGTTGAAAGCATAAATTTATAATATACACTATATTCAAGTGCATAAGAAATGGGAAATATAAATGCTAGAACAAGTTAGACATTTCAATGAGCATTGAAAAGTTTTATTATGTAAAGATATTTGCATAATCTAAGAGGTCAAATGTATTGAATTCTTATGTTATCCTATTGTCTACCTCTATTATTACCCATGTTAGCTTGTTTGTTAGTGTTACTAAAAAATGGTAGTATATAATATTATACACAAAGAAATTAAAAGACCAATCAAACAATTACAAGACTTAGAATTTTAATAAATATTGGCTTCAATAATACAATTCTTTTATTTTTAATTTAAATATTAAAAAATAATATTACAACTAAATACTCACCATTTAAATTGTCACATTATTATCACCTAATGTCCTAAATCCTTCTAGATCAATTTGTAAGAAAGAATTTTATTTAAAAAAATATTTATTTATATTAGTGCCATTGGAATATTAGAAAATTAAAATCTGAAAAGTGAAGAAAAAACTTAACTTCTTCAGGGGTATAAGGATTTTTGGGGTGGGGTTATAAAAAATGTAGCTAAAATTTTTGATGTGAAGGATTTTTTTTTAGTGGCAAAGTTGGAATTATCTCAATCTCATCCATAGAAAAGCTTGTGTCCAAGATTGAGTGAATTCTTTCTTGTAAGATGTGTACCCAAGTTGGAAAATCTTTCAAATTGGGAAATAAACGATTTTGAGCATTTCCCCATAATTCTCTTGGTTACAAGCGATCTATCTCACTAATCTTTAAACCCTCTTAGAATAAATCTCACTCTATCCTTCTCGTTATTCATAAGGTAGAGTTATTCATTGGTGAAAGCAGAATTTAAGTAAGAATAGTGTGTAATTTTAACCATGGGGTTGCTTAAGCTATCAAAGATTCAATGGACCCCAAATCCCCATCCAATGTAATTCTCTGAAACTCAAGCCATGGAGCCTTAAAGAAAAGAAAAGTAAATAAATAAACCCCTTCACAAGAATCCCAATTTAGATCTTAAAGCATTCAAAACTTTGCATCCTTCAAACATATGCATGACCAATACAAAAATGTTTCTATGACAAAAGTTTCTGCAATAACTCTTGTATAAACATTCAAAGAGCTCAGCCATATGCTCACCAAACTCATTAGATCATCTCTACCATTTCAACCCTTATTTGACTATCTTGGTATCTTTTCAAACCCTTTTTGACAGTATCCATGGAAGGATTGATTCCCTATCTTTACAGAGCTTTCATGAGAGGTATCATAATATATTCTTATATTGGTCAATCACAAGTTTGGCATAGTTGTGTAAATTTCATGTATTGATCCTAGTAGTACCCAATTAGATGTGGGTTTCTTTAAGGTGTTCTACAACAACTCTCACAATTTCTAAAGGTTTATATTCAAGGTCCTCCACTTGGGATGCACATAACTTTTATCACCATAGTTAAATAAGAAAGGGCATTTTTAGAAGGATAAAAGACATCTTTTCTCTTTTAGAGAAGCGATTTACCGTTATTTATAGACAAATGAGATTAAGTCAATTTCCTAGAGAATTCTTTTTATTTTTCCTTTAAAAATTCAAAGATCTCTCTAAGATTAGTGTGTATCTTATATCATATGGAACAAATGAAGGTTTTTCTAGAGATACAACGCTTTGGAGGATGTTGTACATGCTTAAGAAGAGATGAAAAGTAATAGACAGTTCTTTGTCTATCGCATACATACTATCATTCCAAATTTTCCACTACTATATTAATGCATTTTTTATCATTCTCTAGATCATATGCATGTTCTAAGTCTTTGAAGCATTTTCTCCTATCATGGGTCATTGGATAAGAAGTCATGAAGAAATATTACGAGTCTCAAGCTCCAACTTCTTGTAATCAAATCTCATATGAACCAAAATGTACAAATTGAAACACAATATAGATATGATTTTCAAAACTAATAGATGTGATATGAAATGGGTATGCCTTGTACCACATTTGAGTCTATGAATATTGCACAAGTGATTAACATAATTAATAGACTAATTGTGTTATGTTGAAAGCATAAATTTATAATATACACTATATTTGAGTGCATAAGAAATGGGAAATATAAATGCTAGAACAAGTTAGACACTTCAATGAGCATTGAAAAGTTTTATTATGTAAAGATATTTGCATAATCTAAGAGGTCAAATGTATTGAATTCTTATGTTATCCTATAGTCTACCTCTATGATTAACTGTGTTAGCTTGTTTGTTAGTGTTACTCAAGAATGGTGTTATATAATATTATACATGAAGAAATTAAAAGACCAATCAAACAATTACAAGACTTAGAATTCTAATAAATATTGGCTTCAATAATAAAACTCTTTTATTTTAAATTTAAATATTAAAAAATAATATATATTAGGCAAAAGTGGACAAGCCACTATAATATATTAATAAAAAACTGATTCAAAAATAGCTCAACCAGGAAAGAACCAGGAAGAAAACCCGGCATCGTTGCTTTAATATATACAATAGTTCGATGATATACATTTTCGAATAAGAGTCACATTATTATCACTTAATGTCCTAAATCTTTCTAGATCAATTTGTAAGGAAGGATTTTATTAAAAAAAATATTTATTTATATTAGTGCCATTGAAATATGGGAAAATTAAAATGTGAAAATTGAAGAAAAAAAATAAATTCTTCTAAGGTATAAGGATTTTTGGGGGTGGGGTTATAGAGATGTAGCTAAAAATTTTGATGTGAAGGATTTTTCCAGTGGCAAAGTTGGAATTATCTCTATCTCATCCATAGAAAATCTTGCGTTCAAGATTGAGTGAATTCTTTCTTGTAAGATGCGTACCCAAGTTGGAAAATCTTTCAAATTGGAAACAAAAGTATTTTGAGCATTTCCCCATAATGATCTTGGTTACAAGCGATCTATCTCACCAGTCTTTAAACCCTCTTAGAATAAATCTCACTCTATCCTTCTCGTTATTGATAAGGTAGAGTTATTCATTGGTGAAAGCAGAATTTAAGTAAGAATGGTGTGTAATTTTAACCATGGGGTTGCTTAAGCTATCAAAGTTTCGGTGGACCCCAAATCCCCATCCAATGTAATTCTCTGAAACTCAAGCCATGGAGTCTTGAAGCAAAGAAAAGTAAATAAATAAACCCTTTCACAAGAATCCCAATTCAGATCTTAAAGCATTCAAAACTTTGCATCCTTCAAACATATGTTTCTACGAGAAAAGTTTCTGCAATAACTCTTGTATAAACATTCAAAGAGTTCAGCCATATGCTCACCAAACTCATTAGATCATCTCTGCCATTTCAACCCTTATTTGACTATCTTGGTATCTTTTCAAACCCTTTTTGACAGTAGCCATGGAAGGATTGATTCCCTATCTTTACAGAGCTTTCATGAGATACAGAAAAAGAGCGAGCCATAGAAACCCCCCATCATCTGAAATGGGCAGTGGAAAGTTTGCAAAAGAGCACAGATATGACTACTATACGAGACTGCAAGATGAGTTGGAGATGATGGATGAACAAAACCATGTTTCACAACATTGCTTGTCATGGAAGCATTGCAAGGAAAAGAGGCTTTGAAAGGAACTTGTAAAAACTGTGCACTGATAGCAATACAAGAATTTGTTACCATGTCAATTCCGTCTACTAAGACTTCATAGTCCAAAAGTAAATGTGTACATGTTACTGTGTAAATATCAGTGGCTCAGATGATGTAAAACTGCTATTTATATTAAGGTTGCCTTAAATTAAGGTGATGCATAATAATGAAAGGCCGGGTACACTGTGTGTTACTCATTGTAATTTGTTCTGCAAAATCAAATTTTATTTTTCTAATCAGTCCCCATTACCATTGTCTGAATTAGTTATAATCGTGTTTTAATTCCAATTTCAAACTATGATGTATACCTGTGCATTTTTCCTTTAAGGGATATTAAATATGAACGCACCATTTACATTAAAATAGATTTTATAATTTTTTTGATAGATTAAATGGGGTGGTTTATAAATTTAATAATTACATTATAGATGCATAAAAAATAAAGAAGTTATTAACTTTCTTAATCAGATTTATATAGTTAGAAACCTATTAGGTTTATTTATTTGTATGCAATTTATGTATTTACTTATAGAATTCAACTATTAACTCACTAATCAACTAAAAATCCTATCTAAAAATGCATACACAATGGAACATGAAAAATAAAGTACAAATAAAAACACAAATTTTACATTACACTTCCTTTGTAGCTTGATTCCATTGCTTTCCAAGATTCTTGTTTGTTGAGCCCTCAGATCTTCAATCGGCTTTGCAAGATGTCTCCACAGTGTGGAATAGTGAATTTATGCAACTAGTATGAACTATGATCTTGATGCAAGATGGATGATGGCGTAGTTAGTATGCTTCTAAGAGATAATGATGATACTAAACTCTAAAAAATGGTATGAGTATGATGTGGTTATATTATAATGCTCTCAAATTGATCACAAATGCTCTAAAAAATGCTTGAAAACACTCTAATGCTAATTACTCAAAGTTGCTAATTAGCTCCAAAAGGTGAAAACATTCTCCCTTTGTAGATTTTTGCAACCCTCCAACCTATGTGGCAAGATCAAATGGTTGAGATTGAAAAGAGGGAAAATCAATGGTGGGAATTGACTTGGTTAGATAGGTTAGAGAAGAAGCAGGGAGTAGTTGGAATGTGAGAGGAAGAATAGGGGGTATGTTCCTCCTACAATGGTAAGAAGGATGATCATGAGTGAAGGAGAGCCACTTGTCAAGTTTCTCTCCATGACTCTTGAGAGGAATAAGAAAGGACCTTTCCTCAGTAGACTCTTTGCACACGTGTCATTATGAGTCATCCTCGACCATGTGAGGTAGCTAGACAAGCCACTAGTTTGTAGGCAAGGTGGCATGGACCAAGTCCTGTTAGGACACGTGGTCATGAGACCAAGTCTCACAAGGCCACATACCCCTTTTTGACCCCTTAGGAATATGACTCATGGTTGAAGATAGATAGGCTAATCAATAAATAAAATAAAATAATTATCTTGGCCTAGGGTGAGGTGTCATGTGAGGTGGACTAGGTTGACCTAGTCATATGGTGAGAGAGATATTAGGAAACTTATATAAAATCACTTAATAATGGTAATTAAAAGACTTTGGTTTAGAGGAATAAAGCTAAGTGAATTAACTAAATAAATTAAATAATTTATTTAGCAATAGTAGAAAAGATCATTAATTGAATAATAAATATTTAATTAATCACTCAAGCCATTTTTTACTGTATAAATTTTTCCAACTATGAAATAATATGCTTGTCGCATTGTTTCAAAGAAAGATTTAGCCTCGACATTTTGCCCCTACCCCAGTAATAAGACACTAGCATACCCCCTCGAGAGGTTGATCGACATATTATTCAAAAATTATACATATAGGGATTATTAATCTCACAATGAAGAATGAAGCTTGTTGGAAGAAAATGAGAAGAAAAAAAGGGATCGTGGAAAGGTCATGGGTGACATGGTCAACACACATAGTCAATTAGGGCATCATAGGCTATATATGGAGGAATGGGTCAAATGGAGGTCATTTGCACACTTGACACTTGGTGATTGGAGAGAAGAGGAGGGATGATAAGGACATCTAAAAGCTGGTGAAAATATTGTTCCCACTACACCGCCACCATTTTGAGCGAGTTAGACGTTACAAGAGGCCAATCGATTATGATGGACGGTATGTAGATTGATCCCCCACATTTGTGATGAATTTTTGCATATTTTTGGTAGATTTTAGTTTGATTTCATATGTGAAATTTAAGATTTTGAGTAAGTAGAATAGATGTGTAGTCTCAGAGCATACATGCATAATTTCCATGACAAGACTTTCCTTCTTGCTTGTTCTCTTTGTTCCAGAAGATTCACCAACTTTAAAAGTAGTAAAATCAATATATCCTAGGCCTATGGTCTCTTTGCTTCTTCTTTGATTTCTGAGTTGTTTATCAAGTTTTGCAGTACTTTCATTGAATTTCTTCAGCAGATCATTTGCATTCTTTAGTTCTCCCTTTAATTTCTCATTCTCATTTCTTAGACTCTCATTCTCCCTTAGGAATTTTCCATTTTCTTCATGTGTATCATGCAGATGTTCATGCAATGTGCCAAGCTCTTGTCTTGTCTTGAAAAGTTCATCGTCTACAACTTTCAGTGATTCATCCTTGGCCTTTAGGGCATCTTCTACATTTTTCCTTACATTCTCTTCAGATCTCCTTGATTCCATCTCTTCACACATTCTGATTGATTGGGCTTCAATCTCTCTCTTAAGATTTTTCTCGTCTTTGTGTAATTGTTCATTCTCCTTAGCCATGGCTTCTAGGGTTGCTTCAGATTCCTCAAATCCACTTTGTTCATATAATTACTCAATGTAATCTTGAATCTCATTCAGTTGTTCAACAATCTCTTGTCGCTTGGCCAAAGATTGATTCAACTGATTTTTCAGTTCTTTGATAACCCTTTCAACTTAATCAAGTTGTTTCTTGTATCTCAAACCCTCCATATTTTTCTTAAGGATCTTTCCCTAATTTTTAGGCTTCTTAAAGAGTACAAGGCTTTGCTACCAATTGTTAGTATTATAAGGAAATAAGAGGGGGGGATGAATCAGTGCATCCAAAAATCTAAAACTTTTAACAATTATCTTCCACAATAACCAACATGCAAATGCTAATATAAAAATGAAGCATAACATATAAAGCATTCACACACAATGAACACAAGACACAATATTTTTTTTGTGGAAATCTTTGTTAGAGGGAAAAAACCACATGTGGGAATGATGCCCACAAATTTCACTAGTGCACTGATGAAATCTGTTTGTTAGGAGAAATTACAAAACCTTTCTAAGGTTAGACCTAATTAAGAGTAATTATAGCCCAGTTAAGAACTACAATAGTCCTGTTAAAGACTACCCTATCAAGGGATTTAAAACTCCTTCTGAGAGTTCGCCTTGTTAGAGGATTTATACTTCAGATCCTATTAAAGATCTTGCTCACCCTATTAGAAGTAGCCTTGTTAAAAGAATTTAGCTTGCCAATTTGTTAGAATCAACAAGTAAAGAGTGATCTGATGTTTGCACGCAATGCATGAAAGATCCAATGTATTCTTGATCAATTGTGTTGCTCTGAACACTTTACTTCCTCTATACTATCTTCAACAATCTCTATCAGTCACCACATACCATCACAACAACATACTTAACAAATTTCTTAACCATTTATATACTTGTTCTAGGTCAGTGTTAGAACCCTAAAATGTTTTACAAGTCGGCCCTCAAATCCAACTTAACATATGAGTGAGCGAACCAAAATCAAAATTTAACATCTTTGATGTCAGCCCAAAACATCTAAACTTGAAAACATGTCGGCCAACTACTTACATTTTACCGCAAAACCGATCTAACCAATTGTATTAACCGGTACACTGTTCTAACTACTAGTGTCACTCCGATCCTTAATAACTCACCGAGTGCTTTGAAATAATTGATGCAATCATATAAGTAGTCAAATATACCTTTGTAGATAATTTTTGTACAATTGCACACCTTAGCACGGTCTCCAACTCTAGATCTGGTCGTTTGAATCCTGCATATTGTCTTCTTATCGATTAACTAAACACTTAGTTGCTTCTCCATTTGATCCTTCAATACATTGGTAAATCTGATCTCTTGACATCAACATAAAAATTTTCAGCAATGACAACACTACAATACACTCACGTGATCAAAACACATATCACCTTCATCAAATGCCAACAATCTCCCCGTTTGGCATTGATGGAAACATTTAGAAAAAATTGCTGCTAAGTGCCAACAATACATACCTCCCCCTGAGAATTACAAACATGCATGCATCCTAAATATCTTAAGATCTTAGGCAACTACTACTACTACTCCCCCTTTGAGAACAATGACAAAGGTGTTACGAGATATGCACAAATAATTTTTTTATTAAGCAAGAGTAGCATAGTACAATTTACAATCGACTGAATATCTCATGGAAATTAGTCTTCAATGCTAGCCAATAACTGACCCATGACTTGTGTAAAGTATCCACAATAAGTATCTATGCATGAAGTAAAAATGTCGAGTCCTCTAATCCTTCAACTGTGTTCAGTAGGTGAGGTGGTAAGGCTTTCTCAGCTTCCTTTAGACTCAGCTTTATAATGTCTAATTAGGAATCAAAATGCTCTGTAATTCCATCAAATTGTCAAGCCTCTTATTCTGTTCATTGTTGTATTTTTTTAATTTTTGATCTATCTTTCCTACCTCAACTCCAAAATATGTCGGTCATATGAATGGAATCAAAATTTTGTGACAAAACATTCAGCTCTTGTTGAGCTTTACCCTTTTTATTTTCAAGATCTTTCATAAAATGAGAAAAGTCACAAACAGTCTTTAGTGTCTTACCTCCTTCAAGTAATGCTTCCTTGATTTGGTTCACAACCAATGTAAGAGTGTTCTTGTCTTGGGCAATGAATTGTGATAATTTATCTAATCTTTTATTTTCATAGACCTTTTATGCTCTTTCTATTGCAACATCCTCCAAATTTTTTATCTCCTCACCGGTAGCTGTGATTAACTATCCTAACTGCTCAATCAAAGTAGCCTTCTCATCATACTCTACATTTGGCATCAAGTCATAAAATATGTCTCTGGATTTCACTATGACTTGTGCCTCTTGCTTGAGCTTGTCTTTCTTGGCCTTAGTCTTGATCGACATAGTAAAATTGATCATGTCCTCTGGGCTCATTATGCTTAGGTCAACTGTCCCTTGACCGATATATCATCATCATCAAATCTCATCTTTGATAATGAGGAAGGTGGTGTATTTTCTTGTTCTTTTCCCTTAGTTACTTCCTCTTGTTTTATTTTCACAACATTATCTATATCCTCCTTTACTTCTTCTTGATCTTCCTGTTGATCATTTATAGGAATATTTTCTTGTTCACCATCGGTCATAGCTTGACCGGTACCCATGTTTACTAGTTCTTCTTCCATTTTATCCTTAGGTTCATCTTGTGTATCTATAGGCTCATCATGTGCCTCTGTATATTGGATATCAACTGAATAATCTATTTAATCTCTGAGTTCCTCAAGTGTGACCTTCACACCATTAATATTAAATGCTTCATCTATTTGAGTAATTACTAGATCACCTTCTTGTTCTTTTATCAGTTCCTCTTCAATTGTACCTAAGTGTTTCATCAATATCTCTTCAGTTTCATCCTGAACTCCAAGGGACTCACCACATAAGAGTCTTGTTAATCTCTTCTTTGTTTTGAAGAGTGGTCTTGTCTCTACAAGTATCTTCTTCATTTCTTCTTGTAACATTTCTGATTGAAGTTGTAGTAGAATATATTGAATCAACTCCTTATTCTATCTAATAGAAATATACCACCTAGCATCAATTTTATTATACAATGAAGTAGGTATATGTCCTTGTAACTCCGTAGAAGTTAGGATAAACTTTTTCATGCTACACACTACAACATCTTCAATTTTTTCTTGGTCCTCCTTCCCAAATTTACCATAATACTTGTTAATTCCAACAAGTACACACCACTTTATCACTTCATTAATAATATTATCAATAGAAACAAATGACTTTAAATCTAATTCAAGCTTAACTGACTTAGTGGTGGGGGAACCTATCACCTTATATTTTTTTACCTTAAGCCTTGAGTTCCTTCTCTTCTTTTGATTATGTTCCTTCAACTTGTTCATATCCTTCTTTGTATCCCTTAGCTTTTTATTTCTTTCTCTTTCCAACAAATTTTTGCAGTAGTATCCTCCTTGGCTCTTGTAGGCTTGGATTGTGTCTTATTTATTGGTCTTATGACTGGAATCTTTACTGTAGTTGTTTTCTCCTTCTTTATTGTAGTAGCACTTTTTTTTTTCCAATTAGTTGAGGCACTACTGGTTACACTAATAGTTTTAACATCTTCATCCTCGATTGTTCCTAAAATACTAGCTTGTTCAAAAACATTCTTGGCTCTATCTTCCTCAAATTATTCCTCTATAAATCCTTTCTGAATCATAAACTATTCCACTTCCTTTCTCGCTTTCTTCTCAATAAATGGTTTCATCAAGTCATTATGCTCTTGGAGTGAATTCTCTTCAAATGTCCCAAACCTTGGAGTCTGGATCTACTGGTTGAGATAATAGGTTCTCTGCATACATAATTAGAATATCTCTATCTACTTCATAACCCATAGGCATCACCCATGGGGTCCTTGGCTCAACTTCTTCCATAAAAAAAGTGATAGTATCAACCATAAAACAAACAATGTCCTTGTACTTATCAATAATTTCAGAAGGTATCCTCTCTTTTTCATGCATCTTCTTCTAAAATTCCTTGAAATAACCCCAAATCTTTCTAGTAAAATCACTTCCTAAGATTCTAATCATGTTGTTAATCTGGATAAAAGTGGGAGTACCTACTGTCCATGCAATATCATCGATATTGGGGAACGTGTTTTGGAAATAGAAGAATAAGAACATAATCACCTAACCATACTTGAATTTTTGTCTCTTGTCTTTCTTTATCTTATCAAGATTCAAAATTAATTTCTCTCTCATTTCTTCAACCACATTGTAGTCAACATTTTCCTTAACCATCTTGTATGCTATGTGAATAGCACGATCGGGTATGCTATTCAACCGTTTGGAATTGTAGACCTTGTATCCTATAACCATAGATTCATACTTCACCTCTTCATCTATAATGTCACTCACAATCATCTCACAGTCATCCCACATAGATTTAGTCAAACAGATTACTTCTTTGGGAATAGTGCATAGAACAGGTACTTCACTAGTTGAACATAGACTAATTACATAATAAATTGCCTCTTTTGTAATCTTATTTGTTCGGTCAAGCCACATGAACTGATAATGAATCCTACTTAAAACATATATGATCTTATCTTCTTCAAAATCATTAGGATAAATTGATCGCATGATGAAAACCTTTGTATGCAATGTGTTTGTGTTCATCTTTCAACACTAACCTATCATCACACAACTTATTATATTGTTCATAAATTTATCCTAATCCTAGATCTTCCAACTTGTGATGAATGTGTGCTCTAACATCCTCAATGTGCAGAACACCATAGGAAATACTAGCTAGAGCACCCATTGGGTCATTTTCAGTTGATTTGAATGGATGTCTTTTGAACTCTAATCTAGGTCTCTTAGTTATATCAATTAAATTTGGAGTATCCATCCTATCTTTCAATCAAAAATCAAGATAATAGATAAATACCTCAAACAGTTTGTAACTAGGGTTCTTACTGAAGAACACAACAATAATCATGACAACCACAATGACAACCACCACTGATTGGTTTTCTCTTTCAGATCACCATAAAAAATTCCTTTTTATCACTTGGATCTTTGAAAATGACTCAAACAAATCTTCTTTCACTCCACAACAACTTTCAAAATACACAAGGTGAAAAATGAAATCCAAAAATGCCTTTTTATCTACCTTAGCATGCATGTTAAATGATTTTACCGATAGAACATACCTTTACACTGATTGATCTAAAAGCTCATTACCAATTACCAAAACATAATATAATCTATCAAAATTTCACAATATACTCCAAGATATTTTATTGTATCTTAAAATGCTAATAGATCTTATTGTATACCAATAAAGGGCTTGAAGATAGACTCAACAATACTTTCTCCCCCTAAGCCACATGAAGTCTTAGTTTGATGAAGAATTCTCCACACCCATTGGAGATGCAGATTTCTCTGATGACTTACTATATTCCTTCTTCCAAGACTTGTTCATTTATTTCCTGGTCTCTTCTACATTCACAATATTCTTTCCTTTCCAGTTATTTGACTAGTTTACCAATTGGTTCCTTAACTTGCAATCCCTTGCTAGATATCCAATCTTGTGACAATGAAAACATGCCATAATAGTTGATCTCCATGGTCCAACATTACCTCTTGCAATTTTCATTCTGCAATTCATAGTCATATGTCCATAGTTACCATAGATTGAGCACGTGACATCAAATTGCCTCTCCCTTTGGTAAGGTGTATTCTGGTTCACAGGTAACCTTTGATTGTTCATTATTGACTTGCACTAATTAGCTTTGTGACCATATTTATTGCAATTGTAACAATGACCATCAAAGATACTAGATCTAGTACTAGATCTAGATCTACAATCATGAGCAATGTGACCATACTTATTGTAGTTATAGCAATATACATCAAAAGTGTTAGACCTATTTTTAGATCTACTTCTACACACATTTTCAATATGACCTACCTTGTGACAATTGAAACATATAAGCTTGTAGGATTTCTTACCAGAAGTTCTTTGTGTTACCTTCAGTGGAGACTTTCCTTCTTGTTTGATCTCTTTTGTTCTAGAAGATTCACCAACTTCAAAAGTTGTAAAACCAATATATCATAGGCCCATGGTATCTTTTATTCTTCTTTGATTTCTGAGTTTCTCATCAAGTTTTGCAATACTTTCATTGAATTCCTTCAGCAAATCATTTGCATTCTTCATTTCTCCTTTTAATTTCTCATTCAAATTTCTCAGATTCTCATTCTCCCTTAGGACTTTTCCATTTTCTTCATTTGTATCATGTAGATGTTCATGCAACGTTCCAACCTCTTGTCTTGTCTTGAAAAGTTCATCCTCTACAAATTTCAGTGCTTCATCCTTGGCCTTTAGGGCATCTTCTACATTTTTCTTTGAATTCTCTTCAGATCTCCTTGCTTCCATATCTTCACACATTCTAATTGATTGTGCTTCAATCTCTCTCTTAATTATTCTACTATCTCTATGTAATTTTTCATTCTCCTTAGCCATCCTCTACAGATTTTAGTGCTTCATCCTTAGCCTTTATGAAATCTTCTACATTTTTCTTTGAATTCTCTTCAGATCTCCTTGCTTCCATATCTTCAGACATTCTGATTGATTGGGCTTCAATCTCTCTCTTAATATTTTTCTTGTCTTTGTGTAATTTTTAATTCTCCCTAGCCATGACTTCTAGGGCTTCTTAAGATTCCTCAGATCTACTTCGTTCAGACAATTTATCAATGTAATATTGAATCTCATTCAATTGTTCTATAAGATCTTGTCGCTTGGTCAAATATTGCTTCAATTGATTTTTCAATTCTTTGATACCTCTTTCTGCTTCATCAATTTGTCTCTTGTATCTCAAACCCTCCATATTTTCCTTAAGGATCTTTCCTTGCAAGTTGTTAGACTTCTTCAAGGGCACAAGGCTCTGATACCAATTGTTGGTATTATAAGGCACTGAGAGGGGGGGTGAACCAGTGCATCCACAAATCTAAAACTTTTACAATTATCTTCCACAATAACCAAAATGCAAATGCTAATATAATAATGAAGCATAGCATATAAATCATTCACACATAATGAACACAAGACACAATATTTTTTTTCGTGGAAACCCTTGTTAGAGGGAAAAAAACCACATGTGGGAATGATGCCCCAAAATTTCACTAGTGCACTGATTAAATCTGCCTTGTTAGGAGCAATTAAAAAACCTTTATGAGGTTATACCCAGATAAGAGTACTTATAGTGCGGTTAAGAACTACAAAAATCTTGTTAAAGGCTACCTTGTCAACAGATTTAAAACTCCTTCTAAGAGTTCACCTTGTTAGAGGATTTATACTTCAGATCCTATTAAATATCCCACTCACCTTGTTAGACGTGACCTTGTTAAATGATTTAGCCTTCTAATCTATTAGAATCAACAAGTAAAGAGTGATCAGATGTTTGCACTCAACGCATCATAGATCCAATGCATTCTTGATCAATTGCACTTCTCTGAACACTTTACTGCCTATGTACTATCTTCAAAAATCTCTTTTAGTTACCACATACCTCTGCAATAACATACTTAATGATTTTATTAACCATTTATATACTTGTTCTAGGTTGGTGCTAGAACCCTAAAATATTTTACAGGTCGGCCCTCAAATCCAACTTAACATATGAGAAAGCACACCAAAATCAAAATTCAACATCCTTGATGTCAGCCCAAAACATTTAAACTCAAAAACATGTTGACCAACCACTTACATTTGACCAGAACACTAATCTAACAAATTATATTAACCAGTACACTGTTCAAACTTCTAGTGTCACTTCAATCATTAATAAATTGTTGAATTATTTGAACTAACTGATGTGAAAATAGAAGTAGTCAAATATACCTCTATATATAATATATGTACGTTCGCACACCTTAACTCGATCTCAAACTCCAAATCCGATCATCTAAATCCTACACACTATCCTCTTATCGATTGATTGGACTTTTAGTTTCTTCTCCATTTGATCCTTCAATACCATCAGTAAATATAATCTCTTAACATCAACAAAACATGTTGCACACAATGAAAACACCACAATACACTCACATGATCAAAACACATATCACCTTCATCAAATGCAAACATTCTCCCCATCTCTCTAGATCCTTATCCTATTCTCTCTCTCTCTCTCATCTCTTTTCTCCCTCTCTCCCTCTCTCTCTTCCCTTGATGGAAAGGTTATTATAGTACACTTATAGAATCCTTAGGGATTTCTTTCAAGGGGCTTCAATAGGGCACCATCCAATGGTCCTTCTCCTATAACCTTCCCAAATCTATGCCCTAATTCTTGAACTTTCTCTTGGTCCCCTCCTTGTGACCAATCCACCTAGAGAAATTCAACCCACAAAGGAGATATAACTCCTCACAACAAGCCCTTAAACCTAAGACCTTCTAATAAATAATCTAGGCATACTGATTTCTACAACAATCCAAGGTCAATATATACACATCAAATATCATACTATATCAAAAGACAACATAACCACAGTTTTCAAGGCATCCACACACATGGACCACACAAGGGTCACCCAAAACTCACTATCCAAGAGAAATGCACTAACAATATGGTCTAAATGCTTTGAAGAGGTTCTCATACAAGGGTATCATCCATCCCTGAGAGGTGCACAAACTAGGAGATTCACTACTTTCTCCTTAATCTACTCAGGTCAATTCCTCTAGATATACAAGTTTACCACAGTTTGGTACCCAAGAAACAAGTCACCTCAACCTCACAATGTTGGATACAATTGTCTGAAGGAGATTGTTGGATTAATTGTGTGTTGTCTTTGATGTCACACAAATGTCATATCAATTATCATGCTCAATCAGTTAGCAAAGCAGTTCCCAGTGATTACCGAGCTCAGTCGTTCAGCTAAGTGATTCTCAGTGTTTACCGAGCTCAGTCGGCCAGCGAGGCAATTTTTTGTGTTTACTGAGATCTCTCGATCTTCAAAGGATGTTGCAGAATTTGCAGTGGTAACCGAGTTCACTCGGTCACCAAAGGAAATCTTTTCAGGATTAGTGTTTACCGAGCAGGTCGGCCTAGTAAAGAATTTTGTTTGTTTATTCAGCCGACTATGGTAATGTTTAGTAATGTTTGTAATGATTATTAGTGCCCACTTGACAATGTGAATGGACAATCTAAATGGTATATATAGAAGGTCAAGTTGTGAATTAAAAGAGTGTGCAAGTGAAAAAGAAGGAAAGTGTGAGCGAATTTTGAAGGATGGTTAGATATCCTTGAGGAGCAGTAGAGTTATATTTGATCAAGAAGGATCTAGTGAAGCAGAACAGAGATCTGTAATCAACAAATCAGTTGCATCATTATTCAAGTCATTTCATTGTTACTTTCTCACCATTGTAGTAGTGATTTCAAAATCTCTTAATAGAGTTTGTTTAACAGCCATTTTGTAAATCCTCTAACAAGGTGACAGTTCTATTGAATTGTTCTAAGACCTCTTACAAGGCCACTCCTAACAGGGTGATTAAATCCTCTAACAAGGTCACACCTAACAGTGTGTTTTGTAACCTTTAACCGGGTTGGCTCCTAACATGGCTCACTTCAGAAGAGTGAAAAACAGTAACTAGTTACATTGGTGGTTTTTCCCATATTGGGTTTCCACGTTAAATCTGGTGTCTCTTGTGTTCATGTTATTTTCTTTATACATGCATGTTAATCATTGATGAATACTTAAGAACAGTTATAATTAATATTCACTGCAATAACCAAGTTTCAACATTTCTCTGTATGTTTACCGAGTGACAGCAGTAAATGAATTAATAAGACATCTAAGGGATCTATGGTAATATTTTTGTGGTTAACTGATTCACCCCCCCTCTCAGTTACTCCATCTATATTTCCAACGCACAACACTGATTACATGCGCTCACACATCCACAACATCCACTATGCGGGTAACATAAACATAGAGATCCTGGTGTATGAACCTAGGCTCTGATACCGGATGTAATGCCTCGCCCAGGAATCCTTGGACACAAGGATCAAACATAGACTAACATTTAAAAAAAAAGAAGATAGAATTATCCAACATATAAACATATCACAAGAGGAAGAATTAACACCACAACTAAAGATTCCCAAGCTTTTACTACATTCATGATTCATTACTATATACATGATTAACATACAAGGTTAATCCAAATTACTATGTTAACATACAATCGATGTTATTTTTAAAACCCAAGGTACAATCCCTACCATGGTTAATCATACAAGTTCATTTACCAAGTTAAAACACATAGTCTAATATGAATTGCATCAATTTACCCCTAAGGCAATTGATATCCAATCTATTCTGAATTGGAGAGATGCGTCTCCTAAAAGGTTATTTGAATGTCAAATTTTTATTTTACGATCATGCAAAAAAGTGATCTTTGACCAAGATACGAAGGTTGTTGGCATATTATCGTACGATGAAACTCCAGAAGGAAACCGATGAAACTCTAGAAGGAATATGATGGAATTATTTTATTGCATGATGAAATACCATTTTGTTTGATAAAACAACCTATCGTACGACAAACTTGTTGGCTGGCCTTAAGAAAAAAGATAGAAAGGGGAATAAGGAACAATCCTCCACACTGAGGAGTACCAAAAACTAGAAAATTGAGGAGGTAAGCAGTTGAACGCTTCGTAAACATAAAGTACATCTAATTCAAGCATCTATATTATCTAACATCATACATCTAGAATCTAATTTATTACAATAAGAGTAACACCATCAAGTACATATACATGTGCATCAAGTAACTGCATAAGTCATCAATAGTAAACATACATCAAGAGAAATGAGCTCTCAAGCTCTAAGTATTGAAGCTGGAGGGAGCCCATCTCTGTACACTAGTCCCCAATAGTGGTATCGGTTAGCAACACCTCCCAACCATGTGGAACCCATAGGCCCACCCCGTTGTGCTCATGGAGATAATGACTCGACCATAGTCATAAAGGACACTTACACACGCACACCAAATAGTGCAAGGCATAACTAACACAAATGAGAATGAAGGAAATGTAGTACTTCAGGTCACTACTCAACCTATTTATAGGATAATTATGTAGGGACTCTAGTGGAGTGTCATTACTTGGCTCGTAGTAGCCCATGTAGCATCAAGTCTTCATTCCAACTCCCTCAAGAGGCCAGACTTAGAATGTATCTTCATTCCAACTCCCTTAGGAGGCTAGATATCATGTCTTCATTCCAACTCTGTTGGGAGGCTAGACACCACACCTTCATATAGTAAAAACTTCATTTCTCAAAACATGAAATAAATAAAAACTCATTCCCATCCAACTAGGTGATATAAATGCATGAAATTATGGGGGAACACTAGTTGTCAACCCACTATACTAAAGCAAGTGAAAGAAATTGAAATAGTGGAGTATTTAATTAAATCAGAAGAGCCCTACCTCAAACTAAATGATCCAAAAACCGAAATGAAGAGAAGAAAATGATGGGAGTACCAAACGGGATGAAAATCATGGGGAAGATAAGGAATTGCACCATGATTCCAATGAGCCGCTCCTCACCAAAATCCGGCAAGCCAATCTCACCCAACAAGAAAAAATCTAAATTTTTCCAAGAGAGTTTTGGAGAGAAAAACTTCATTCTTCAAACCAAAAATGAGAAGTGAGAGTTAAAACTCACTTTTTGCCTAATATAAGCATTTTTAGAAAAAGTGACATATAAAATAGATCATTAACCCACTTAATAATCTATTGCCCCCATTTTCCAAATTAAATAAAATGATTCTAGGCATTTGGAATCCAACTACGATAAATTATCCAGTAAATAAAATAAAATTACCCAAATACAATTAAATCACCATTTTCATTTAAAACCTTCCGCGACAACTGAAGAACTCTAAATGCACAAACACGTTCACTTGTTTAATCACATAATGCATTATGAATCTAGATTTACCACAATAACTGGAGGGTTAATAATAATAATAATAATAATATTATTATAGATATGTCACCCATACATGGATCTATGGAGACCTGAATGTATGGATCCATGAGAGAGGAGAAATCCTTGATGTGCAAAAATAAAAGTTGCAAATCAAATAATGAATTGTCAGAAAAGGTAAAACCCTAGGTTGCATAATAATAATTAATAAAAAAATTAATTATTATATGCCTAAAGTTTAGCTTAAGTTGAAAGAGGTAATAAGTGACTTAATAATTAAATAAATATGATTCAATTAATAAGCAAACACTTTATTACTCTAACACCATCCCTTAAGGTAAAATTTGGGAGAAGCTAAAAACCTAGAAAGAACTACTGAAAGCAAATGGGTTCTGACAACAAAAGGCCTGATGAGGTACCCAAGTAAAAAAGAGAGTCTCTACAAAGCGGAGAAATAGAGAAAACCACATGGGAAAAACTCTACTCGAAAAAGAGACAAAGACTAGTCTGAAGGACTGAAGAAGCCTCCAAAACTAGGAATGTTCCATAAAATAGGAACAAAGATGAATATGCACAACATCATTGAAGCATGAAACTGCAAACTCTATCAAGAAGAAACTGATGATCTGAAGATCCTCCATAGAAATATGACCAGGTAGAGAAGACTGTAATTTGCATGAGTGACCTCAAATAACACTACTCGAATCAAGAGGCAAACAAAGGCAAACACCTGAACTTGAAGATATAGACGGCACAAACACCAAAAGTCTGAAGAGCTGATCAATCAAATCTGGAAGAGTGCATCCAAAAATAGGAAAGAAAAGAGTGTCCATATAGTAAATGATCCATCTCACCGGAGTGCATAGGTGCCCAGCCACTGTAACCACCTAGTACATAGAATCAAATACAAAATACATTGCTCACACTATCAAACCAAGGAAGAAGTAGAACCAACAGTAGAAACCCTCCCATACTGCTGACAAGGGAGTAATGATAGGTACACTGAAAAGATCATCCGATATGAACTGCATGATGAAGAAGAATCTGAAACATCAAATGTGTGGAGAGAGTACACACATGTATAGAGATACCTGATGCTAATGTCGTTGGAGGAATGCTCAGATGACAAAAGAAGATGGAAAATAAAGGCAAACATCAAACCCCCCTGGCACTTTATAATGGAGTGCGAGTACATAAAGCACAAACATGTGCAAGATCCCATACATACAATAGAATGGAACTTTATCTCAGTGCATGTGCATAAAATAATGCTACAAAAATGAAGTATACACTGCTCAAAGAAGAGTGAAGGCTACTGAAACAAAAGAACAACCTCAGATGAGACATCCCTCAAAGGGAAGAGATCTTGGGACCTGTAACATCCAAGATATCCACCAGACTACAAAAATGAACTTGGAAATGAATTTAGAAAAATGACTCACAACACTGAAAATCTCTTTGTACAAGCTTTCCAATGATATATCATTTTCCAAAAATAGAGTTCGGATGCGCAAGATAGAGCTCCCAGAGTGCAAAACTAAACATCTAGATTTGACAATGAAAAACACTATCAAAAAACAAAAAACAAAAAATCAAACATGCAGACCTAGAAAGAGCTCGTAATCATCTTTTTGACGATATCTCATTTACCCGATTTTGACACCGTATGCTCAAGTTATGAGAAGAAAACCACAAGCAGCGCCAGATGGAAGTCAGAAAAGAAGCTATGTCTTTGAACCCCTGGTGCAAAAAATGGAAGAAAAAAATCCAAAATCCAAAACACCAAAAAGATTCGTCTCTGAACACTCTTTCCAACAGTATCTCATTTGCTAAAAAATGATATCGGATGCTCAAGTTATGAGCAAAAAACTACAGCTAGCTCTGGAGGGCCCAAAAAAGTGTCTAAAATGGTGTTGATAAAGTACTGACGTCAGTAGAATACAGGCCTAAATTTGATGGCCATCTACCTATCATATCAAAAAAGCAATAGGCCTCCTGGGGCCAAAACAATTTGGCCCGTGGTCGCCACATGACCACGGGATGATTGCTTGAGGGCTTGGGCTTCCGAGGACTAGTCCCCCATAGGACCTCTAGCTCTGCAGAAGAGGACCAGGCGTGGGCAGTTAGGCTGACTATGTAGTTAAGTCACTACAGTGACCGCATGACTGGCATTTACTGCCGACAGTCACGCCAAGGACCGCACAGTCAGCGGTGTCACCGACGTTGACACCGTGCGAGGGCCAGCGGGTGGCACCTTGGCAGCCGCCCGATGGTGCAGCCTGTGTTGTTTTGTTTTAATTTATTTTTTTGAAAATCCATACCATTGCATCAAATTGCGTGCAAGGGTCGTATGGCTTTGGGACACAAAATGTTTTGCCACAGAAGCCAACTTGTCCAAAATCGACAAGTTTTATATGGATTTTGGGTTTCTTGGATGCTCCAGACATAACCGCGAGGTCTATTTGGGCCAGAAATGTGCCAAAAAATAGTGACCACCTCAGGATTTGTGCTGAGGCAGATTGCAAATTTGTTTTGCCACAGATTCCAACTTTGTTCAAATTGGACAAATTTTATATGGATCTTGGGGTTCTTGGACACTATGAACGCAACCGTGAGGTCTGCTTGAAGCCAAGATGACCAAAAAAGTAGGTACCCCCAGATCTGACAAGAAACCTCTCTGAAAATGTAGATTTGATGAACACAGCCAAATCTCTCAAGAAGAGGGCAGGGGCAAGAAGATCTGAAGCTATGATACCATATTGGAGTTGATGAAAAACAACCCACAGCTCCCAAGAACACCTGCACGCAAACACCTATCATAGAAAGAGAGAGAAGCAAACAACTATGGAGACCTGAACATATGGATCCACGAGAGAGGAGAATTCCTTGATGTGCAAAAACAAAAGTTGCAAATCAAATAATGAATTGTCAGAAAAGGTTACAAAGTGTTATGAGATCAATCCTTATAAAAGGAGATCAGAAAACCTAAAAAGGTAAAACGCTAGGTTGCATGATAATAATTAATAAACAAATTAATTATTATATGCCTAAATTTTAACTTAAGTTGAAAGAGGTAATAAGTGACTTAATAATTAAATCAATATGATTCAATTAATAAGAAAATACTTTATTACTCTAACATATATTGGGTCACCATGAAAGGTCAAGGTCACTATCTCCTAGTGCCCCCTGCTCAGGATATAGGTACACACTCAGATCTTGTACTCAGGGTGATTACCTGGCACCTGTTTAGTAAATGAGCAAACATCAAGTGCAGATTCTTAATATATAAATAGCCAAAGCACATGTAAACACATAGTCACATTGAAGGAGAACATGACATCACGTAGATATCACAAGCAAGTGACTACGGCTACGTTCCCACTTCACACTAGCACCAATGAGAAATAACACATAGCAATGGTGTAGTACATTATTAGCAACATATAATAATATGATATAACATTTAAATTAAAATATTAAAATAATCATTTATAGTCATTTGATCATATATCCACTGAAAGTAAATATATATCCACATCATAAAGGCACAACAATGATGAATCCAAATGAAATCCTTTATATATATATATAACCCATCATCCAAACCCAAATATAAATGAACCATTTCCTAATTATTCTAAGCATTTATTAATGGAAGTAAATAACTGAATTACTCAATAGAATATATGGCATGTAATATATCATAACACCCATAAAATTATCTCGAATCCACATCTATAATCTCAAATGCAAAGTACACTAGATAACATCATAAGGTATCATCATATATATACAATCAAGATACTACTAACAACGTAATCTAACATCTAGGTCAACACTACTACAAGAACTAGAATAAGGTGCAGTAGTCAAATGCATCACATAGTGCAACCACTATTCATATCTCATGGGTACTAATAGAATAACATCGTGATACCAAACAAAACTAGGTAACCATTGACACATACCTTAGTCAAACCATCAAACACATCATAAGTCTCATAAGCCACACATAAAGCATAAACAGTCTGTTGAAACAACATAAGTCAAATCATCCCAAGGGTGTAGACCACTCATGGGTCCCAATATGAACACTCAATAGGCTTAAACACCAAGGTCACATACATTAGGATGGAATGCACAATGTAAATGAGAGAGGCACTAAAAATCTACAAAGCAGCCTAATCCAAAATTTGAAGTTTTAGCTGATGGAAATGTCTACAGGTCTAGGGTACCTAGCATACTTAACTAACACTAAATCAACTCTAGATTTCATCGACATGTTCCTTTTGTATCTTATTTCTATATGTGTACTTTTGAAGTAACTTTCAAATCTATATCTATCTATTTGTGTTGAGTACTATCAATTTTACATCATTTTACCTATTCATTACATATTCATATCAATTCAGAAAGAAAGAAAAATCAAACAATGTATGACCCATATCTCCTTTAGGGCTATAGTTGGATCTTGTTGGTAACTTCTTCTAATGAATGATATTGATTTGGGATCTTAGTTTATTTCAGCATATGAACCTATTTCAATACATTTTAATTGGGAAGTTATTTTTAATATATTTACTATGTAATACTATAGTGTGAACAATAATAAGATGTACAAAATTGTAATGATGGTAGTGGTGCCTTGCCATATTAATTTATTAAAAAATTATTCTAACCTCAAAACGTAGTTCTCTTTCAACATTAGATTATGCACAACTAGATTTGTACAGTTTGAATTATTTGACACCTAAGAAGAAAATTGTGATTAAGAAATTAACTCTTGAAGTGTCCTTCCTATGATTGAAAACTAAAATAATAGATTTGTTGTACGCACATTTGGATAAAATTGGGTTAATGGTATATATATATTCATTCAATTAGAAAATAGAATTAGGTGGAAGATTCACATACCATTAAAGTTGCATCTTGAAGCACTTATCTTAACAAAAAGATAACAAACAAAATCCTCATAAAGATTCTAGGAAAAAGTATTAAATACATTCTCTAAATCTTTCAATTAAAAATAAATGAAGAATAAGGTAATCTTAAATTGTGTACATGTAAAGAAATATCATAGAGACTTCTTAGTATGCACAAAACACTACTCATTAGAGCTAGTCTCCCTACGATCTAACTCATCTAAAATATGTAATAAATCTTGAATACCTTTTATTGGCCCTCCTAGTGCTAACTTTTTTTATTAGTATTTGATACACTCAAACACATATACAAATTAAAATAAAATCCTTAACTATAAAATGATTACCAAATGTTATAGTTGTGTAGTCATCACTTGCTAGTTCACTTAGTTATTCATTATTTTTTATGCTTTCACAAAGGTCCTTATACAATTATATTTTGAAGTTTGCACATAGGGGTTAGATATTGACAATAAAGAAATTGAGGACATTCCAAACCCTAAAATTTAGTTTCTCTAAAGGGCATGCACATGAAATCAGGGAATGAAAAATGGGTCTAATGTGTCAACTTCATTTTGAAATTAGCAAACTTTGATCTTGGATGCGGAATTGAAGATAACCATCCACAATTTTTAAGATGTGATAAGAACAAGATTTATATTACACTCGGAACTTAATTTTTAATTAGTAATATTTTTGTTTGAATGATGGAGATTAAGAGGTTCAAATAGGAGCACAAAAACTACTCCTATTTTTGCTAAAAAAATATATCATGATGTCTAGTGTACCCTATCTAAAATGTTGATTTTTTAAAAGTATTTCACAAATCATTTTGATAAAAAAAAAGCTAATATTATATAGTTTATACCTAATTATTTTGATATTTTTTTTATCACTAGATGTAGATGCTAATACTTCTCTGGTCTACAAATTATTCTTCTAATACCCTTTTCACCTTCTCTCTCCATGTTAAATGACTAAGTAGGTATAAACTACAACTACTTCAGTTTGAATATGATACTTGAATGTTACGTAGTGATGTAAACAAATAACAATTTAATTTAGACTTATGATAGTAAATATTTTGGAATAAAATAGGGAGATAATGTATTCAAATTTGGGAAATATTGATAATGATGTAATGCTACTATCATTAAATGTATAGAACATGATATTCTTAATCTAAAATATATTTTAAGTTTTGTACAAGCTTGACTCTCTTAAGAGTTGAATTTGAGTTTGATAACCTTGGTCAAATGTATGAAAATGTGTTTAGATATATGTAGAATGAACTAAAAAATGTGTATGTAGAGATTCTATTTGTCTTCACCTATCATTTATCTAAATTTGTTAAGAAAATGTCTACAAACACATTTGGAGAGATTTTTGAATCATTTGAATAAAGCTATCCTTGAGAAACCCTCTCAATATATCAGCTTTACAAATTTGAGCTATGACTATTTAGAAAAAGAATGCACCATCTTGCAAATGACCTATATGATTTATATTTAGATTATGCTTATGCGTTCCTGTAGGATTTGAGCAATACAAATCCACAAAACCCAAAGATCACCTGCATACAAAAACCTGTTACAAAGAAGTAGAGACAAGAAGAGGGCAAGGGTTTGACTCAAAAACATGAAGAAGTAAATAACCTCAAATAATGAATGAATTAAATATACAATGGATCATCCTTATAAAGGAGATCAAAAGCCTTGAAAGACAAACCCTAGTGCATGTAATAATTAGTTTAACTATTACATGACTAATGCATGCAAGTTTATATTTAAAACAACTAGTGCATGAGTTTAAAAAAACTAAAGCAAAAGCATTGACATATTAAGAAGGGAGTAAAGTTAATTAATATAATTAATACTTTACTCTAACACCCCCCCTTAAAATGAGAAACAATACAGCTACAAACAATGCAAGAAGAAAGCAAAGGAAACTACAGTGTTGAAAGCAAAAAATGGGTCCCGGTAACATGGCCTGATGAGGTACACATGTACAAAAAAGAGTCTCTATAAAGTGGAGAAATAGAGAAAACCACATGGAAAAACTCTACTCCAAAAAGAGACAAAAACTAATCTGAAGGACTGAAGAAGCCTCCAAAACTAGGAATGTTCCAAAAAATAGGAACAAGAATGAACATGTAGAACATCACTGAAGCAAGAAGATGCAAACTTTGTCAAGAAGTAACTGCTAATCTAAAGATCCTCCATAGAAATATGACCAGGTAGAGAAGATTGTAATCAGTATGAGTGCCCTCAAATAACACTACTCGAGTCAAGAGGCAAACAAAGACAAACACCTAAACTCGAAGATATAGATGGCATAAACACCAAAAGTCTAAAGAGCTGATCAATCAAAGATGGAAGAGTGCATCCAAAAAATAGGAAAGAAAAGAGTGTCCATATGGTAAATGATCCATCTCACCGGAATGCATAGGTACCCAGCCACTACTGACAAGGGAGTAATAATAGGTACACTGAAAAGAGTGCCAATAAGAATTGCATCGTGAAGAACTAGGAACATCGAAGGTGCATACAAACACAAATAAAGATACCCCAAGGCTAATGTCATGGAAGGAACACTCACTTGACAAAGGTAGATGGAAAACAAAGGCAAACATCAAACCCCCCATGGCACTTTATAATGGAGTGCGAGTACAAAGACCACGAACATGTTCAAGATTCCAAGCATGCAAGAAAATGACACTTTATCTCAGTGCGTGTGCATAAAATAATGCTACAAAAGTGAGGTATACACTGATCAAAGAAGAGCAAAGGCTGCTGAAACAAAAGAACAACCTAAGAAGAGCCATCCCTTAAAGGGAAGAGATCCCAGAACCTGTAACATCCAAGATATCCACCATAGTGTAGAAATGCAAAAAACTAAATAAAATATACCTGGAATAGAATCTAGAAAAAAGACTCATAGGAAAAGAAAGCTCTTAGAACAAGCTTTCCAATGATATCTCGCTTTCCCAAAACGGAGTCCGGATGCACAATATAGAGCTTTCGGAGTGCAAAAATGAACATTTGGCTTTGACAGTAAAAAACACTATCAAAAAAAAAAAATCAGAAATTCAACCTCCAGATCTGGATAGAGCTCGAAACCAGCTTTTCGACGATATCTCGTTTGCCCAATTTCGACACCATATGCTCAAGTTATGAGCAAAATACCAACTGTTGCAGTGGAGGGCCCAAATGGTGTCTAAATGTGCTGATGTTAGCACTTCACGTGCTTAAAATTGACGGCCAAATGGCTGTCATAGCATGCAAGCCCGTTTGGGCTAAAATTCTGGGCCCTTGGTCACCATATGACCAAGGGCTAAAACTGCATGCACTGACTTAAATTTGATGGCCAAATGGTCGTCGCCGCTCAAAATAGAAAAAATAAATAAATAAATTTTTTTTCAAAATCAAATGCACACCTCGAGATCTGTGCCAAACATTTTTAGATTTTGCCTTGATTTGCGTGCTAATTTTTTTTAAAAAATCTTAATTTGCGTGCCGAGCAACAAAATTCTTGCCTCAATTTGCATGCCAAATACAGAGAATTTTGCATCAGAAAATGTGTTAGTCCATACAAATGCTACCTCGAAAAGTGTGTCGAGCTGTCTGGTACCAAAAAAAATGCCCCAAAATGCAAACTTGTCCAAATTGGATGTGCCTTATATCAAAATAGAGGTTTTTGGGCGCTGCGAGCTCCACGGTGAGGTCCATTTGAGCTCAAAGTGCACCAAAATTTAGGGACCCCCTAATTTTAATAAATAAATAAAAACAAAAAAAAAACCTTAATCTGAATCCTTCAAACGTGAACAAGCTGTAGCAGATTAGGCTTTGATACCATGTAGGATTTGAGCAATACAAATCCACAAAACCCAAAGATCACCTGCATACAAAAACTTGTTACAAAGAAGTAGAGACAAGAAAAAGGCAAGGGTTTGACTCAAAAATATGAAGAAGTAAATATCCTCAAATAATGAATGATTTAAATATACAATGGATCATCCTTATAAAGGAGATCAAAAGCCTTGAAAGGCAAACCTTAGTGCATGTAATAATTAGTTTAACTATTACATGACTAATGCATGCAAGTTTATATTTAAAACAACTAGTGCATGAGTTTAAAACAACTAAAGCAAAAGTGTTGACATCTTAAGAAGGGAGTAAAGTTAAGTAATATAATTAATACTTTGCTCTAACAGTTCCTTTATAAAATCAATGTGTACTCTAACAAATTCTCTTTGTTAATCTTTATATATTGACATATGAATTAATTATATGAATGAATGTTTTTAAATAGAAAGAAATGGTAATAAGTTACAAAAATGCGTGGCAAGTTGGGTCACAAGAACTAGTGAAAAGATGTAGGAAATGATTTGAATTTTAAATTTTAAGTTCAATTTCATGTGCCTTGGGATTGCAAAAGTAATCCCGAATGGCACAAAATTGAGCCAGGTGTGGAAAATGGCTAGATCAAGGCAAATATTGAATATATGAAACAGGGTATGAATATGGATTAATAAATAATATTTATGGGATATGGATATGGTTGTAAGACAAACATAGCACAAGAGTGTCCCACTTGTTGATATGTGATTGGAGACATTCTTTCAAGATGGACTCAAAATAACATGGGAATTAGTATGTCCTCTCACTTTCAATTTCACTTGAATCTAATATGAGCATCTACATTTAAATGTATATTATCACTCTCAGCCATGAATGAAAAGTAAATATTTAGACATTTTGAAAGATATTTAGTCTATGTAAAATAATGGATCATTCTTGCAATTTTTTTATGTTCCTCTCCTTGACATAAGTACTCAATAGGAACCAAAATCAAATATAGCAAATATTTACAATGATTAGAGTTTTTTTTCACATAATCAAAATAGACCCAAATAGTTCAATTAGATAAATAGTTGTTGAAAAATAAACATGCAACTCCACTTAATTGTGGAAAATGAGATCTTAATTTATATTGATGTGATATTATTCCTCTCTCTTGTGGACATGTGATGGAATTTAAATCTTGCTAGTTATGGCAATGTGTCTTTGTGTAGCATAAGTAACAAAGTGAAATATCTAGTATAAAATCATTACTTATGCAACTAAGAAGAGTTTGAGAGGGAAAATTATGCATGATAAAGTAATAAAATAATCTAATTCATGCAAACCTGTTTAAATACATATAGTATCATACATCATACATGAGAGCATATGATGACTATCATTATTGACAAGTAAATAATAGATAATCGTGTAAGTAGATAATGATTAACAGTGTTCTCTTAAAGGAATGGATAAGCCAATTAAAAATCTCCTTCAAATAGTTAATCATAGCAATTCTATACAAATATCAAAAATTAAAAGAATGATCCTTTTGTTAACACCTATGTTCCTTCAAGAAGATTTATAGTGTATCATAATGAGTGACTACACCATGAGTGATATCTTAGTTCCTCTTAGGCTTAAGTGATATGTCGATGCAATATCTTTGAAGGATTTGAGCAATACAAATCCACAAAACCCAAAGAACACCTTCAAACAAAAACCTATCACAAGGAGGTAGAGACAAGAAGAGGGCAAGGGTTTGAAGATGAAAATATGAAGAATATATTTCCTGAATGAAAAATCGATGTAAAATATACAAAGGATCAATCCTTATAAAAGGAGATTGAAGACCTAAAACCTAAAGGGAAAACCCTAAAAGGTAAAAGTGCATGTAATAATTAATTTAATTATTAAATGACTAATGCATGCATGTTTTAATTATCAAATGAATAATGCATGAGTGTTTTAATTATAAAATGACTAATTCATGAGTGTTTTAATTATAATACGACTAATTCATGAGTGTTTTAATTATAAAATGAATAATGCAAGTGCATAAAGTGAAATCTTAAGAAGGGAGTAAAGTTAATTTAATTAACATAATTAAATTAATACTTTACTCTAACACCCCCCCTTAAGATGAGCAACAATGAAACTACTAACAATGCAAGAAGAAAGAAAAGGAAACTACAATGCTGAAACCAAAAAATGGGTCCTGAAAACATGGCCTGATGAGGTACCCAACACAACCAAATATCTGTAAAATGGAGAAATAGAGAAAACCAAATGGGAAAAAACCCTACTCCAAAAAGAGATAGAAATAGAAGGAAGGAAGGCCTCATCACTAAGACCCCCCAAGGAAAACTTCCTTCACCCCAAGCATAGAACGTAGATGAAGATATCATGGTGATGCAAAAGGTTTAGTGAGGATTTCAGCAACTTGCTCAGCACTGGGAATGTACTCCAAACTCAAAGAGCCATCCTGAATCAAATGCTTGATGAAATGCATATGAAGCTCAATGTTCTTGGTCCACTGATGCTCAAATGGGTTGTGGGAAATATGTATAGCACTTTTATTGTCACACCAAAGAATAGTGGGACTATCAAGAGGAAAACCAAACTCTGTCATCAACTACCAAAGCCATAAAACCTCTTGACTAGCTAGCACAATTGCTCGATACTCTAACTCTGTAGATGATAATGCATGAGCTATCTGCTTCTTGCAAGACCATGTTATAGGACCAAAACCAAGACAGAAAACAAAGCCATAAGTAGACCTCCAATCAATAGTATCACCAACCCACTCTGAGTTTGTGTAACCAACAATGTGAGGATCCCCTGATGTATAGTGAATGCCATAAAAATTAGTACCCTGAATGTACCTCAAGATACATTTGGTCACTTTCCAATGACTCTCATGAGGATCATGTGAGAATCTAGAGACAAGGCCAACCACAAAGGAAATATCAAGACAAGTGTGTGTCAGGTACAACAAAGTACCCACTAGCTATCTGTATAAGGTGGAATCCACTGTAGGAGTAGAGCAAGTGGTAGATAAAACAACACTCAACTGAAAAGATGTGGTAGATAAAACAACACTCGACTGAAAAGATGTGGTAGATAAATCCCATCTGAAGACTGAGTAACCTGTAGGCCCAAAAAATAGTGCAAATGTCCAATTTTTGTCATCTCAAACTACTCTCTCAATGTGCGTTGAACACTCTGAATCAGAGAGGATGAGCTACCTATAATGATGAAATCATCAACATATAGCACCAATATCAATAGATCATCCCCATGACGTTGAATTTACATTGTAGGATCGAAATGACAATGTGTGAAGTGTGAGGCAAGCAAAAAAGAATCCATCTTCTTATACCAATCCCCTGGGGCTTGTTTGAGACCATATATATGGACCTACAAAGCTTGCACACTATAAAAGAGTCCTACACAAAATCCAAAGGTTTCTCCATGTAGATTTCTTCCTGTAGGTCTCCATGCAAAAAGACACTCTTTACATCCATCTGATATACTATCCATCCCTGAGAAGCTGCAAGAGATAGTACAAGGCATATAGAATTCATCTTGGAAACATGAGAAAAGGTCTCAGAGTAATCAATACCCTCCACCTATGAAAAAACCTTTACAAAAAGACATGCCTTATACCTATCAATAGAACCATCTACAACAAACTTGGTATGGTACACCCACTTGCACCAAACCAACTTCCTTCCTTTCAGAAGAGGACAAAGATCCCAAGTGTGATTCTTCATCAAAGAAGAGTACTCCTCATCCATAGCCCTATCCCACCTAGGCTGACCTGTCACCTATAAAAAACTTTGAGGAGCATCTGAAATAGCATGATTCAATAAACCAGTACCAGGTGTCTGAGAATGAGTGTGACGAGTATCTAAAGGATCACTTGCCAAAGGTCCAGCTACATCAATAGTATCACGATCCCACTTGAGAAAATTTTGAACATTTGGTGGATGTGGGGAAGGTGGAGCATAATCTAATTCTTCCTCAGAGGATATAGAATCCTATAGTGGAGAAGAGGAAGTGCTATGTAGTGAAGAAGTTGATGATGGAGGATCCATCTAAGGATAGCGCTCATCAAACTAAACATCTTGCTGAAACAAGAATTCTTTGGAATCAAGATCAAACAACTTGTACACCTTAACTAAGCATACATTTTGTCTTAACTTACTTATTGATGAACTACAACTAATTGAATACTTGAATGACTTGAAGATCAGTGATTAGAGATCATCGAGTTACTGAAATGATATGTAAGATGATTAAATCAGTCATTATGTTGTCATTGATGTCAACTAGTTTTGATAGTACTTATCATGTAAGTTATAAACATCTAAGCATCTATAAAAAGAGAGAAAAGATGAAGAACTGAGATATCTACATGGAGAAAGATGGATATGACAGATGAGGATAAGGAATACTTTGGGTAACTTATTGATGAGTTTATGATCTCATTTTGTTGACTTGATTATGTTGCATTAATCTTTTATGTAGAAGGAAGCAAAATTGTACAAGATAATGCAGTCGGTAATGAAGACTTCAATATACACCGAACCAGTGTAGTGTATACCGAGTGACAAAATTAACCGAGCTTGTATTCACCAACACATTTATTTGTTAACCGAGTATGGATGAAAGTATTAAATGCTTAGTTTAGCCAAGAGAAAAAGATGAGCTGGAAATTGTTATGATTTCGAGATTGAGGATAAAGTTTGTTATGAGATCCATGACTGACACAATTCAAAGAAGATCTAAAGGATAGAATTGAAACATGTTATTGACACAATTGCTAAGGAAGGTTTAAGAGGAAAAATCAATGAAGAAGAATAAGTGGCAAAATCTTATGGTTGATATGAAAACGGTTTATCTATCTATATAAGAGATATGAGTTTCTTTATTGAAACATGCCAGAAGAAAGAAGACTCCAAAGATTTCATGTGAATATAGTTTCATGCATCCTTGATTAGACTGGTTGAGGGAGAACCAAACTGTAGAACATTACCGAGCGTTAGAGAGCTATTACCGAGTGAAAGTAAGTTGAGGAGGTGAATTGAAATATTGATCAGAGGATTTGTATGGGCTTAGAATTGATCTAAACATCTGCAAATTGAGTTGTATTGTAATCATATCAACTATTGTTTCAGTTTAACCATTGATACATAAAATCTCCTAACCGAGTGGACTTAACCGTCTTATGTTATGCCCCTATGTCATTCAAGGAATGTACATTGTTATCTTATTGACCCCATAGTGAATGCTGGTCGAAAGTTAACTGTTAGTCTTAAATCCTCTAAAAAGGTCACACCTAACAGTGTGTTTGTAACCTTTAATAGGGTTGGCTCTTCACCGAGCTCACTTCATAAGAGAAAATTATTTTGGGTTACCGGTCCCAAGTGGTTTTTCCCTTTACTGGGTTTCCACGTTAAATCATTGTGTTATGTGTTTTTGTGATGATTGTTTTATTGTCATACTTTACATACTGCATATTTGATTTGGTCAGTAATCATAGTGAGTTAATTAACTGGTATTCGGTAAAAGGCACAGATAGTTTAATAGTTTTTGTTACCGAGCTGCAAAATTTATTGAAATTGTTTTAAGAGTTACATATTTGTATTTGGGACTATAGGATAACTGATCTAACTGATTCACCCCACCTCTTAGTTATTCTAACAATTGGTGTCAGAGCTAACTGGTTGCTTTGACAAAAGTTTTAAGGACTTAAGCAGAAAGATTACAAGATGTATAAGAGGGAAGTCCTGAAGCTAAACAAGGACAAATTTTCTACATGGAAAAGTCAGATGAGACTTCACATATCTAGAATTGGAGATTCTTCAATGCACTTACTAAACAATGGCTACATTCAACCACCGACTGGATCTTTGACTCTTGATTAATTGAAAGATCGACATGAACACAACATGACTATGATAGAGATTGTTGTTGCTCTATCTGATGCTAAATTTGAGGATGTCAAAGATTGCACTACAACAAAGGAGATGTGGGATAAAATTTCCCTAGTACATGGTGGTGATGCAAATGTGATGAGAGCCAAAGCTGAAAGCTTGAGAAGTAGATTTGATGATATAAAAATGAAGGAAGGAGAAAACATAGTACAGTACTCAAACCAAATTAAAGAGGTTGTCAATGCTATTCGTGGAGCTGGTGGTATCATTAATTAGGCTACTGGGGTAAGTAAAATTTTGAGAAATTTTTTGCCTATCTATGCAATCAATATCTGCAATTCATGAAATGAGGTCTGCACCTAATAGCACACTTACTCTTGATAGTCTGATTGGAAATTTAACCACTTTTGAGTTGAACAATTATGATAACAGTGTTGTACCAACTGCTGAGTCTGCTTTTATGTCTTCTCTTAAGATTGGTAAATCTAGTAGTAAGTACTATAGGATTTGAGCAATACAAATCCATAAAACCTGAAGATCACCTGCATACAAAAACCTATTACAAAGAAGTAGAGACAAGAAGAGGGCAAGGGTTTGACTCAAAATATGAAGAAGAAAATATCCTCAAATAATGAATAAATTAAATGTACAATGAATCATCCTTATAAAGGAGATCAAAAGCCTTGAAAGGTAAACCCCAGTGCATGTAATAATTAGTTAAATTATTACAAGTATAATGCATGCAAGTTTATATTTAAAACAACTAGTGCATAAGTTTAAGACAACTCGTGCATGTGTGTTTAAATATAAACAACTAAAGCAAAAGAGTTGACATCTTAAGAAGGGAGTAAAGATTAATTAACATAATTAATACTTTACTCTAACACCCCCCCTTAAGATGAGCAACAATGTAACTACAAACAATGCAAGAAGAAAGCAAAGGAAACTATAGTGCTGAAAGCATAAAAATGGGTCTCGGCAACATGGCCTGATGAGGTACCCATGTACAAAAGAGAGTCTCTATAAAGCGGAGAAATAGAGAAAACCACATGGGAAACACTCTACTCCAAAAAGAGACAAAGGCTAGTCTGAAGGACTAAAGAAGCCTCCAAAACTAGAGATGTTCTAGAAAATAGGAACAAAAATGAACATGTAGAACATCACTGAAGCAAGAAAATGAAAACTCTGTCAAGAAGTAACTGCTAATCTGAAGATCCTCCACTAAAATAGAGCATGACCAGGTAGAGAAGACTGTAATCTGTATGAGTGCCCTCAAATAACACTACTCGAATCAAGAGGCAAACACTTGAACTCGAAGATACAGATGGCATAAACACTAAAAATCTAAAGAGATGATTAAACAAAGATGGAAGAGTCCATCCAAAAAATAGGAAAGAAAAGAGTGTCCATATGGTAAATGATCCATCTCACCGGAATGCATAGGTACCCAGCCACTACAATCACCTAGTACATAGAATCAAATACTAAATACATAGCTCACACTATCAAACCAAGGAAGCAGTAGAACCAATAGTAGAAACCCCCCCATACTGCTGACAAGGGAGTATTAACAGGTACACTGAAAAGAGTGCCAATAAGAACTGCATCGTGAAGAACCAGGAACATCAAAGGTGCATACAAACATAAATAAAGATACCCTAAGGCTAATGTCATGGAAGGAACACTCACTTGACAAAGGTAGATGGAAAACAAAGGAAAACATCAAACCCCCCCATGGCACTTTATAATGGAGTGCGAGTACAAAGAGCACAAACATGTGCAAGATCCCATCAAAGCAATAGAATGGCACTTTATCTTAGTGGGTGTGCATAAAAGAATGCTACAAAAGTGAAGTATACAATGCTCAAAGAAGAGTGAAGGTTTTTGAAACAAAAGAACAACCTAAAAAGAGTCATCCTCTAAAGGAAGAGATCCCAAGACCTGTAACATCCAAGATATCCACTAGAGTGTAGAAATGCAAAAAACTGAATAAAATATATCTGGAGAAGAATCTAGAAAAATGACTCATAAAACTATAAAGCTCTCAGAACAAACTTTCCAACGATATCTCATTTTTCAAAAACGGAGTCCGAATGCGCAAGATAGAGCTTTCGGAGTGCAAAACTAAACATCTGGCTTTAACAGTTAAAAAAATATCAAAAAAGAAAAATCATAAATTCAAACCTCTAGATCTGGTTAGAGCTCAGAACCAGCTTTCTAACGATATCTCATTTGCCCAATTTCGACACCGTATGCTCAAGTTATGAGCAAAATACCAACTACTGCGCTAGAGGGCCCAAATGGTGTCTAAATGTGATGATGTCAGCACTTCACGGGCTTAAAATTGACGGCCAAATGGCCGTCATAGCATGCAAGCCCCTTGGGGCTAAAATTTTGGGCCCCTAGTCACCATATGACCAGGGGCTAAAACTGCATTTGCTGGCTTAATTTGTGTGCCAACAATAAAATTTGCGTGCCAAAATTTTTGGTCTTAATTTGTGTGTCAGACAACAAAATTTTTACCTTGATTTGCATGCCAAAACTAGAGAATTTTTCCTCGAGAAGCATGTTGTTTTGTACAAATGCTACCTCGGAAAGCATGTCAAACTGTCTGGTACCAAAAAAATGCCCCAAAATGCAAAGTTGTGCAAATTGGACGTGCCTTATATCGAAATAGGGGTTTTTGGGCGTTGCGAGCTCAACGGTGAGGTCCGTTTGAGCTCAAAGTGCACCAAAATTTAGGGACCCCCTAATTGCAATAAAAAATAACCAAAAAAGCCCTAATTTGAATCCTTCAAACGCGAACAAGCTATAGTAGATTAGGCTCTGATACCATGTAGGATTTGAGCAATACAAATCCACAAAACTCGAAGATCACCTGCATACAAAAACCTATTACAAAGAAGTAGAGACAAGAAGAGGGCAAGGGTTTGACTCAAAATATGAAGAAGAAAATATCCTCAAATAATGAATAAATTAAATGTACAATGGATCATCCTTATAAAGGAGATCAAAAGCCTTGAAAGGTAAATCTTAGTGCATGTAATAATTAGTTAAATTATTACAAGACTAATGCATGCAAATTTATATTTAAAACAACTAGTGCATGAGTTTAATACAACTCGTGCATGTGTGTTTAAATATAAACAACTAAAGAAAAAGAGTTGACATCTTAAGAAGGGAGTAAAGATTAATTAACATAATTAATACTTTACTCTAACAAGTACAATATAAGGAATGAAAGTGATAGAAATACCAATGATGAGCTTGATGAACTATAAGCACTAATGGCCCGGAGACTGCAGAAAGGTAAAAGAAGGTATAAGGGTAAATTACCTTTAGCTTGTTTTAATTGCAAAGAAGTTGGTCATATTGTTGCTAGATGTCCAAACAGGAAAGAAGATGAGAATGACAGAGACAGATCCAGAGGTGGAAGCTATGGAAGAAGGAAAAATAGAGATAACTGACAGTACAACAGAGATAACCGACAGTACAATAAAGATAACTGAGATCACAAAGATAAAGGTAAAAAGGTATGTTACATTGCTGAAGAGAATGAAACCGACACCGACACCGATGATGACACTCAGGTGGTGTTTGTTGCAATGAAAGATGATTTAGAGGAAGAGGAAAGGTACGTAGAAACAACACTCATTTCTAAAGTTAGTAAAAATGATACTTGGATCATTGATAGTGGCTGTACACATCACATGACTGATGATGAAGACAAGTTTGATCATCTTGCACATTATAATGGAGGACCAGTAAAAATGGGTAATGACACACCTTACATGGTTAAAAGAAAATGATCTTTATTGATAAATGATAAAATCAGATGTGATAATGCTTATTGGGTAAAAGGACTGGATTACAATTTGCTAAGTGTAGCACATCTTAACAACTCAGGTCACTGAGTGGCATTTGAAAGCAAGAAGGTGAGAATCTATGATGAAAGTGGAAAGCTTGTCGGAACAGGAGGACAATCGAAAGGTAACTTATTTTATCTTGACAATGCTGAGACTTCTTGTTTATTGGTGAAAAATGAAGATGCATGGTTATGGCATAAAAGTTTATGTCATGTAAATTTTGATAACATGATTAAGATCAGTAGAAAAAGAAAAGTTAGAGGACTGCCTAGCCTAACTAAACCTGATCATGTTAAGTGTCATCAATGTCAAAAAGGGAAGATGATAAAATCTAGTTTTAAATGTAAAGACTATTCAACAAAAAGAATCTTGGAGTTAGTTCACACTGACCTATGTGGTCCCATGAGAACTCAAAGCTACTATGGTGATAGATACTTTATTCTATTTATTGATGATTATACTAGATTGATGACTGTTATGTTTTTAAAAGAGAAATTTGAGGCATTTAGAATGTTTAAATGGTACAAGGCTAAAGTAGAAAAAGAAATTGAAAAAGAACTGAAATGCTTGAGGTTTGATAGAGGTGATGATTTATTTATGATGATATCACTAACTATTGTAACCAGCATGGCATCAAAAGACATGTTTCCGCACCTAGAACACCACAGCAGAATGGGATTGCTAAAAGGAGAAATATATCTATTGTTGATTGTGCAAGAATACTAATGATAGAGAAAAATTTTGCATAGATGTATTGGAGAGAAGTAGTTAGCACAGCTGTATATGTCCTGAACCAAGTTCAACTAAAGAAAGACACAAAAAAGACACCCTACGAGTTATGGTTTGGATACACACTGAGTGTAAGTTACTTCAAAATTTTTGGTAGCAAATGTTTTATTCTAAAAGATGATAGGAATGGGAAATTTGACTCTAAAGGTGATGAGGGAATATTCCTTGGATATTCTACTAAAAGTAAATCTTACAAGTGTTTGAATAAGATTACTAATAAGATGATTGAAAGTGCTAATGTTAGAGTTGATGAATTTTCTGATAAAAATGATGAAGAAAGCATTAAGGAGCCGAAAGACTATGGTAGATTTTCTTATGTTGAACATACAGAGTACCTACCAAAGCCATGAGTTGAGTCGACCAAGCATCAGGAAAATAACACTGAGGAACAACAAAGGGAAACTGAGGATCAGGAAGAAGCTACCGAGCAAGGAAATGAACCTGAACAGAATGAAGAACAAAGAAGAAATCAAGTGCTAGAAAGATTTTTTAGAAGACATCATCCTGAGAATCAAATCATTGGAGATAAGCAAGCAGGCATGATGACAAGAAGTAAGTTAAGACAACATGTATGCTTAGTTTGTGAGTTTGAACCTAAGGATGTTAAGGTTGCACTTGAGAATGATGAATGGATCAATGCTATGAATGAAGAGATTGAACAAATTGAGAATAATAAGACATGGACATTAGTACCTAGGCCAAAAAATAAAAATGTTATAGGTACTAAATGGATTTTCAAAAATAAAAAGAATGAAAATGGAGAGGTTACAAGGAATAAAACTAGATTTGTTTGCAAGTGATATGCTCAAGAAGAAGGTATTGATTATGGTGAAACTTTTGCACCTATTTCTAGACTAGAAGGAGTCCACGTGTTACTTGCATATGCTGCACATAAGAAATTTAAGCTATATCAAATAGATGTTAAGTCAATGTTTCTGAATGGAATACTAGAAGAGGAGGTATACATAGAACAATCAAAAGGATTTGTTGATCTGAATCAGAAAGACGTGGTATGTAGACTACATAAAGCTTTATATGGATTAAATCAGGTACCAAGAGCATGGTATGAAAGGTTACATACTTATCTTTTAAGTATTGGTTTTGTAAGAACTAGTGAAAACAACAATTTGTACATGAAAGGAGGATTTGATGATACTATTTTGATTGCTAAAATATTTGTGGATGATAATCTTTGGAGAAAAAGATCATATTTGTAAATCTTTTGTTGATGAAATGAGAAAGGAATTTGAAATGTCAATGTTTGGAGAGATTAAATTCTTTTTAGGTTTGCAGGTTATTCAACAGAATGATGGAATTTTCATCACATAATCAAAGTACATTAAGGAAGTATTGAGAACATTTGGTATGGAAGATGCTAAACCAGTAGGGACACCGATGGTTACAGGCTGCAAATTGACAAAAGATGATGAATCTACAGAGGTAAATCAGACATTGTACCGATCTATGATTGGTAAACTGATGTATGTAGTACACAGTAGGCCTGATATTGCACATGCAATGGGGATTGTTGCTAGATTTTCTGCCAATCCAAAGGATTCACATATGGTTGCAGTGAAAAGAATCTTGAGATACCTAAAGAAAATAAAGGATTATGGTTTATGGTATCTTAAGGAAGGAAAATTTGAACTAAGAGTTTACACCAATGCATATTGGGCTGGAAATATAGATGACAGAAAGAGCACAACTGGAGGAGCATTTTTCTTTGGTGAAAGACTTTTAACTTGGACAAGTAAGAAACAACCTTGTATTTCTCAGTCTATTGCTGAAGCAGAGTATGTTGTTGCTGCTACAAACTATTCAAACATTTCTTATATCAAACAAGTGTTGGAAGGGATGAATGAGGTAATCACTGAGCTAGTGATTATATATTGTGACAACACTAGTGCTATAAATATTTCTAAGAATCATGTGATGCATTCAAAGACAAAGCATATATCAATTAAGTATCATTACTTAAGAGAAAAAGTATAGGAGAAGCAAGTCAAATTGGAATATGTTACATCAAAGGAGAAACTTTTTGATATTTTTACCAAGCCTCTACTGAAGGACACTTTTGAATACTTGAGGACTAGACTTGGGGTCCGTCCCTTGTCTACCGGTCACTAATGTGATCTGGAGTTTGTATCAACCTACTATTTTCAGAAGATCATTCATGTTGATGCAACATAGCTCACACTTTGGATTATGTCTAAGGTTGTGAAAGATTTGAGGAGCTAGAACAGAGAATTTTCATATCAGTATACAAAGATACATTGTCTGCACTGAACAATAGAGAGTTACTTGGTTATTGCAGAGTTGTATGTTTTATGTTTTTCTTTGGCATTGATGTCAAAGGGTGGTCATTTGGTAAGGGTTCTTCTACTACCTAGTTAGTGATCACTTATCCCTTAATATCCTTTCTATCCACATACTCTATTTCAAATTCACTTAGAACCATTAGAACCATCACCCACTTTGTTAGCCTTCCTGTTAGTATTTATTTTTTCAAAAGATACTTCAGAGAATCTATCTTTTCTATGAGCTTGACTAAGTGAGAGAGCATGTAATGTCATAGTTTATGGGAAGAAAAGACTACTGCAAGACACACACGCTCAATAAAAGTATAGTTTAAATCTCATATCTAAATAAAGTATGACTGATGTAATATATTTTTGTTTCTTTTCCCTCATAATCATGTTGTGCTAATAGGGCTCCCAAAGATACTTCAGTTTCTAAGATATAGAGAAAAAGTGGCATTCCTGCATAGGTGACTTTAGCGTTGGTGGATTTGTTAGATACCACTTTATTTTATTGAAATATTCTTCACAAGTATCATCCCATTTATATGGTACATTCTTATGAAATAAATTAGTGAAGGGGTGACTTCGATCTGCCAACTAGGAAATCAATCATCTTATTGATTATAGTCATTCTTGTAGGGATCTTACCTAATTGATATTTTTAGGTGGCTACATTTTCATGATAGATTTTAATTTTCTAGGACCAATTTCAATACATGTTGTTGAAACTATGTAGCCCAACAATTTTTTAGATGTAACATCGAAGGAACATTTATTTGGATTGATTTTAACATTGAACTTTTTTATTCTAGTGAATTTTTTGTCTAACACCCTCAAGTGATATTTTCTTGTTAATGAATTTCCCAAGATACCATCTATATAATCCTCCATTATGGTATGTACCATATCATGGAAGATTGTTGTCATAGCTCTCTGATAGGCTGCACCTATGTTTTTTAGTTCAAAAGGCATAAAATTATATCAATAGGTACTCCAAGGACATTTTAAGATTGTCTTCTCTTGATCTTTTAGTGTAATTTTGATTTGGTTATAGCTAGAAAATCTATTCATTAAGGATAACATCTCATGCCCACCCATTAGGTCTACAATAATGTAAATATTAGGAAATTGAAAATAATCCTTTGGACAACCCTTATCGAGATCCCTAAAAATTAGTGCACACTTTGATTGATTTGTCAGGTTTAGAAGCAGGTACAATATTAGAAATCCATTCTGCATAGTCTATAGCTCTAATAAATCCTGCATCTAGTAGTTTCTTCAGTTTTTATTTAACAAGAAGTGCAATATATAGTTGTATTTGTTGGAAGTGGATTCACTTTGAGAGGTGTTAGAATCTGAAAAGATTATTAACCTAGAAAACTACTGCAAAGAATAGATATCTAAACTATGAATGCAAATGATCCGAAATCAAAATAGCAACATAGAGTTAGTCTCCAAGAGAGTAATGAAAATGCTAGAAGAAAACTAGATTAAGAGGATGCAAAATAAAATGATATGAAATACAAGCCAGGTAGCTTGCTTATATAGACTAGGAAGAGGGAGGAGGTGGCAACACTGACCAATGAGGAGCAACTATCTATCAGACTTAAGATAGCAGAGTATCTTCCCAAGATAGCTAATGAATGCTCACATGTAGGAAGGTGACACCTCATAACCACTCACCTAATAAGACATGCTTTATTAACCTAAGCAAGATTAATAAAAGTGTAGGAAAATCCTAATAATATAGGGAAAAATAAATAACCGACTAGGAAATAAAAAGCTACACTAACACCCCCCATAAGAGAAGCTTAGGTGGATATAGAAATGGGTCCCAAAAAATCAAGCCTGATGAGGTACTCATGTTCATAAAATTCCCCCCAAAGAGAGAAAATCCCCCCAAAAATAGAGAGAGAAGATATCCCCCCCAAAAGTAGAGAGATTCAGGACTTTGAGTGAGAGGAAGAAGCCCCCCAGAAGATGAAGCATCCCTCACCACCAACAAAGCTCACAAATGAAGGAACTTGCTCTCAGTGAAGGGTTTGGTGAATATATCAAAAAACTTCTTGTAATTCAGACAATAGTGAAGGTCGATGGCATGGCCATGGATGATATCCTAGATATAGTGCATGTGGACCTCTATGTGTTTGGTCCGCTGATGATGGACTAGATTCCATGAGATCTAAATGAAACTTTGGTTGTCACAAAATATGACTGATGGCTGTCTGATCTGGATACCAAACTTAGTGAGAAGATTTTGAAGCCAAATGGCCTTTGTGGTGGCATTCAGAGCCCCCGATACTCGACCTCAGTAGAAGATAGAGCAATAGAAGACTGCTTCTTGCTTGACCAACAAGCATGGCATGAACCAAGTGAGAAGCTATAACCTGAAGTAGATTTGCGATCTTGAGAATTACCCACCAAATATGAATCTATGTAGCCCACCAAGTCAAGCTTAATACCCACTGTGTAGTGAATCCAAAAACTATGAGAACCCTGCATGCAGTGAAGGATCCACTTGGCTTCTTTCTAATGCAACTCATGAGGCTCCTACATGAATCGAGAGACCATGCCTATAGCATATGAAATTTTAGGTCTCATATGAGTTAGATAAATGAGAGTCCCAATAAGCTATTGGTACAAAGTACCATCAACAAGTGGAGAAGAAAAATGAGCCTCAAGTTTGACTCTAGAAAAAAAGGGAGTCGGAGCAGGCTTACATTCAACCATATGAAACTTTGAGAGAAAATATAGAACATACTTGGACTGTGTGATGGTGATCTTGAAAGAAGACTGAAAGATCTCAATCCCAAGAAAGTAATACAACAAGCCCAAGTTATTCATCAAAAACCTATCATGAAGGGTAGTTTTGACATCCCCAATGGTGGATGAAGAACTCCTTGTGATCAACAAGTCATCAACATACATAACCAAAAATAAGAGTGAATCATCCTGCTGTAGAATGTAGATATTGGGATTAGAATGACACTGAGTGAACCCAAATGATAGAAGGAATGAGTCCATCTTGGCATACTAGACCCAAGGAGCTTATTTGAGGCCATATAGAGACTTTTGAAGATGACACATAAGTGGAGAATCCTAAAGGAACCCCTATGGCTACTCCATGTAGATCTCCTTCTAAAGCTCACCGTGAAGAAAATAAATCTTCACATCCATCTGATGTACTTCCCAATGATTAGATGTAGAAATGGAAATAATAAGTTGGATGGAATTCATTCTAGAAACTAGTGCAAAAGTCTTAGAGTAATCATTTCCATGAACTTGGGAGAACCCTTTGGTGACCAAGCGACCCTTATGCTTGTCAACTGACCCATCTGCAATAAATTTTGTATGATAGATCCACTTACATCGAACAAGTTTTCTTCCCTTAGGAAGAGGGACAAGATCCCAAGTGTGGTTCCTCATCAAGGGACTATACTCCTCCTTCATAGTTGTATCCCATTCAAGAATACCAGAAGCCTCATGAAAAGACTGTGGATCTGAGGAAATAGCAATGAAGGCATGTGGAGAATCCTAGAACTGTGAATGAGTCTGCTTGGTGTCTGATGGATCCCCAATCCAATCACCTACAAACTACAAGGTCTGTCTAGCCCAAAGTGGACTAGAAGATGGAGAATCTAGAGGAGAATCATCAATCTTTGAATGATGAATAGAAGAGGAAGGAGGTGAGTCCTCTAAATCATTCTCTACATCAGAAGTGGAGGTATAAGACTACTCAGGTGAATTTGACTCATCAGAATATCTGTCATGTATCCCAAGTGACTCCAATGTCAAAGTAGAAGGAGTTGGAGAAGTGATAGAAAGTGAGCTCAAAGAGCCCTCTTCAAACTGAACACTCCTCTCAATGAACAACTCATGTGTAGTAGGATGGAGAAATCGATAACCCTTCACACCATCAGGATAACCTAAAAATATGCAAGGTCTACTCTACGGATCCAAGGCCTTGTGTTTTTTTGTAGAAATGTGGGCCCATGCAGGAGAACCAAAAAATTGAAAGTGCTTAACTGATGGTTTATGACCACTCCAAGCTTCAAAAGGGGTGACTCCCTTCAAGGCTTGGTGAGGAACATGGTTCTGGATATAAAAAGCACAGTTAATGGCCTCTAGCCAATACTGTGGTGCAAGAGATCTGAAGTCAATCATGCAGTTTTCCATTTTCTTCAAGGACCTATTCTTTCATTCTACAAAATTGTTCTATTTAGGATTGTATGGAACTGAATGTTGCAAATCAATCCCCTCTAAAGTGCAAAACCTCTCAAACTGATAGTTGACATACTCACCACCATTTTGTAGTGTGCAAAACTTTGATGGCTTTTCCATATTGCTTCTCTAAAAAAGTTTTGAAGTCCTAAAAATGATCAAATACCTTTGACATTTGTTTGAGAAAGTACACCCAAGTATATCGAGAAAACTCATCAATGAATGTGAGGACATGTCGGATCCTGTTGAAAGAAGAATGTTGAAATGGACTAGCTAAATTACTATGAACTAACTCCAGTATCTGTGAAGCTCTCCATGCCTTACCTTTGTCAAAATTTTCCTTAGGATGCTTACCAAGAATGCAACCTTGGAAAACACCACCTGAAAATTGAGCTAAAGGCAACCCTGTGACCATGCTCTGCTATTTGAACTACTGCAAGTAGAAGAATTTTAGATGGCCAAACCGCTTATGCCATAATCTACTCACATGATTAGAATGAGTGAGAAAAATAGTCGAAGAAGGATCAAGAACAAAGTGAGAAAATAGATAGATTCATGACTATTGATCTTCTCTCCCAATTGCAACTGTAGAATCACTGTGTAACTCATGAATTTCCACTGAATCGGGAGTGAACTCAACCCACTTTCCTGAACTGGTGTGAGTTATCTAGTATACCGATAGGAGATTAGTTGATAATGAGGGCACACAAAGAACATCATGGAATGTGCCATCCCCAACATCAACAAACCCTCTTCTACACACCTCAACATGAGTGTCATCACCCATAAAAATAGAAGGCATAGAACATGGCTGCAAAGATATAATTTCTTCCTTAGATGAAGCCATGTGGTGCGAAGCACCTGAATCAAGAACCCAAGTGGATGGTGCAGAAGCAATTGAAACAAGGGCCTTTCCCTTTCCTTTCCCCTTGCTATTTTCTTTTTCCATGTTAGACCCCTCATTAGAACTTTGTTTGATAGACTCAGGAACATTGATATTATTCTTCTCAAGAATTTGTGTCAAGTGATCAATTTGTTTCTTCATACATTTATGTTCAATATGACTAGGTTGTTTACAATAGGAACATTGGGCCTTCTCTTTCTTAGGCTTGTCTCCCTTGGAAGATTGGGTCTCATTAGTTTCTTTTGAAGCAACCGGTATCTAATCCTTCTTCTCCTTGCTATTCTTTTGTTTCTTATCCTTTCTATTATTGTTACTACTTTGTCCTTTTTGTTCTCTTGTGCCTTGGTTGGAAGCCAAAGAATGTGACTTAGAGGACTTAAGAGTGCCTATCCAGATTAGCTTGTCATGTTCTAGAGTGAGATTGATAGAAAAATATCTAAAGATGGCATGGCGAATTGAGTACCAAGTGCACCCTTAGTAGCATAGACGATAGAAATAAACAAAAAATATTCTGAACTTAGTTTAGAGAGAATACTAAGAATCAGTTGTTCATCTTTCTTTTCAATTCCACATTATTTTAACTACATCCTTAGTGATTTAAATTTAGTGAAGAAATCTTGGATTGTGTTGAAATTGCCTAGAATTAAACTAATTAGTTCATTCTCCAACATATGACCCCTAATTGAGTCTTGTGTGCCAAATAGTGTTTCTAGCTTTGTCCAGATTTCATTTGGTGTACTCAAAGACTCAAAGTGAAAGAGAAAATCAGGAGAAATAGACAAACACAATTTTCCATATGCCTCATCACATTTGTTAAACCACTTAGGCTTATCTTCACCTTTAGCAAGTTCAATTTTAAGTCCCATAGTTATCCCATTTAATCCAACTTTCCTTAAGTAAATTATCATGCATCATTTCCACTCAAAGTAATTGTATGGAGTTAGGATGGCACATTTGTTTGATCTATGATGAAGAAATGTCAAAAAGAAGAGAACCCAACCAAGACAACCCCCCCCCCCCCCCCCTTTTCACTCAATTTAAAGAACCCCCCCCCCCCAAAGAAAATATGATTTTGCACTTTATATTAGTGCATTGACAACTACCACACTAGAAGGAAATACTAAGTGGTCTTGATTTGAATGCATTACAAAACCCTCACGAATAGCATATGCTAAAAATACAATTTTTGCACAATACTCAGAGAAATAAATAGCACCACTACGATCTACTAAAAAAATATGCACTTCAAAAAAAGAATCACCTCGATACAAGGTCATATGAGAAAGTTATGATCCTTCGAAGTTCCCAAAACAAGACCTATACAATGTCACGACTGAGAATCTGCAATTTTTGAAAAATCACTGCATCAAAATAAAAAAACATCTACACTAGTGCATAGAACAAGAAAAAATAGACAAAATAAATAAAATTCATGAGAAACAAAGTTCGTATGAGCAAGAACGAAGCATTTGAAAACCGCCTTAAAATTTGTAGCTGCCAACAGAGAGGGGTATTCTTGTAGCTTTCTGAGTTCAATTATGTGAAATATACAAATTGCATGCAAAATTAGAAAGATACCCAGATGGTTTTTTTGTGCTGCGAACAAAACCCAAAATGCATTTTTCTTGATCATGTACAAAAGATGTTGATCCAATGTAAACAAGATGCCCTTAGCTACAAAAAATGACCCCAAGAACCAAAAAATGACATGCAAACGTTGAATCTGTTACCTAAGGTAAGCTATGGCTTGCTGTAACCTACAATATTGATTGAAAACACAAAATATGCAAGATGGTTGTCAAATTTGAGCTTTAAACCCCAGTTCCATGGTTGTGTATGATGATCTCTGATTTCGGTGAAACGAAAGCCAAATCTATCTTTCTCAAGCCTCCTGGATGCGTTGGAATAACTACAAATGATGCTAGTATAACCAGAAATGTTGCAATAACCTAGATTTCATAAAACACATGTGCAAACCCTAGAGATTAAAAAAAAAGTTTTCATCAACATTTTCTGATTCTCAAGATCATCCAAAGATCCGAGAGAAGAGCATATTGGGTTTTTTGAAAAATGTAATAAGATTTATTATCCCCCCCTAAATCTCTCAAATATGAAAACTAAAATCTACTATTGCACATAGAACAACTCTGATACCATGTTAGAATCTAAAAAGATTATTAACCCAGAAAACTAGTGCAAAGAACAAATATCTAAACTATGAATGCAAATGATACGAAATCAAAATAGCAACACAGAGTTAGTCTCCAAGAGAGTAATGAAAATTATAGAAGAAAAATGGCATTAAGAAGATGCAAAAACAAGTGATATGAAATACAAGCTAGGTAGCATCCTTATATAGACTAGGAAGAGGGAGGAGGTGGAAACACCAACCAATGAGGATAAACCATCTATCAGACTAAAGATAGAAAAGTATCTTCCCAAGATAACTAATGAATGCTCACATGTAGGTGTATGTACCCTAAAATGGTCGCCTAGACTTTGGGCCCCATTCTTGCAATTTATCAAATCCTTGAATCAATATTTTCAAAAATCAACATTTTATCAATTATATCAATTTCCTTGTTCAAATCCTATGTTATCATTTATTCGATTATTCCTTGGGTTAACCATTTTATCCTAAGTCTTTATTTATTAAAATGAATATTTCCTCCCCTTTTAATAAATAAAAAGCCCCCACCTTTTCATCTTATCCTAAGTTGCACAAATAAAACATTATTCTTATTTTATAAAAAGGGAAAAATCACTTTTTGTCTCATATGGACACAAAAGTCAACTCTTATTTTCTCATTGGAGGATACTTGTGCACATGGATTGCTCCTCTTTGATGCTCCACCGTTGATTAAATCTTTTGCCTCTTAATCTCCATGGTCCATTTCTCTTCATTTCCTATAAAAGAAGAGCTCTCTTCCTCATTTTAGGTGATTCTCTTTTATGCTAATGTTATGCTGCAGGTTTTCTAGGTTATTTGGAGCTCTTTGAAGACATTCTTGCATTCAAGATTTGAAGACATTGTTGTTGCATTTCATTTAGCTTGCTTTCTTGCTTTCATAGTTGCATAATCATGGCATTCTTAGTATAGACTTTCTTTATGCTATAGATTAATCTCATCTAGCTTAACTAGGAAGGCTTGGTAATACTTGTACTTTCCTTTTCATAGCATAGTTTGTATTTCATTTCCATAGCTTAGCTTGTATCTCTCATTTCTAGCTTGCATATTCATCTTAATCTAGCTTGCATTTCCATTTCATAGTGATTCTTGGGGATATTGACATTCTTGCCCTTGTCTTCATTTGAATATCTCATTGTGTGGTTGACTAGCAAGGTCATTAAGCCTATTAGCTCTAGCTGAGAGCAAATTTTAAATCTTGCAACTCCATACATAGAGAGCTATGGATCAATTTTTGAGACCTCATTCTTGAGTGTTCTTGATTGTAAGGATTCATAAAGTGCACTACTTTTGTGTGTACATTTTTGGCGCCCACCGTGGGGCAGAACATTAGCATTTTGTCCTTTATTTCCTACATTTTCGTTAAAATTTTCATCAATTTTTGGCTTTATTTTCGGTCTCTGGTTTTCTATCTTAGAGTGTCTTACGACACCTTTCACCAGTGTCATGCGACAGTTTGTTGTATAGCAGTGCGACACTTTACCAGTTAAAAGTGTCGCCCTGTTTGACAGAAAGTGTCGCACTGTTTGGCATAAATTGTCGCTTGCAGATCAGCGAACTATTGCATCAGGCTAAACTGTCGCACTGATATGCAGGGAAGTTTCGCGTGAAAATATTGCTAATTACAATGTTGCCTGTGCAGACAGTGAGTTGTTTTTAAGATCTTTTTGGTCGAGTTTAGATTTAATTAGTTTGCTGGTTTAGTTCATTGTGGTTAAGCAGAGTTTAGTTGCAGATTTCATTTAGATTTTGGATTTTGCTAACCTTGTGGGCCTAACAAGTTGTGGTTGTAGGTACATTTGCTTGAAATATTTTGCCAAAAGAATGCATGTCAAAGCTTCAAATGCACAAGGGCTACTAACGGTTTTTGTAGGGCTACCCAAAGCATAAAAACCCCATCAAGTGTGCTTGTTTTTATTTCCATTTCAAGTGTGGCAATCTACTAGTTGTTTCCTTTAGTAGGCACATAATATCTTGTGGAAGAAGTTTTGAGGTGGTAGGAGAAGTATGCTCTTCACCCTTGTGGTGAACCAAAAAATCTTGACCCATCTTTGGATTTTGAAAGCAAGAGGGTAATTGAACCTCTTCTTGGTGTGTTTGGGAGAAAGCTTTGAGATAAAGGAGTATGTTCTTCACCCTTGTGGTGAAACAAAATCCTTGAACCTTATAAGTTGATCCACTTTTTGTTTAGATCTTTAGAATCATTTAGCGGGCCTGCTCTTGAGCAATCAAGAGGAACGACCCAAGTGGGGACAAGCTAATACCGAGCTATTCCAACCCACTATAATCTCAAGGTTATCGAGGACACAAAACCTTGGTAGACATAGCACTTGTCTTCGCTTAATGTGAGTACTTGTGGGATTGTGACCATGAGGAAAGTATTGAGCAAGAAGGCTTAAGGTACTTTTGAGGCCGCGAGGTCCCAGTCCTTTATGAGGAGCAAGAGGGGTGCTATGAATGAAAGCCCTTACTATGAACCATAGTTAGAAGCCACCCTATTTTGCTGCTTAACTTCTTGGTGCAAGGATTGATCCAAGTGGAATAACCCAGATCACCCCAAGATTACTCACCATATGTGTTCCTTTGGTTGTGTCTTTGACACTTCCATGACAAAGCCAATATCTATTGTGGGCAACCACCTTGTGTGAGGCAATGGAGCATCAAGTTGTGGGCCAAGCTGTTAAGTAATGAGCCTTGTCTTTTTAGGATAGTAAGTGCTTGAAGTGTCCTCGTTGTGCTATACCTATGTAAATGTTCTTGCATACTCAAACATCTCGGTAATGCTCATAGATTTTTAGTTTTGATATCACAATTGCTTGTCTTGGCAAGGTTGCTTTTGCCCTTATGCAAGTGTTTTATGACATTTTTGATCACCTACTATTTGCAAACTTGTCTACTTCCTGATATTATTGTGCTTGAAATATAAAAAAATTGTACTTGCAACCTACAACATTGACCAAATTGCTTTCAAGACTGAGTTTTTCACATTCACTGGTCAAGAGTCATACGCTACTGAAACAATATCGCACAGAGCCTTTTGATTGTTCTACTAATTTGTGTCACTTCCAGTCTTCCTTGGTCGGTCCAGGTCAGATCTTAGGTACTGTGACATATTGCTCAACATCAAAATGAACTCCAATGCTATCAAAATTGCATAAAATGACTCTTGGTCTTCCTTCTTCCATGTCTTCTAGTCTTCCATTTTCATCCTTCCTCTTCTTTCTTCATGATTCTTCCTAAATTCTTCATGTCTTCTTGATTCTTTTCATCTTATTATCTAGTCTACCTTCTTCTATTTCATCTCTTCTATTCATTTCTTCCACGCTTGATTCCTTCTCTTCTAGAACCATGAGTTTCAACTATCTTGCTATAGAACCTCTCTTGAAAATGGATGTTCTTGATCTCCTTGCTCAATTTGAAAAGTATCATTCCTCCAAAACTCTTATTGATGATAAATTTATGACAAAAATGTGAAAGACAACAATTGAATCACCCACCTTTGGTAGAATCATGCTCATGATCCTCTCATGATCTTCTTCTTCCAAGCATTCTTCATCATCTAAGTCTTCTCATTCTTCCTCACATTCCAAGTCTTATCATGACTCTTCTAGACATCATTCGAATTCCTCATCTTCCAAGTCTTATCATGACTCTTCTAGACATCATTCGAATTCCTCATCTTCCAAGTCTTATCATGATTCTTCTAGACATTACTCACATCCTTCATTATCCAAGTCTTCTTCCTCCACTAGGTCTTCACCTTCCTCTTCTTCACAATCTCATTCCTCTTCTACTCCTCCCAAGAGTCTTACTCCTCAATATGAGCAATATAGTAATCCTTGTGATACCTCTCCCATGAAGAGTGACACGCGCACCTTTGATGACTATGATGACTATTATGATGGCTATGCTGATGAACCATATAGTCATACCTATGAAACCTCTATTCCTAAGAGTCCTCGTCGTGTGCTTGTGCTTGCTAAAGGGTCATCCTATTGGGTAGATTGTGATGGTGATCCATATGATTCTGATTTTGAAAAAGACTTTGATGAGTTCTGTGAACAATACCTTGATTATGATCCATCTACCACTATTGAGGACTATAAAATGTACCGTGCTGATTTGAAACATAAATATTATAAGAATCCTTCCTCTGAGGACTCTCATGCTGAAGATAAAGATTTCACTCTCAAGCAAGATTATGTTAATAATGGACTTTTGTCTTGTGATGGTTCCCTTCCATCCCCTACTTCCTCCAATACTCATACACTTTCTAAAGCTTCCGAGTCTTTTAAATCTTTCACGAATCCTTCATCCAACAAAGATCCTAATGCTTTTCATGCAGTTCCCTACAGTTATCCTCAAGGGCTATCTCTTAAAAAAACTCAAGCTAACCTTCACTTGGCTGCAAATACTTTCAATAATGCTAAACCTAAAGAGCCTAAGCCTTTATGTGCTACAATGCCTACTTCAGCTAGTCCTTCACTATCTCTTCCAAATTCTTCCATAAAATTTCAACATGCTTCTTTGTCCTTTGAAGTGGCTCCATGTCAAGAGGACTCTAAAAATGATAAAGAAAAGAATATAAAAAAAGATCAAGATCAAGAACCCTCCATGTTGTCCAATCCTTTTCATGACGTCTCTGATCTGCTTCATGGTTCTTTTGATCCTCTACACCTTTCCTCATGCATTCCACCATGTCTTAAGTCTTCTCCTAAGAAAGATCAAGCTCCTACTTCCAATTTTGAGCCTATTGAAAATCAAGAAAAAAATGACGCGCTTATGCTATCCAAAGCAACTTGTCAAGATCGAAGCCTTCCATCTTCTTGTTCTACCACTCCATGTTCACCTCCACTTTCTACTCTTCCTAAGTCTTTGCAAGCTTTGAAAATTCCTATTGAAGAAGTTGCTCCTATTCAAGATGTTCACGATCCTATTGAAAATCCTAATGCTCACTCTAAAGATGTTGATGTCCTTGGTTGTCATATAAATGCTGATGGATTGGTTGATTATCCTTTTGCATCTTCCACATCCATCCTTGGACTTCCTCCACCAATACCAAAGGCTTCATGTCTTCCTTCCATCTTGGGCCCTTATGTCCCTTCACTTTCCCCTCCTAACTCTCCTAATTCTTCATCCATCTTGGGTCCTTGCGTCCCTCCATCTCCTATCTTTCCTCAAGATCAACATAGATGCATACCCTTGAATCCTTTTCATCCACCCACCCATCTAAACCAGTCATATCCTCCTTCTTCTTCCACAAGTCCCAAGTCTTTTGGAAGTAACTTGAATGTTTAATACAAGAAAAAGAAGCAATACAAGAATCCATAAAAAAAAGATCACCATGTCTCCTCTAATCGATATGGAGGTAAAAAGTCAAAAGAGATATCTAAGAAGAAAATTAAAAGACAAGTATGGGTTCCAAAATCCATCATTGAAGATATTCTCTCTAAATCATCAAAAAGAAATGAAAATCCTAAGGCTATATGGATTCCAAAGTCTCTCTTAAGAGAGTCTACTATTGAACAAAAAGTGAAGTTGACATTCAAGCTTCCAAAGGCTTCCGCTTCATCTTCTTCCAAAAACATTATTCCATTCCATGCACCTAAATCACAACCTCTGCTAAACATTTGCCATATTCCTTCTCGTATTCCTTCATTCATGTTTCCTCCATCCTCTCACCACCCTTCAAGGTGTGTGTCGATGTTGATCTTATCTTCCTTTCCATCTTCCTTTCCCTATCAACATCTTTGAGCATATCATTTTGAATCCTTGACATATTATGGTTTATCCTTTCAAGGAGCATTATCTGAAAAGCTTGCCTTCTTCTAAAAAAAATTTAAAAAAAAATTCAAAAAAAAAAGAAAAAGAAAAAAAGAAAAAAATTTAAAAAAATAGAAACAAAAAAAAAAAGAAGAAAAAAATTGAAAATGTGCCTTGGCAGAAACCTGGAAACAGGCGCCTTGGTAGCAAAAGTAAAGAGAAATAAATTTATCCTATGGTGAAAACCACTCCCTTGTGGCGCCTTGGATAAGTACCATGATGAAAACCTGGCAATCAGGCATCATGCGTAGTTCTTTTACATATTTCATCCATTCCGTCTTCTCTCTTTGATCTTGGCAATGTTGACTTATACATGAACATTTGGCTATCTTGTGAGCTATCTTACGAGGATCTTGCTTTCATTCCATTCATGTTTAGCCTTCATATTTATTTTCCTCCATTCATTCTAGCCCTTCGCTATCCTTTTCCCCTTTGGTCTTGATCTAATAAAAAAGAGTAAAACACGATGCTATGATGCCTCTTGACATGTCTACTCCTTTGGACTGCATCCTTTCCTTATTTTGTATTATGCTTTTGTGACTTATCCTATGCTGGTCTTTCATTGCTTATCCAAATGTGCTTTACATGACAATTTTTCCCTAGCTTGGGTACTCTTGAGGAGTTTTCCCTTGAGGATTTCTTCCCTTAATTCTCCTTCATTCTCTTGTATTTCATCTCTTCCACCAGCTTGCTAATCCTTCTTGTCCTCCACCTTGCTAGACATTGGGACTACATGATGTGATCTTGCTTGGGAGTTTGATGTCTATTTAGTCTGGGGGCATCCTTTGTACATATCTTATTGATCTTGAAAAAATTATAAAAAAATTCATATATGATGCTGAAAAAATCCTAAAAAGCATAAAATGTCCTGAAAAAATGAGCATCCTAGTGAAAACCTAGCAATAGGCACTTTGATGTCTCACCAAAAAAATTAAAAAAAAATAAAAAATAGAAAAACTGCCTTGGTGAAAACTTGGAAACAGGCGCCTTGGTGGCAAAAATACAAATTTTTTTTTTAAAAGTCCTAAAAAAATCTATCAAGTGGTGAAAACCTAGAAACAAGTACTACTTGAGACACTTGCACCTACATCTATCAGCCTTGCGTGGCGCTCTTTCGCTCCACTTCTCGCTTTGCCTCTCCTAGCCTGAAATTGACTCATGTCTTAGTCTTGGGGGCATACATTGTTCTAGCTTATCTTGGGTCTCTTTGTGCGTTTTGGTTTCTTAGGCACCTTGCAAACAGTGTTTTTCAACACCACCCCAACAATGTTTTTCAACACTACCCTAGTGTCAAGTGTTTCTCAACACTTCTCAGATGTCTTACCCATAGTCTAGCATGATATGATATTTCTCACTGGCAGATGTGATACTCAAAGATTGACTCTATGACCTACACACATGCACTTAAACACTTGACTTGCTGACATTTTCTTTATTTCTTTGTGTGCTGTCTATGATGATTTATTTGTTGAGTGTTCTATCCCTAATAGTTTTCGATGATGCTGAGCTAGAAGACTGGGGCATGAGAACATGTTTTATTTGCTTTCTGCTTGTGGGTATATTTTGTTGGTCCTCACTGTCATTAGCATTTATGCTTGTTCCACTTGACATTGGGACCTACAGGGTATTATCCTTGACTGTTTATGTAGGTGCATACTTCTAGCCATCCTGAATTTCATGTGTCTTGGTACAAGCATAATCTCGCTATATCAAACTTAGGTAATCTCACTGCACTAGTCATCTTGACCTACATGTCTTTGGTGCCTAGGTGGGATTTCCACACTCTATCTGATATAGATCATATTCATATACCCATATTCCTACTAGTGTGTATTGTATGATCTTATGACGTTACCAATAAACCTCGATGATGATTATTAGATGTCTATTGGCATTGTGACCTTGCAAGTCAACCACTTTCATAGTAGCTTGCATTTTTAGGTTCATGTTAGATTAGTTTTTGCACTTTGCACATGGAGAGAGCTCTTCTTTTATCTTTCATGGACTACTTGGTCAACTGCACTCACCTTTCCTTTTCTCAATCATGTCTTTTGCTCCTTATCTTTCCACATCTTATCATCTTTTATAGCATTTTGACTTTTTGACCTAATTTTCAAAACACCTTGGAATTGCGTGAAAATTGCACCCCTAGCTAATTTTGACATCTTGGATCCATTTTCAGACTCGAAATCAAAATCCAAGGTCATCTTGATAGTCAAAATCTCATTTCAAAATTTCTCTCTCTTCTGTGCAGTTGACTAACCTTTTGAGGCATAATTCTTTGATCTTTGATGGAATTTCTTCCTTTTCATGTCTTTCACACTTCTAGTCTTCCATTCACCCCATTTCTTTTCTTCTCATTCATCACTGGGGCATGCTTTCACTGCCTAATGGTTATCCTGTTATCCTTTATCTTTGATTATGATTTCATTATGATTTGATCATCTTTTATCAATCTGTTGTTCTCCTCTACCTGATTTCGATTTCAATTCCGAGGGGGCAGTACCTATTGGATTTAATCCTTATTTTTTTGATTCAGCTATCTTTTTATGAGTTGTTGCTCAGCTTGAGATTTTTTATCTCTTATTTTGGATGTGATCCCAAAATGAACTCATGTCCAGAATCTTTTGTTTATTTTTGTCCGAGCGTGTTCTCAAAATGAACACACGTTTGAGTTGTTTTGTGATCCCAAAATGAACTCACATTTCAATTTTTCTTTGACCACATGTGTTCCCAAAATGAACACATGTCTGAGTTGTTTTGTGATCCCAAAATGAACTCACATTTCAATTCTTCTTTGACTGCATGTGTTCCCGAAATGATCACACATTAGTCAAAGAGGGGCAAATGTATGCACCCTAAAATGGTCGCCTAGACTTTGGGCCCCATTCTTGCAATTTATCAAATCCCTGAATCAATATTTTCAAAAATTAACATTTTATCAATTATATCAATTTCCTTGATCAAATCCTATGTTATCATTTATTCGATTATTCCTTAGGTTAACCATTTTATCGTAAGTCTTTATTTATTAAAAGGAATATTTCCTCCCTTTTTTAATAAATAAAAAGCCCCCACCTTTTCATCTTATCCTAAGTTGCACAAATAAAACATTATTCTTATTTTATAAAAAGGGAAAAAGCACTTTTTGTCTCATATGGACACAAAAGTCAACTCTTATTTTCTCATTGGAGGATACTTGTGCACATGGATTGCTCCTCTTTGATGCTCCACCGTTGATTAAATCTTTTGCCTCTTAATCTCCATGGTCCATTTCTCTTCATTTCCTATAAAAGAAGAGCTCTCTTCCGCATTTTAGGTGATTCTCTTTTATGCTAATGTTATGCTATAGGTTTTCTAGGTTATTTGGAGCTCTTTGAAGACATTCTTGCATTCAAGATTTGAAGACATTGTTGTTGCATTTCATTTAGCTTGCTTTCTTGCTTTCATAGTTGCATAATCATGGCATTCTTAGTATAGACTTTCTTTATGCTATAGATTAATCTCATCTAGCTTAACTAGGAAGGCTTGGTAATACTTGTACTTTCCTTTTCATAGCATAGTTTGTACTTTCATTTCCATAGCTTAGCTTGCATCTCTCATTTCTAGCTTGCATATTCATCTTAATCTAGCTTGCATTTGCATTTCATAGTGATTCTTGAGGATATTGGCATTCTTTCCCTTTTCTTCATTTGAATCTCTCATTGTGTGGTTGACTAGCAAGGTCATTAAGCCTATTAGCTCTAGCTGAGAGCAAATTTTAAATCTTGCAACTCCATACATAGAGAGCTATGGATCAATTTTTGAGACCTCATTCTTGAGTGTTCTTGATTGTAAGGATTCGTAGAAGTGCACTACTATTGTGTGTACAATAGGAAGGTGACATCTCACAACCACTCACCTAATAAGACATGCTTTATTAACGTAAGAAAGATTAATAAAAGTTTAGGAAAAACCTAATAACATAGGGAAAAATAAATAACCCACTAGGAAATAAAAACCTACACTAACACAAGGGAGGGGGGTGAATTAGAGTGATAAATTTTAAAACAAAATAGACTTGAAACACAATATATGAAGATGACCTTGACAATGCAAGAAATAAGTTTATGTAGGAAGACACAAAACTAGTTCTGAATTTGATAATAAAAAATAGTTGTATGTATATATGTAGTTTAGTATCATTGAAACCCACTTAATAATCTATAGGCACCCTTTTCCAAATTAAATAAAATGATTCCATGAATTTGGAATTCAATTATGAAAAATTAGCCGATAAATAAAATTAAATTTCCCAAATACAATTAAATTAGCATTTTTATTAAAAACCTTCCACGAAAACTGTAGAACTCTAAATGCACAGACACGTTCATTGGTCTAATCACATAATGCATTATGAATTCAAATTTACCACAATAATAGGAGGGTTAATAATAATAACAATATTACGGATACGTTGACCATACATGGACAACATTGGCTTAGCATGAAAGGTCAAGGTCACTATCTCGTAGTGCCCATTGTTTGGGATAAAGGTACACACTCAGATCCTATACTCAGGGTGAATGTACCTGGCACCTGTTTAGTAAAAAAGAAAACATCAAGTGTAGATGGTTAATATATAAATAGCCAAAGCACATGTAAACACATAGTCACATTAAAGGAGAATTTTACACTACGTAGGTCTCGCAAGCAAGTGACTACGACTCCATTCCCACTTCGCACTAGTACAAACATGCAACAACACATAGCAATGGTGCAGTACATTATTCACAAGATTTAATAATATGCTATCACATTTAAATTAAAATATTTGAGCATATGTCAACTGAAAGTAAACGATAGATATCCATAGCATAAAGGCACAACAATCATGAATGTGTGTGTGTGTGTGTGTGTGTGTCTATATATATATATATATATATAGCCATCATCCAAACCCAAATATAAATGAACCATTTCCTGATTATTCTAAGCATTTATTAATGTAAGTAAATAACTAAATTACTCAATAACATATATGGCATAGTATATCATAACACCCATAAAGTTATCCTGAATCCACATCCATAATCTCAAATGAAAAGTACACTAGATAACATCGTAAGATATCATCATATAGATATGATCAAGATACTACTAACAACATAATCTAACATATAGGTCAACACTACTGTGGGAAATAGAATCAGGTGCAATAGTCAAACACATCACATAGTGCAACCATTGTTCATATCTCATGGGTAATCATGGAATAACATCATGATACCATACAAAACTAGGTAACCACTAGAACATACCCCGATGAAACCATCAAACACATCATAAGTCTCATAAGCCAGGCATAAAGCATAACCAGTGTGTTGAAACAACATAAGTCAAATCACCCCAAGGGTGTAGACCATTCATGGGTCCCAACATGAACACTTAGTAGGCCTGAACACCAAGGTCACATCCATCAGGATGACATGCCTAACGTAAATGAGAGAGGCACTAAAAATCTATAGAGCATCCTAATCCAGAATTTGAAGTTTTAGCTAATGGAAATGTCTATAGGTCTATGTACCTAGCATACTTAACTAACACTAAATCGGCTCTAGGTTTCAGTGACAGGTTCCTTTCTGTATCTTATTTCTATATGTGTACTTTTGAAGTAACTTTCAAATCTATATCTATCTATTTGTGTTGAGTATTATCGATTTTGTATTATTTTACCTATTTATTACATATTCATATCAATTTAGAAAGAAAGAAAAATCAAACAATGTATGATCCATATCTCCTTTGAGGCTGTAGTTGGATCTTTTTGGTAACTTATTCTAATGAATGATATTGATTTGGGATCTTAGTTTATTCTAGCATATGAACCTATTTCAATACATTTTAGTTGGGAAGCTATTTTTAATATATTTACTATGTAATACTATAGTGTGAACAATAATAAGATGTACAAAATTGTAATGATGGGAGTGGTCCCTTGCCATATTAATTTATTAAAAAATATTCTAACCTCAAAACATAGTGCTCTTTCAACATTAGATTATGCACCATTAGATTTGTACAGTTTGAGTTATTTGACACATAAAAAGAAAATTATGACTAAGAAATTAACTCTTGAAGTGTCCTTCCTATGATTGAATTCTAAAATAATAGATTTGTTGTACTCACATTTGGATAAAATTGGGTCAATATTTTTTTTTTAATTCATTCAATTAGAAAATGAAACTAGGTGGAAGATTCACATACCATTAAAGTTGCATCTTGAAGCACTTATCTTAACAAAAAGATAACAAACAAAATCCTCATAAAGATTCTAAGAAAAAGTATTAAATACATGCCTTAAAGAATTTTTTAAAAATGAAGAATAAGGTAATACTAAATTGTGTGCATTCAAAGTAATATCATGGAGACTTCTTGGTATGCACACAACCCTACTCATTGGAGCTAGGTCTCCCCACGATCTAACTCATCTAAAATATGCAATAAATCTTGAATACACTCAAAAAACATATACAAATTAAAACAAAATAATAATTCTTAAAAGAAAATAAAATCCTTAAATATAAAATGATTACCAAATGCTATAGTTGTGTAGTCATCCCTTGCTAGTTCACTTAGTTATTCATTATTTTTTATGCTTTCACAAAGGTTCTTATACAGTTATATTTTGAAGTTTGCACATAGGAGTTAAATATTAACAATAAAGAAATTAAGGACATTCCAAACTCTAAAATTTAGTTTCTCTAAAGGACATGCACATGAAATCAGAGAATCAAACAAGGGCCTAATGTGCCCACTTCTTTTTGAAACTAGTAAACCTTGATCTTGGATGAGGAACTGAAGATAACCATCCTCAATTTTTAAGATGTGATAAGAACAAGATTTATATTACATTCGAAAATTATTTTTATTTAGTAATATTTTTGTTTGAATGATAGAGATTAAGAGGTTCAAATAGGAGCACACAAACTACCCCTATTTTTGCTAAAAAATATATAACATGATGTCTAGTGTACCCTATCTAAAATGTTATTTTTTCAAAAGTATTTCACAAATAAATTTGATAAACAATTAGCTAATATTATATAGTTTATACCTAATTATTTTGATATTTTTTTTATCACTAGATGTAGATGCTAATACTATCTATTTTTTTTTATGCAATTCTTCCTATGTAATTATAAAATAAGAAATAAATAGATCTTAGTCTCAAAAATAAAATAAAATTTGTCTATTTATACAAATACCATATCATATAAAATAAACATTTTGTACTTGATTTAATAATTAATGATTAATTGAAAGAGAGAGTCAATTTAATCTCATATTAAAATTCCAATGTGTAAATTCATGAATGAAATCCATAAGTATAAATTCAACCCAAATAAAAAATAAATGATTTATAAAAATCTCTAAATTAGATATGGATCTTTAACATGTATCTTGACAAGTTACATACTATTTGTCCAACAACAATTCAACATAAAACAAATAAATCACGGAAAGTAAAAAATACTAAATATGATTTTTTTTACTTTGAACAAAGAAAATTATAACACGTGTTCGCATCTTGAATAATTCCTTGAAAGTCGCATACGTGATTATTTTGTGGAGCATGGGACAAGGTACACGAACTATATTGGAGAAAACGCGTTCCATTGCGTTGACCACACGACAAATGTATGTTTCTCTGGTCAACAAATTATTCTTCTAATATCCTTTTCACCTTCTCTCTCCAAGTGGGTATAAACTACAACTACTTCAGTATGAATATGATACTTGAATGTTACGTAGTGATGTAAACAAATAACAATTTAATTTAGACTTATGATAGTAAATATTTTGGAATAAAATAGGGAGATAATGTATTCAAATTTGGGAAATATTGATAGTGATGTAATGGTACTATCATTACATGTATAGAAAATGATTATTCTGATATTCTTAATCTAACATATATTTTAATGATGTAATGCCATTCTGATATTCTTAGTCTAAAATATATTTTAAGTTTTGTACAAGCTTGAATCTCTTAGAGTTGAATTTGAGTTTGATAACCTTGGTCAAATGCATGAGAATTTGTATAGATATATGTAGAATGAACTACAAAATGTGTATGTAGAGATTCTATTTGTCTTCACCTACTATTTATCTAAATTTGTTAAGAAGATGTCTACAAATACATTTGGAGAGATTTTGAATCATTTGAGTAAAGTTTTTGATAAAAAGCAGCAACAAGAGGGTGTTGGTCCGTGGTACAATCACAACACACTAGATACACAATTAACAACATATTAATCATATCCAGAGCACATAGCAGAGCAGAGCAGAACATAACAGTAAGTTTACCCCTATCAAAAACCAACTTAAGAAATTCAAAACACTGCCACCACTTATCATCAAAACCAAAATTACCATAGTCCAAAATAGGGTACTTAGCAAAAAAGCTAATATCCATATCGTGTCGTGCAAGGCTGTAATTAAACTTAGCAGTCTTAGTCCTAAGGCTATAGAAGAAAAAGTAAAAATAGCCCCTAGGGATAGCATAATTATCCAGATAACACCTAAAAACTATCATTCGCCTTTCCCCAACCGCTTCGACAACATAATGTTCATCCATTCTTCCTGAAGAAGCTTGAAAAGCTCCTAAGCATCATCTTCCTTGGCAAAGTTACCTCCATACACCTTCTCATATAGCAGGTAGAGGGTGGTTGTGGAGGCGTGAATGACCTTGAGCACAAATTTGCTAACATCTCTGAGACATTTGCTGAAACCAACCATTTTCTCCTTCAGCTAAATAACTATATTCTCCAGATCAACAATTTGGTGTTTAAACTTATCCACCATGCCACTAGAGTCAACAATGTTTTTTCTTGAGTCCTTCCACAATGACATTGCTCAGGTTTAGTAAAGAGGACATGGGGGGAGGGGGATTAGTTTTCAATGGGGATCGGGAGGAGGGGTGATTAATAGAAGGGGCATGCGAGATGTTCTTATTAGGATTCTGTGAGGATTTGTAGGAAGAGCCTCCTTCAGAATTAATTTCAGTGCCCTTTTTGCTGCCAAACTCCACTAAGGTCTCCTATCTTTTCACCATATTCTTCATAGCCTTTTTTCTCCCTCTCCTTAACTAGTATGTTAGAGCGGCGGGTGTGACATTGCTAAATCCTACCTTTGGATAAGCATGGTCAAATGAGGATTTAGCATGGCAGCCAACATGGAGATGAGTTGTTCTTGCAGGTCCTTCACATTTCTTGAGTCCCTCTTAGATAATAGGTGAGTGAAATACTCAGTAGCCATAGTTCCCAACTTAGTGGTATCAGACACCACCAGCACCGAGTTATCCCTAAGGGTGAAAATATAATTTCATTTCTTGTGCTTGCAGACATATTTGTGGAAGAAAGCAGTATTGTAATCTCCCTCCTCAAGCCATTGGACACAGGGTCTCTTCTTCCAAAATAATTCCTTATTGGCCATGACTTCCTTCCAGCTTTTCCTAGTAGCTTCCTCATCATTATGTAGTTCGGAGGAGAGGTAACTAGAAGCCATCTATTGTTGGAGGACCTCAAGCTTCCCAAAAAGATCCTTCTTGGTTTTAAAGATATCCCCATAGTTGGTTTTTCTCCAGCCTTTGACAACTCTAATAATCTCAATTTCTTTTCCAACTCAGAACATAGCTCAACCCCTCACCGGGGTGGACCACCACTACTTGACCTTATCACAAAAGTTAAGGTGGGTGGCCCACATAATCTCATAACTGAAGGGAGTAGGGCTAGGGTGTTGATTTTCCACCCATTTGAGAAACAGAGGGCTGTGGTCCAAGGTGATCTTGTGTAACATAGTCAAATTGGAAGCAATTCCCAAGTCCCAATAGGAGGAAACCAAGAAACAGTCAAGACAGACTTGGATGAGGTGAGGGCCCTTCTTGTATTGGACCAAGTGAAGGGGTTACCAAATATTTCCATATCATAGAGTTCATTGTTGCTAATGAAGATAGATAAGTCACCCATGTTGCTAGTGCAGTCCATCAAACGCCCAAGATTTTTAGAGGGGAACATGGGGGAGTCGAAGTCACCCGCTACCATAATTTTGGAGTTATGGAGGGTGAGGAAACAAAAGGATAGATAATTCCACACCACTCTCGTCCCAGGGTGGGTGTTGGGGACATACACATTAAACATGTGCTATTGTTTAGATTGATTTATGAAAGTACCTGCAAGGTAGTGCTAGGAGAAACTAAGTGTATAGGCTTAAATTTGCACACTCAAGAATGAGAGTTAATAGCACCAATCAATCCAATAAAGGAAATCAAACAACTACTAAATATGATCCTATTAACAACAAAATAAGAAGTAATACTAATCGGAGATAAATAAACACAATAAATGTATGCAAACCGATCACAAAACTCCAGCCTTTTGTTGCTTCTCTTTGATCGATGGAAGTGGTTGCACTCAGTAGTGATTCTGGCAGCACTTCGACTTTGATTCTCCAAGAAAAATGATAAAATGATATTGATTGATTACATGTGATTACAAATTGACAAAGGTTTGATACTTGAATGATTGATGAAAATGTGAGAGATTAAGGTCATTTATATAGAAAATTAGATTAAAACGAGCAGTTGAGATTAATTAGAGAAAATCACGATCGGCGGACAAGGATGAGAGAGACCGGAGAAAGAGTTAGTGGGTTTCCAATTTAACTCGAAAAGTGGGGAGTTGAAAATGGAAATAGAAGCTGGATAAATATCCTCATTTTCAAAGAGATAAAACTTCCAAAAATGAGAACTGGAGGGAAATGGAAAGTTTCTGATTTTGAAAGATATTTGATTTTCATAAATTAATAATGCTCATAAATGAGATTTTCTTAGATTTTGAAAATCAAAATTGAATTACAAATTCAATTTTCATAATATGATGAAATTGGTATAAAATGAGTCCAAATTAATGGGAAATTGAGATGACCTTAATTTAATTTGAGGAAATTAAATTAACTTTGGAAGAATAATTAATAAGTTTGAATAATTAAATTCAAACTATAGAAATGGAACTCAATTAACTAATAAAGATTAATTAAATAAATAAACTTAATTATTTAATTAACTTTAGAAAAATGATTAAATGATTAAGAGACTTGATTATAGAAGAAATAGATGATTAATTAATGATTTAAAAACTGTAAATTAATAGAGGAATGATTAGTACATTAAATGTGAACGGTCCACGAGTGTGTCCATTTTTGGGTATCTACATTTTCCCCTCTTTGATATAATGTGATTATGAGTGTTGTATCAAAGAATTTTAAACTAGGTCATGCTCCACCTTGCCCCAATGGTAAAAGGTGGATTTATGCCCCCTCGAGAGATTGTTTATGCAACAAATGATCTCTTGAAAGAAGAAGACAAATGTTGGATACAATTATGAAAGAGAAGAATAGTTAGTAAGAAGTGAAGACTTAGTAGATGATGATGACTGGTTGATTACCATTGGATTATTAACAAGAATCATGTTTGGTTTCAAGAAGGATCCATCATGAATAAGACTAGAAAAAATGTCTAGTTTCAAGGAAGATATACCTTGTATAAGACAAGTGGTGACATCTGGTTTCAGGAAAGATACATCCTGTATAAGACATGTGATCGTTGATTGACTGACTGATTGATAGAAATAATTTGACAAATGTGACAAATTAATGTATTGACCAATTTGAGTGATAGAAGAAATGTTAGTGAGAAGTATGAATTAGGTAGAAGAATGAATTAGGAGAAATGAATTAGATTAATTGAACTTATGCTATCAACTTGGATGATGTATTAAGTCGTTGCCAAAAATAACTCACTATTTTTCATCATTGTGTTTTATTTGAAAAGGAAGAGATTTGAATTCATCCATATATTGACATCATCCCAAGGTTGTCTGAGATGATGGATATGTGTGGTTACCAGATGCGTGACCATACTTATCACATTCATCCTACATCATCCTTGCCGCTAAAACCTCATCAAACATTCCACAAGAAGAAAACAAAAGAAAACAAGAGTATGAACCATCATAGCCACTCTCACCATTTGGTGGTATCCTTGAAGAGCATATGAACAAAATCAATAATGGATTGACATAACTGACTTTGTCAAAAACCTTACCGATCGTTGATTGGTTTGATTTGATGTTTGATTTGATTGATTGTGTCTGGTTCCAGGAATGGGCTACCTATATAAGAATGATCTATTTGGTTTTAAGTGTGTCTGTCATTGTATAAGATGATTGATTTGGTTGATAGATTGATTGATCGATAGATAACAAATTGGTTTGTTGATAGAGATAGGTCTCATGAGTCCATTGTTGATTTATGAAGCTCGTCATTTTAATTTAAATTTGTTTGATTGTCACTTTCTGGTTATCATGACAAAGATTTTATCACAGGATTTTTGACATGTTTTGATTTTTTTGTTCCATCAAAAGTTTCATATGTTTGGAGTTGAGGTATATGTGGCGTATCACATAGATGAAGGCACTTATCACAAACACCCTAAACATTGTTGCCTTAGATGAATTTTTGATATTTTTCATTTTTTTTTAATATTATTTCAGGATCATATATGATGTTTTTGATCATTTTTTCATTATTTGAATGTTTTTAGATTTTTTTTATAACATTATTTCAAAATTTTAAGGTTTTTTCACAACATTATTTGAATTTTTTTATTTTTTTTTTCAGGACATTGTGAAATTTTTTAGGATTCAAGATGTTTTGAAATTTTTAAGATTTTTTTAGGTCACTATGCGAGGCTGCCCCTAGTCTGGTGAACAGTACAAGTCATGGGTAAGTGTGAAGGCTTGACAAAGTCATGCTCATTGGTTTTGGGTTTAGCATGCACAACAATGTTTTCTAGTGAGTACAAACCAATCATTTAGATTCATTGATGGTGGAGTGGGACTTCAACACTTGGTGCCTATTTTCTAGGTTTTCACAAAGGTACCTACCCAATAGCACTTGTTTGCCAGGTTTTCACCAAAGGGCAATTTATTTTCTCTTTAATTTTTTCTATTTTTCTATTTTTTTGTTGTTGCCAAGGCACCTGTTTGCCATGTTTTCACCAAGGTAATTTTTGTTTTTTAGTATTTTCTCACGAACTTTTAAGATGTGTACACTTGACCTTGGGATATCAGGTATAATAGTTTTTCAGGTGCATGCTATTGATGTAGCCAGGAAGCATATCTCCCTCTTCGGTTGCCAGTTGAAATGCCCCATTGTCTAAGGATCCAATAATGACATAGGGTCCTAACCAGTTGGCTTTAGATTTTTTGGGCTTCTCTCAATCTGTGAGATTTTTTTTATTCTCTTTCAAGTCCAAGTCACCTACCTCAAATTTCCTTGGTTTGACTCTTTTGTTGTAACTTCTGCGAAGGCAGTTCTGATAGCCTTTCAAGTGGTTTATTGTATTTTGATTCTTCTCATCCAACAATTCAAGTTTTGATAATCTAGCTACCTTATATTCTTCATTTAAAATAAAGTCCTTCAGTGATATCTTGAGTGAGGGAAGTTCAACTTCAATAGGTAGAACTACTTATGTTCCATATACAAGGGAAAAGGGTGTTGCTCATGTTGGAGTCCTTATGCTAGTTCTAATGCCTATAGTGTAGGACTAAGCTGCAAATGCCAATCTCGACCAGTTTCATTAATAAATTTATTTAAAATTTTGAGGATTATTTTGTTAGGTTCCTCAACTTGACCATTTCCCTCAGGGTAGTAAAATGATGAGAATTTTTGTTTAATTTTAAACTTCTCAAAAAGATCCTCAACATCTTTGTTTTGAAATGGTGATAGATGGTCAATTAGTATGGTTTGTGGAATTCCATACCGATAGATGATATAATTAATGATAAACATGGATATCTACTTGCCAGTGATGTGTGTCAGGGGAATGGCCTCCACCCACTTTGTAAAATATTTTGTTGTTGTGATTGTGTACTTGTGGCCATTAGAGGAAATGGGTGTAATCTTTTCCACTAGGTCAAATCCCCACCTTGAAAAAGGCCATGGTTAAGTAAGGGGTTGAAGCTCTTGAGCTGGTGCATGGATGAGATCTCCATGTCTTTGACATTGTTGACATCTTTGTACATACTCATGTGCATCTGTCTCTAGAGATGGCCAATAATAGCTCATCCTCAAGATTTTATTTGCTAGGCTATTACCACTTAAGTGGGCCCTGCAAAAACCTTCATGTACCTCATACAAGGCTTTCCTAGATTCTATGGAAGTAAGACATTGTAGGAGTGTACCATCTAGACCTTTTCTATATAGAGTATTAGCAAGAAGGGTATACCTAGAGGCTTGTCAGATAAGGGACTTCTTTTGTTTTCTAGACAATTCAGGTGGAAGGTGATTATATTGAAGGTAAGCATAGATGTATTTGTACTAGGGAGACTCAGATCCAAAAAGGACACATACTAATTCTATTATAGATTCTTCATGCGTTGGGGTCATGAGTTGTTCTACCAAAAAATAGAATCTGGTTTCATTGTCTATCATGTCAATCAAGATGTTATGGTATCCATCGCATCTATGACTTTATTTTGAGCTCTCGGAACTTGTTCAAAAATAATGTATTGAAAGGAAGCATGTGGTCATTCCATTAATTACCTATATGAGATCAATTTTTCATCTTTTTTTCATGTAGTCATTGTTGAATTTACTAATGACTAGCTTTGAATCACCATAAACTTTCAAATTTCTTTATCCTCCATTATATAGCCATTTTTAGTCCTATGACTAGAGATTCATACTCAGCTATATTGTTGGTGCATGGAAAACTGAGGCAAAAGGATTTATGAATTGCATCTCCTTGCTGAGTGATGAAAATAATTCATGTACTTGCACCATGGTTTGTATATAATCCATCAAAATGTAATTGCCAAACTAGTATTTATGCTTCTATGTTGAAAATTGACTCATGAAGAAAGTCTGACACAATGGGTTGGTGATCTGGTAAAGGAGCTTCTACCAATTGGTCTGTAATAACTTGTCCCTTTATTGCTTTATGGTCAACATATTCTATATCAAACTTGCTTAAAATCATGACCCATTTTGCAAGTCTTCCAATTAATGTTGCTTTTCTCAATAAGTACTTCAATAGATCTATGTGAGAAATGAGTTTGGTTTTATGACTCAACATATAATGCCTTAGCTTTTTGGAAGGCAAAGAAAACTGCTAGACATGACTTTTCAATGGATGAGTAGTTCAATTCATATCCCACAAGGGTTCGACTAATGTAATATATGGCTCTTTTGTTTCCATGATCATCATGTTGAGCCAAGAGAGATCCCAATGTTGACTCTATTGCTGAAATGTACAGTAAAAGTTGTTTTCCAAGAGTTGGTGGAACTAGTGCTGGCGAACTCAATAAATAGTTTTTGAAGATTAGAAATACTTGCTTGAATTGTTTTGTCCATACAAATGTGACTCCTTTATGCAATAAGTGTTGGAATGGATGAAAATGATCAGTGAGTTGAGATATAAACCTCCTTATTAACTATAATCTTCCATGGAGTCCTCCGAGTTTCTTTATATTGGAGGGAGGCATATTTAGTATGGATTTTACCTTTTCAGGATCAACTTCGATTCCTCTATGTGAAATAATTAACCCTATGAGCTTTCCAAATGTCACACCAAATGCACACCTTTTTGGGTTTAGTCAAACCTTGTATTATTATAAGCTATCAAAAATAGGTCCCAAAACTTGTAGATGTTCCTCTCTGAGTCTTTATTTTGCTAATATATCATCGACATAATCCTCCATGGTCTTATGGATCATGTCATGTAAGATTGTGGCCATGGCTCTTTGATAGGTTGTGCCTCCTTTTTTAGACCAAAAGGCATTATATTCCAATAATATGTACCCCAAGCACAAGTAAAGGTTTTCTTGTGTTGGTCCTTAGGGGCTATCTTGATTTGGTTGTATCTTGAGAATCCATTCATTAATGATAGCATTTGGTGTCCAGTTGTTAGATCCACTATCATGTCTATGTTTTGCAATGAGAAGTCATCCTTAGGAAAAGCTTTATTTAAGTCCCTGAAATTTTTACATATGTGAAAATCTCTTGAATATTTTGTGATAGGCACTAAGTTTGATATCCAATCTCCATAAGGGATAAGTCTGATAAAACCAACATCCAAAAGTTTCTTAACTCAACCTTGACTAGTAATGCAATGTGTGGATGCATTTTTCTCAATTTTTGTTTCACATGCTTCACATTTGGCAATAATGGCAAGTGATGTAATACCAATTCTGGATCAAGTCCTGACATGTCAACATATGACTAGGCAAAATTTACTTGCCTTTCCTTGAAGAATCAAATGATTTTTTATCTTTCCTCAGGTGAGAGAGATTTATCCAAATAGATTCTCTTAGGATGGATTTCATCTCCTAGGTTTATTTCAATGGTGTCCTCTCCCAGTAATGCTGATTTTTCTTCCTCTAAGGGGAGGAGTTCCAAATTTCCATCTTTTGGTGCCTTAAAAAGGTTTTCACTAGAAGATCTTCCAAATCAAAGGAGAACTCATCTTTGTAGTCTCCTAATGGCATTCCTTCTTGAATCCCTAGAAATTATGCAATGACCTCATCATTTTCAAAAATATCCAAATTTAGATGTCCTTGTTGATCCCAGTTGATTAACTTGGGGTGAACTAGGAAAAGGCTTGTGCTGGGAAATGGCTTAGTTTGGACAAAGAGAACTGTAGAGATAGTTCCAAAAAATCTAGAGTCAGATGTGGATGCACCATTTAGGGAATGTACATCGACATGTTTGTCAATACAAGGTTCTTCCTCTATGTTCAATTGGCTAAACAATTCATTTTTATCCATGGTGTTGGTCGAACAAGAGGAATGCCAAGGGGTATCTAGTTCAAAGTCATGGGGGGATAACCACTCATACTCGTGTGAACTGGTCATGCTATAATGATCATAGGGTATCTCATTTTCCACATAATCAAGGATTTCCCGTTTAAGGGGTAATTTAGTTTTTACAATTTCCACCTCTTGTGGTAATAACTATGGAAGTATATGAATGATATAGGAAAGTCCATGAAGTTGCCCCTAGTTATGATTAATGATTTATGGAATATCTCCAACTCCCAATTTGAATCTGGCTTAACCATACCCTAAACCCTTTAGGTTTCTCTGGGTATGTGGTAATGACAATTCTAAGATTCCTTGTTGTCTTGCCCCCATACTCATAGTTCCATCATATCCAAATTGTTGTAACATGGTGAAGCCATGTCCATATCTTTCCAAGGGTAGTTTCACTAGAGGTGTGTCTTGAGGATCTTGGTATAACCATGTATTCATATTAGGCTCAAAAGGATTTTCTTCACTTACATCATCCCATATGATGAATGTTGTAGGTGGGCATATAAAGACAACAGGTTTTGGATCTTCGATTATCTCTATGGGTATAGGTCGGCCATGAGATCTTGGCGACAAAGGTAATTGAGTAATGGTAAATGCTTCTTCATAGAGATACTCACCACATCCTTTGTCCTGGACTGATATTCTAATTCCCCTCCTGGGTATGTCTTTGGGAATCAAACTAGAAGTAGAAGGCATATTAGCTTCCTAGTTTAGGGGCACTTGATTCTCAGAACTAACCCTAAGTTAGCAAAATATTGGAAATGGTTTGGATCACCTTCAATAAGGACCTCAATACCTTGATGTGGAAAATTTATTCTCTGGTGAAAGGTGGAAGGTACTTCTTGTATCTCATGTATCTAGGGCTTTCCTAACAACTTGTTATATCCTTGATCTAGATCTAGGATTTGAAATGTGGTATCCTTCACCACTAGTCCTACTCTGACTGGCAGAATAAGGATACCCTTGGATGACCTTTCCTCTTTATCATAGGCTTGATATTTATCCCATAGGTGATATATATACTAGACTCTAAATATCCCAAGGATTTTATGACCTTTAGAGTACATATGTCCAATCCCACTTCACCATCAACGAGGACCCATCTAATTGTATGTTTATGTACTTGCACTAGTAGGTTTAAAGGGTCATTATGCATCAGCTTATGCAGAGGCACATCCTGCTTAGTGAATGTGGCATGTTTATGGGTTGTAATATAGTTTACCATTATTTGCATATTCTCTGGAGATATCTCCCATAGGACAGTAGTGTTTTGAAGGGCTTGGTTAAGCACTTTCTTATGTTGGGGAGATATGTAGAGTAGCTAAAAAATGGAGATTTGTGCAAGTGTTTTCTTAAATTGATCCACAATGCTAGGAGGTAGATTGGAAAGTGGCATAGCATTTACAAGTGTAGTGGAAGTTGAAGGTGCCCATAGTAGGACAACCTTGGAGCGACGGGATGTGACTGTGCATTTTGAAATGTTACCTCTGATAGTGATTGTAGCAATTTTGTTTTCAACAAGTTTAAAATAGTTAATTACGTTATTAGAGGTCGAGTATGTACAGTTGACTTTCTTGGATTGGTTACCAAATGTAGGAGCCTTTCCTTTATTATAATTCTGTAATGGATCCTTAACAATGGTGTGATCTGTGGTGTCTTGGGATTTGGGATTATCAACATCAATTGATCCTTTCTCGATCAGGTCTTGGATAGTGTTCTTCAATCGATTTAATAGTTTGAGGTTTTATGACCTTTAACGCGGTGAATTCACAAAAGTCATTATCATTCCACCACTTAGGTTTGAATGCACCATGTTCAAATTCTCATAATTCTGGTAAAGTGATCATATTATTCAGGATCGACTTCTTCAGTGTTGATTCAAGGTTCACCTAGTGGGGTATACTCGTGTTTCAGGAAAGGTTGTCTTGGAGGACGTGGTACATTGGATTGAGGTTGGGAAACATTGATGATTTGAACCTTCGTGTCTAGATTTTGAATGTTTTCCAATGATGTGTCGATTACCTGGGTTTGATTTTTCACAGGTGCCCCTTTTAATGAGATCTTTAGCTAGGAATAATTAACTGTCTTAACATCAACAATACCATCATTGGTGACATTTTTTTCATATTCCACCATATATTTTTTTAGCATTATTTTTGGTGGTGCTGGGTTGACAACAAGGAATCCTCTCTTGATCAGGTTTTCTGACATCTAATGCCTCACTCAATTAGTTGTTTAAAATTAGGTGTGAGTTGAAGTTTGATTGTGTAAGCATTATATAGGATACGGTTGTCAATAAACCTGGCTATTAGATCTTGTTATGGGGATTCATAGGGTAACCTATTAGTATTACTTCTCCATCTTTGCAAGAAGTTGGAAAAGGTCTCACCTTCCTTTTGTTTGGTATCGCATAGATCATTGATGTTGACTATGCGTTCAATGTTATGGTGGAAGTGTGCTATGAATGTTTCAGCTAGTTCCTCCCAAGACTAAATGTTATGGGGTAGATGCAATAACCATTCCATTTCTAGACCGACCAAGCTTTGAGGGAATAGTTGCATAAGGTATAATTCATTATGAGTGACCTCTATGAAACTAGTGAAGAACTCTCTGATATATTCTATAGTATTTGTCTTTCCTCTGTACTTGCCAAAATTTGGCACCACAAAGTGTGCAGGGAATGGAGGCATCATAATTGAGTGGTCAAAGGGGTAAGGGTATAAGTCTTTTAAGGTATAAGCCTTGGTTTTCCCTTGATTTCAAATATCTGACACCTCATTTCTCAAGTTTTGAAACTCTTGAATCAAGAGGTCAGTTTGATCTTGAGGGAGGTTTCTGAGGTTGAGTGGTTGTCTATTAGCTAGTAGAGGAGCTTGTTTTATATTTTAGGATCGTGGCACATGTTTGTAACAAAGATCTATCAGGAACTTGGTTATAGATACTAGAAGGTAGGTTTTGTTGAACACGGGGTGGATTCCAATTGGGTTGTTGTTGGAAAAAAGATATAGCTCTTGGAGGTGGTTGACTAAACATAGGACCAATTGAGAAAGATCCTTATTTTTTTAATTGGGTTTGAGAGATTGGTCTTGTTGGAACATTATAAAAGGGGTTTTAGTGACCTTTGCATGCTGAAGATGCAACATGGATGCTTGTAGAGATGGTATCCGAAGGCAATGTTTGAGATGAGATAGCCATGTCAGAAGAGTCGATAGAATTTTGGAAGGTGTTGATCCCTTGAGATGTCATCTCATTTTGGTTAAGTCCCCATATTGAAGAAGAGTCATCCCATGTCAATATTTGGGATGTCATTACTTGTGAGGTTTTAGGCATGGTCATGACTTGAGATACTACAATATTTGGTAGGAGTTGGAAAGTAGTGTCACACTGTCATGAGCTGCCAAAGGGTTCTCAAGCCATATTTTAGAGACATCTAATTGAGAAGGAAGTGTGAATCCTTTTCTTAAAAGAATTGCTAGGTACTTTTGGGGATTACATATGACTATGTTCTCTATAACTAGATATGAATACACATCTTGTTCAACATCTTTCGAGCTCTTCTTCAGTTATATTTTTGGAAAGATTTTGATCCACGAGGTTGGGATGATTCAGGAATGTTTCATAATACATAGAAGGATCAACTTATTCATAGGGATTAATCTATGGTTCTTCCTCCCACGAAGGGAAGGGGTTTATGAAAGATTCCTTTGTTTGTTGTTTGGATCTAGACTTGGTGATGGATCCATGACCGAGAGTATGTATGGGAAGATCCCAAGAGTTACTCATTGAAAGTGTTTGAGTTTGGCTTAAGTTGATGAGTTTTGCAAAATGTGCAAGTGTGTCTTTAGATGAAGTCTTTATAGAGGAAGATGCACCTCTATGGTTTAAGACTTGTTTGAACATTTTAACTCTTTAGCTCTAAGGACGTGCAACCCTTGATGGTGAACTTAATAGAGTTGGTTGTAAAGTTTGTTGAAAACACTTCAAAAAAAGATTTAGATAAATGAAAAAAATGATAACAAACACAATACACACTTCAATCAATAATTCTAAAATCTAACACCAGCTGTATGTTCTCGATTGTTTCCACCGGTCTTTCACAAGAAAAGATACCAAGCAATCTACGTAAGGGAAATTTGATTCAACATGTCTAAAAAAGGTGGCTTACTACTTAACCATGTTCTAGAAAGGATTTTTCTTAGAAATACTTGAGTCTATCTCCCATTACAGAGGCCTCCCACCACTGGTATGTTGGTGTTTTACACAATCTCGAAGGACTACTAGAGGAGGTATCATTCTCAATTTTTTCCTTCATTCACCCCATTAAGGATGAATGCATTTTATTTTTTAGTGGGTTGGATTATTGTGGTGAAAGAAATTGTATCCCACTTTGGGTTGTCCCTCTCACCGGCCTTGCTAAGGCATTTTCTCAGGAGGCGAGCCCTCTAAAGCTTTAATTTAACTAGCATGTTCATGAAAGAAATGAAATTGAAATGAGAAGTAGGTCTAGGAGTCTGATTACTCTTTGAAGGGTAAGAACATATCCCTATTACTTACTCACTTCCAAACATGTTTAAAAAAATTCTTTCCCAGGCCTTTTAATCTAGGGGGATTTGAGCATGTTTGGCATTTTGATTCACTATGAAAGTAAAGAGCATAAGCCCAATGTTTTTATCCACAAACAAAGAGGCTTAAATTTTAGTGTTTGTTCATTCTTTTAGCCTTTCTTTCAATTGATCAATTTTGGCATGTTTGGCATTCTAATTCGTTATGAAGGTGAAGAGCACAGGCCTAATACCAAAATTTATCAAACAATAATAGGCTTTCTAATTAAGCTAGATTTTGAACTTGAAAAGCCACAGTTTAAGCAAAATGCAAAGGGGTCATGCTTACCTTATTCAAAGCTAGCAAAATGCTAGGCGCATTTTTGAATTTTTATTTTTGCATTTTTTGATACTCACCTAGTGACAATCATTCCAGCTCCTAAGCATCCACAATAGCTACCACACATGTTAGTCTGACAAAATATAGACAAAGTGAACGCAATCCCAAAAATGCATACAAACTGATTCAAAGATAAAGTTTAATCATGTAAATTTTGCCTTGTGTGCATTAATAACTTTCATAGAATGTTCAAAAGTTGTAATTTTATAAGTCAAAATAAGGCCTTCGCGAATTGATTAGCACTTGCACATGCCCAAAAAAAAGGAAAAAAAAAAAGCTCCCCACAAAAAAAAATCACCACAAATGAAAAAAACTAATTTAAATAAATAGTCTAACACAATTCTTAAAAAAATTAATCTAAAATTAACCTATTTAAAAAAAATTAATCTAATTAAAAAAAGAAAATCTAATGTAAAAAATTAATCTAAGACTAAACTAATTTAAATTTTTTTTAAAACTAAACAAATTTAAAAAAAAACTAAAAAAAAATATTAATTTCATAAAAATTAAAAAATACTAAACTAAGAACTAATAAAAAACTAAAAACTACCATTAATATTAAAAATTCAAAAACTAACGTTAGTTATAAAAAGAAAGACTAATGCTAGTTAATGTGTCTAAAAAGTTAATTCTTCAAAAAAATTACATAACAAGACGTTTTAAATGTTTTATGTGGATTCACAGTGTTGGTAGGACGAGGCTGCTAGAGTTGAAGGGTGGATTTCCGTTAAAGGTAAATATTCTAAGAGATCCTCCCCTTCTTTTGATATGAATCTTTGGTCCCATAAGAAGGGATCAAAATTTTAGTCCCCTTTCTTTTGTCTGTTGTTCTCCTTTGGTCTATTTGACACAATAGACTGGGGTGTTTTAGTTGGAGTGCCTTCTTTGGAAGTATTTTTTTGTGAGGGGTTTGGGGTGTCTGGGCTTTTGTTTTGGCCAGATTGTTGTTTTCTTTGAACTCTTATAGTTTTACCTTAAGTTCTAGCTTTGTAAAGGGTTTTAGGGCCCCTTCAAAACCTATTGTTACCTTAATAAAAAATAAGAAGTTAAAAAAAAAAACTTATGACAATGAAATGAGACCCTTGTCGAAATAGACACTAATTTGGTAATGGTATATGGATGGTGGTTTTTCTTGGATTGATCACTCGTAGCTTTTCACAATGTAAAGCCTGGCTTTTTTTTCAAGCAAATTGGGTGTTTCCTTTGCAATTCTAGCATTTAAGACACATGATCAGGACTTGTTTTTTTCCACTCAAATTTGGTGTTCTAGAGCTTGTCACCTACCAAACTATGATGAACAAACCCTCAATGCATCCTTTTATGTGGTCAAATGTGACATTCAGACTAGTTTTTGGGTGACTTAGTATGTTGTCACACCAGTTTTATCAATGTACCTACGAACAAACAAACAACAACACACAACACAACCATGATTTGGAATGCAAAATGATTATGTCAATGAGAAATACTCTGATCTGAAAAATAAAACTATTGTCAGATGATTAGAAATCAAAACAGGAAGCCTTCTGACAAATAGACCGAATGGAACAAGTAGTGTGATAACTATGCATGTGAAATAACGTAACACATATGAAAAATAAATAGTCTCGACTATATGGCCGAGATCGGGAATAATGGTTTGGTCGCCTACAAGAACGTTAGTAGTTGTTCTTCACATGGGGTTCACCATAATGTATAAGCTTAAATCTGCACACTTAAGAACGAGAGTTAATAGCACTGATCAACTAACAAAGGAAATCAAACAACTACTAAATATGAGCCTATTAACAACAAAACAAGAAGTAATACTAATCGAAAATAAACATACAAAATAAATGTATGCAAACCAATAACAAAACTCTAGCCTTTTGTTGCTTCTCTTTGATCAATGGAAGTGGTTGCACTCAGTAGCGATATTGACAACACTTCGACTTTGATTCTCTGAGAAAAATGATATTGATTGATTACTTGTGATTATAAATTGATAGAGGTTTGATGCTTGAATTCGTGATGAAAATGTGAGAGATTAAGGTCATTTATATAGAAAATTGGATTAAAATGAGCAGTCAAGATCAATCAGTGAAAATCACGATCGACGGACAAGGATGAAAGAGACTGGAGAAAGAGTTAGCAGGTTTCCAATTTAACTTGAAAAGTAGGGAGTTGAAAATGGAAATAGAAGTTTGATAAATATCCTCATTTTCAAAGAGATAAAACTTCCAAAAATGAGAACTAGAAGGAAATGGAAAGTTTCTGATAATTTTGAAAGATACTTGATTTTCATAAATTAATAATGCTCATAAATGAGATTTTCTTGGATTTTGAAAATTAGAATTGAATTAAAAATTTAATTTTTAGAATATGATGAAATTGATATCAAATGAATCCAAATTAATTCAAAATGAAATTAATGGGAAATTGAGATGACCTTAATTTAATTTGAGAAAATTAAATTAACTTTGGAGGAATAATTAATAAGTTTGAATAATTAAATTCGAACTATAGAAATGGAACTCAATTAACTAATAAAGATTAATTAATTAAGGTTAATTAATTAAATAAAGTTAATTATTTAATTAACTTTAGAAAAATGATTAAACAATTAAGAGATCAGATTATAGAAGAAATATATGATTAATTAACGATTTAAAAACTATAAATTAATAGAGGAATTATTAGTGTATTAAATGTGAACCCACAAGTGTGTCCATTTTTGGGTATCTACATTAAGAGCATTCCCTATAACATGTAAGGTGTTCTACAGGGTGACAATTCCTCTCGATGCCCCAAATGCCTCTAAGTAGAAGAAATGTCCGGCCCCCAACCATAACCTCCCCACCAAAACCTTGAAATTAGAATAAGTCATCTTTACCTCTTACAACAACAAAATGTCTACCCTATAGTCATTAATATACTATCTAATAGAATATTGCTTCAGAGGGCTATTGAGGCCCCTAATATTCCAGGAAAGAAAAAGCATTTCTTACCTTTTTGGCTTAGGTCAAGGGTGAGTTGTCTCCGTGCAAAAATCTCCCTTGAAACATTTTTCTATCTCCTGGACCTTTCAAAAGGTCTTCCCACCTTTGCCTCAGCACCAACATCTACCTTCTTGTTCCTAGTTTTTTTCTTCTGAGTCATCTAGTCATCCTCCTCATCAACTGGCATGCCCAACACCTTAGGTGATAGGATGGGGTCAGGTGTAGCAACTAGGGAGATCACACCAAGTAGGGGGGGCACATCCTAAACCAACCTAGAAACTGATTCACCACAAGGGGAACTTGGTAGAGGTATTGAGGGAGTCAAGGGATGGTGACCCAAAATACCACCTACAGCTGAGGAAACCTTACGTAGCATACCCTTCAGCTTGTCACATGTGTATGCAGTACCAAGCATTATTTCTCCATCTTCGAGTCGAGAAGAAGATGAGGCATCAACTATCAAAATAGGGGGGGTTCCTTGGGTAGAAGACTCTTCATCCAGTCACTTGTGGTGGTATTACCAATTGATATTTCTCCATCTACAAGTCTAGCAGAAGCCGAGGCGTCAACTATCAAAAACCCACAATAGTGGGTTACACTTTTTTTCCTAAACGGACACTAAACTCTACATTTTGAAAAAAAAACTTTCACATTTAGATGCATATTGTCGTTAAACCGTTTGAAATTAGAAGATGAAGTAAATTAGAGTCTTTTAGATTTTTGTCTATATTCTAAATATATTTTTTATTTTTATTTTTTAATTGATTTGAATGGTTTTTTCTTTCTCCCACAAAAACTGGTATGCTGCTGAAAACATCATTTTCAAAGAGTTACATTGTTTTCATAGAGCATAATTTTTTTTTCTAAAATAAATATCAATGTGCTTCTTTCAAATTTAGTTTTGTAACATCCATACAGAGGGCATGCAATTGATTTGATGGAATTGTCACAATTATTTCATATTTTATTAATGTTTGAAGTTGACTAAATTATAATTTTGACATACCTTGACTACATAGCTTATAACTTGTCGTGTATTTGTCCAATTTCATTTTTAGGGAAAATTGTGCATGATAAAGTAATAAATTAATCAAATTCATGCAAACCTATTTAAATACATATAGTACCATACATCATACATGAGAGAATATGATGACTATCATTGTTGACAATTAAATTTAATAAATAATCATATAAGTAGATAATGATTAACTGTGTTCTCTTAAAGGGATTGATAAGCCAATTAAAAGCCTCCTTAAAGTAGTTAATCATAGAAATTCTATACAAATATCAAATATTGAAAGAGTGATCCTTATGCTAACACCTATGTTCCTACAAGAAGAATTATAGGGTATCATAATGAGTGGCTACACCATGATTGATATCTTAGTCCCTCTTAGGCTTAAGTGATATGTCAATGTAGTATCTTTATTGTTGGGTGGTTGTCAATCTATGTAGGGCTAGGGGACAAAAAAAAAGTGATTCATCCAAGTAGTCATACCAAATAACATATTGTTTCTCCATTACTTACATATTGTAGATATTTTATCAAGGGTTTTTTAATAGAATTGTCAAGATTTAAATTTGGAGTGTAAAAAATAGATTCCATTAAAGCTCTAGTGAATATTGTCATTTTTCTTTCTTTGTGAGCATGTCGATATTTTTCTATATTGTTATTATATATTTTTAATATTTATTATTTCATTCTTATATTTCCTAATATTATATTCTTAAATTGTGATATATTACTGTATATAGGGAAAAGGGAAGCGATACAAAAAAATAGGTAAATAACCTCCCTTTTTAATAATTATAAATTCGGAAGGAAAATGCCCCCAATAGCCTCAAGGGGAGAATCAAACACTAAATGGGGAAAATGATCCTTCCCTAAATGATGTTATTGAAGAAGTGGAAATGATGAAGTAATATGATTAAAGTGCTTAATTTGATAAGTTGCAGAAAAATAGAAATTTGAGGTAGAGATAGATTGATATTGAGCAAAAAGTTACATATTTGGAAAGCAAAGCTAAAAAATAACTTGTGAGTAAAATCTGAGTTGAAAGTGGTAGGGACAGACTAAAAATCATCCTATACCTGGGTATAAGACACCAACGACATCCTGTACTAGGAAATTCTAGATGAAATTTTATGAGAAGTTTTGATTGTACCTATACTACCCAATCTCAATCTGATGGCTCCATAACCTATTCTTGAGCACAAAAAAACATGGAAGAATGTTGAACAAAGGGGTCTACCTCAGTCAAACCCCTATTAGGAATCAACCTTGAGATGAAATGAAATAAACGAGAGCGTGTTGTCATGTAGCAGCAGATAGATCTAGAAAGTGAAGTATATCATACCTTGATAATGCAAATGCTTCTTTGAATGAGATCAAATATGTTGATGCAATAACTTTGAATAAAAACAAAAACTCAAAAGGAAATCATGAAAGACAAAACCTCATGGTATAGATGTTGTAATTCTCCAAAAATGACAAATTGAAGAGAAGAGAGAGAAGACTTGAATGAAGCTAGATGGATGCAGATCTCCTTCCTTGATAGAAAAATCCTTTTCTTAGCCTCCAATGGGGAAATAAGCTAGATCTATGGAAGAAAACACCTTGATTTGTTGCGAGGAATGAATTCTTGAATTGCTTGAACTTAATGGCTCTTGATTTGCTTCCTTGAACTTGATAGATTAATTGACAATAATGGTTGCACTTGTGAAATATTGATCATGAAATGCTAACAATAGATCTTGGATTCAAAATAAGGAGATGAAGGGTTTATATACATATCACAACATTTTGAGGATTTAGAACTAAGCAGGCCAATCATGAGACCAAATTTGGGTAAAAAAACCTGAGGGACATGCTACCAATGGTGGTCTATACCTGGGGAAATGAGTCCATATTTGAACCAGGTGCCAGAGGAATAAGGTATGTGTGGGATTTCTAATTACAACTCAATTCGAGGTTGGGGTAGATAACGAAGGACAAAAAAAGGGTTATATGGCCTACTTGAGAAAATAAATTATAGGATTGGATGAAAAAGAGATGAACACACTTAGAAATAAGGGTCATCCTTGAATTAAAGAAATATTGAAAGGAATGGAGGACTTGTATTTAAATTTAGGTATCCTTTAAGTGTTGTATGAGGTCCTACCATAAAATACACTAACGTGGGCCCAAAATAATCCTTAAATTGTACAAAAATTAGGTGCTTACAATTTAGGACTATATTTTAATTACAAATTTAAATATGACATGAATACTTTTAAATCTTATTAAATGATAAAAATGTTGTACTTCTCTTTTTTAATTCACTTATTTTAAGTCACAATTATGAACAAATTGTCTTCATGATCAAACTAGATTATTGTTGACATCAAATAACCCCAAACCTAAACTTATTAGTCAACATTTTGTTGGCAATATGAATATGTTGCATTGTGTTGTCATTGATGTCAAACTTATTTGTGCTGATGACACTTGAGGAGTTGTACACTAATTATTTTTTTTGTTAATGTCCTCATCAATGTTAAAGGGGGAGATTGTTAGCAATATTAGTTTAGTGTTGTCATCAATGTTAACCTCATGTGATTGGATATCTAACTAATGCATGGTGATTGATGGAGGTTCAGAAATAAGTGTTCAAATATCATTATGATCCTTGGTGATGATATTGAGTGAGTTCATGGTGTATTTGGAAGGTGATATTATTTGAAGCTTGAATATTCAAGAAAGAGTATTTGAAGTCTATATGTGAGAATCATTTGTATTCCTCTACATTTGATATAATGGCTTGTGGTTTTTCATTTAATGTCTATGTGATATGGATATAATGTCTACGTTCTATGGATATTTCACTATTATATTTCAGGTCCTCAAAAGTTCATTTGGTGTGGTTGATAGTTCCAATTTTCTGATAGTGAGGTTTTTTTGTCAAGATTAGTTTGAAGAATGCTCTGCATTGCTACATATTGTTGTTCGTAGTTGTGAAACTAGGAGGGAATGTTCAAGATATTTGTGCAATGTTCCTCTTCAAAGTTCAAGTTTATATTTTTGTTGCAATAGAAGTTGTGATATTTTTTTCTTGGTGTTATTATATGTGTTGATCTCTAGCCAACCTAGTTGGTTTATCTTGGTTGAATTATATTCCTTTGGTTTTGATATGTATTGGAGGTTGAGTTTAAATATTTTTATGGATCTCACCATGTAGTGTGAAGATCCACATTGATTTATTTGTGTTGGATATTATTTTGGGTTGACTAGTTAACATGCTACATTGTTTATCTACATATTATGTTTTATGTCGATTTTGGAGATTTTGTTTTTGCATGTGATTTGTTTGGAATAAATTAGGAAGATATGATATAATGTACTTGGTCCCCCTTTATCTCTTTAAGTGGACCTCATTTAAAGAAACTTCTTATGGTGGTAGAATTTTCTTAAAATATGAGTATTATGTATGTGTTTGAACTACTTCAGGGTTTTGATGAATAATTTGATATATATAGATGGATGAATGTGCGAATTGGTTTGTGGATTGATTATGAATGACATGGAAGCATATGTGGTCAATAAGAAGTAAAAAGATCAGTTTGTGACATGCTTTCATGTTCATATCTTTTAGTTATATAGAGTTTTGAGGAAACAAATGTGTGTCTATTTTGTTTTTCATGGAGTTGGTCACTTGACATAGTGGTTCAAGAACATTTTCATGTTCAAGAGATCTATTCATTTAAATTCATATTGTCTATGTTCCTACTAGAAGATGATGAATCCTTTTGGAAGCTTATATAGATCTGTATATTTCTCGGAAGCAATGATCTTCAACCCGCAAGTCCTTTTTGTATCTTTCCCTAGAATCATATGTCTTAATTGCACATCTATTGTATCTTTCCCTAAGGTTTTGCACCTTAGCCTGCAAGTCAAATAAGGAGCCGTAGGATACCTTTCCCTTGATATATTATATTCAATATTCATGTAGTGATGTGATTATCACCATTGTGTGTCCTATATTTGGTTTTGTATGTGAAAATATGGTATTTGTGTGTATTTTGTTTATCTCTTTATATTTATTTGATGTTTATTTTGTTAAAGATAATTGGTAGATTTTGTGATTAAATTTTTTTAAGGAATTACTTAAGGATAATTCACAACCCCTCTCAGTATTGAGGTGTGCTCAAGAATTAGTATTAGAGAAAGGTTCCTCTAGGGGAAGCTTAAATACTTGAGGAAGGTCTATGATTTCATGTAAAGAAGGTCACAAAGTATCAAAGTTTGATAGTACAAATTATTCTTTTTGGAAGATTTGGATGGAATGTCTTTTGGACTCTATGTTGGTTGGAATATGGGAAGCTATTAAGATTGGATACACTCATCCTACCAGTACTCCTTCTACTTTGAATGAGATTAGGCTATGTGAGAACAATGGAAAGGAAAGAAATGCATTATCAATGGATTAAGTGATCTATAGTTGTTGAAGGTCATATGTCCTATAAGAATGCAAAATAAGTTTGGGAAAACCTAAGAAACATCTATGAATGAGATGTGAAGTTCAAGCATGTGAAGATGAAAAACCCATTTAGTACAAATATGAGAATCTAAGGATGTATGAAGATCAGAACATTGAAAGTTATCTACACTAAGTGAATGAAGTGATAAATAGAATTGCGAGCATTGACAAATAATGGAGGAAAATGAAGTTGTGAGAAAAGTAAAGAGAACACTTCCAAGATCCTATAGACCTAAGTTATATTCTATTGAGGAAAGTCATAATATGGACACATATACTTTGGATCAAATCTATTGAGAAATATTTGTCTTTGAGATGTCGGAATAAAGATAATATCAAGAAAGAATCTACATTCAAAGCCAGTAAGAATATTGTAGATGTACAAGAAACAAACAATGATGGAAATGATAAGAAGAAAAATTTATGAGAAGACTAAATAAAGGGTCTATAAAATACAAAGGTAATTTACCCTTTAAATTTTTCAATTGTGGAAGAATTGGTCACTATGCTACTAGATTTACTTTTGAAGAAGATAACTATAGAAGGCTTGATGATGATAACAACAGAAGGGATGATAGAAAAAAGAAAGAGAAGATGACAAGATAGGTATAAGAAGAGTTTCTATTCAAAATATACTCACTCATTAAAATATGAATAGTGTGATGATTCAAATGATAAGACAATATGTTTAGCCATAAAGGAAGAAGGTAGTGAGAAGTATGTTACTTTGCATGTTGAAGAAGACAATGGAAGATCAATGATTGTGTGGGAAACTCTACATGAAAAAGAAGGACCAAAATATTGGGTGATTGATTTTGGATGCTCAAATCATATGACAAACAATAGAAGGGAGTTCCAATTAATCATATTTACACAATCCATTTGAGTATTACACAAATAGATTTTTGGTTTTTTATTGTGTATTTGTTTTTAGTATCAACATTTTGGATCATGCTCTGTGATTTATCATCAGGATGAAAGAGTATGAAGAGGAAAATATATTAAATAAGGATGGAACTAACAATTAATGATTAGCTATGCTGAGCTGGATGATCACGATGATGAGGAGAGTTAGTTATAATGATCTATGGTTATGAAAATTTAAGATGAAGATCTATGGCAAGATCTAAGCAGCAAAAAGAGATGGAACAAGTTTCAAGAAAAGTTCAAGTTCCTAGGTGAAAAGGAAACATGTTACCAAGATCTAATCTCAAGGTATGATGAAATGAATGGTCAAGATTGATAAAAGGAAAACATAATAGATGAAATTAAGAGGAAAATTTTTTCTATATAAAGGATGATATTGTATGGACAAATGGTTGGCAAACTGAATAGTTGAAGGTTTACTACCTATTGCATAGAAGAAGGAACATAGAGATTTTGAGTGGAAAAACAATGATTTGATGAAGTGTTGATGCCAGTGGATGATGAAGAATTGAAGAGCGAAAAAAGGATCTATATCTACAAGTCAATTTTATTACTGTTGCATATTAGCATTTGTAAGAGATAAATCTCTTAACAGTCTTATTATAAATCTTTAAGAAAGATGACATTCTAAAGAGTGTTTCAAGTCCTCTAACAAGGCCACTCCTAACATGGTGAAGATCCTAATAGATCTAAGGTAAATCCCTTAATCGGGTCACACCTAACATTGTGTTTCATAATCTTTAACCAGATTGGCTCTTAACTGGGTGTACTTTAGAAGAGTATTTTTCTTAGTGGGTGACAATTCCCATAGTGGTTTTTCTCATAACTGGGTTTCTAAGTTAAATATTGATGTTACACATTATGAATGATTTGTGTGAATGATTTACTGATTGATATAGTTTATTTATTGTTGTCAATAAATAGAGAATTGTGTTGTTACCGAGCTACTCCCAAGTTAATCAGAGAAAAGTATTTTAAGGTATTTGAGATCAAGATTACTGATTCACCCCCCCTCTCTGTAATCCAAAAATTGGTATCATAGCTAAGTACTCTAAAGAGATAAGTTTAAAGACTTGAGTAAAAGATCCAAGATGTATAGGAGAGAAGTACCTAAGCTGAACAAGGAAAGTTTCTCAACATAGAAAAGCAAAATGTGATTGTATATGTCTGGGATTGGAGATTTTGCACTGTACCTGATTGATAATGAATACACACCACCACCTACTAGACCTTTGACAATTGATCAGATGAAAGAAAGGCAGGAACACAACTTGGTTATGATAGAGATTGCTTCTTCCCTCTTCGATGTTGAATTCAATGAAATTATCGATTGTGTCAATTCAAAAGAGATGTGGGTTAGGCTTACACTTATATATGGAGGAGATCAACATGTACAAAAAGCTAAGGTTGACATTTTGAGAGGAAGACATGATGAGATGAGGATGAAAGATGAAGAGAACATCACACAATGAAATAGCCAAATCAAGGAAGTTGTTAGTGCCATCAGAGGTGCTGGTGGATCATTGAATAATGAAGAAGTGGCAAGTAAAATCTTGAGAACTATTTCTTCTAAGTATGCTATTAGAGCATCTACAATTTAGGAATTGAGATCTATACCAAACAATATTGTTATTCTTGAAGCCCTAATCGGTAAGTCGACTGCATTTGAGTTAATTAATTATGATAATAGTCTACCGACTATTGAGACATCCTTCAAGCCATATGTGAGCATTGGAACATCAAGAAGAGAAAGAGAAAGTCACAGTAATTCATATGGAAATGTGTATGACAATATTTTGACCAAAGAGAAAGAGAAAGAGGAACTTGAACCACGTTTGGCTAACCGACTACCTAGAGGCAAAGGAAAGTATAAAGGTAAGTTACCATTGAAATGTTTTAATTGTAATAAGATTGGATACATTGCATCTAGATGTCCCGAAAATGACAAAAATGATAAGAATTATAAAAGAGACAGCCAACATCGAAGATTCATATATTTTAAAGACAAAGGAAACAAGTCTTGCTACCTAGCTGAGGAAGGTGTAACTAATGATGAATCTTATGATATCGATGAAGGATATAAAGTTGTCTTTGTTGTAGTAAAAGAAGAATTCGATGAAGAAAAGTATGAAGATGAAAAATAACTTGTTTCTCATGTAAGTAAACTAGACCCTTGGATTATTTATAGTGGTTTTTTACATCATATGACTAGTGATATTGATAATTTTGAGAACCTAGAAGAGTATGATGGAGGATTTGTCAGATTTTGCAATGATGGTACATGCCCTATGAAAGGTAAATGATCTATTGTGTTAAATGAGAAGATGAAGTGTAATGATGCATATTGGGTTAGAGGACTGAACTATAATCGGTTGAGTGTTGCACAATTAAACAATACTAGCCATCGACTAGAATTTTAGAATAGAAGAGTTAAAATCTATGGTGTTGATGGAGATATAATTGGAACAGGAGGACAATCAAGAGGTAATTTATCTTGATACTGATGCAAAGAGTTGTTTATTTGCTAAAATTGAAGATGTATGGTATGACATAAGAGACTGTGTCAAGTAAATGTTGATAACTTGATCAAGGTGAGTAAGAAGAGTAGAGTCAGAGGACTACCGAGATTAAGCAAACCTGATAAAGCTATGTGTAAAGAATGTCAAGTTGGTAAGATGACCAAGTCAAGTTTTCTAAGTAAATCTTATTCTACAAATGGTATTTTGGAATTAGTTCACACTGACCTTTGTGGTCCTATGAAATTTTAAAGCTATTATGGAGTATGATACTTTATTTTGTTTGTTGATGGTTATTCAAGAATGTTGTATGTTATGCTTTTATAAAAAAATTTGATGCATTTCAAATGTTCAAGTGGTATAAGGATAGAGTTGAAAAAGAAATAGGTAAACAACTGAAGTGTTTGAGATCTGATATAGGAGGTGAATTTATCTCTAATGAATGTATCATCTTCTGTAATGAGCATGGAATTAAAAGACAAATGTGTGCACTGAGGAATCCACAATAGAATGGGATAGCTGAGAGAAGAAACATATCTATTGTTGACTGTGCTAGAACTTTATTGATTGATAAAAAGATTCAACAAACATTCTGGAGAGAAGCTATAAGTACTGCAGTTTACGCTCTTAACCAAATACAGTTGAAGAAAGGTACAAACAAGACACCCTATGAACTACGGTTTGGACACACACTGAATGTAAGTTATTTCAAAATCTTTGGAAGTAGGTGTTATATATTGAAAGATTCTAGAAATTGAAAGTTTGATTCTAAAGGTGATGAAGGAATATTTCTTGGTTACTCATCAAAGAAAAAAGAATATAAATGTTTAATCAAGGATTCCAACAAAATAGTTGAAAATGCAAATGTAAGAGTTGATGAATTTGTAAAAAAGAATGAAGAGGATAGAAAAAAGGAACCTGAGGATTATACCATATTTTTTTATGTACAAGATGGTAATTTGGTTAATACAACCATGTAGCAACATGAAGGAACTGATGAACAAGATGAGACTCCACCAAGAGATGAAAATACTGATGAATAAGATACTAAACTTGTATTAGCAAAGTATATGAGAAGATACCACTCACCGAGAAAAATTATTGGAGACAAAAATGCAGGAGTCATGACAAGAAGTAAGTTAAGAGATAACACATGTTTAATTTTTAAATTTGAGCTTAGATTAGTAAAGGATGCACTAGAGAATGAAGATTGGATGAATGCTATGAAAGAATAAATTGATCAAATTGAAAAGAATAACACATGGTCACTGGTATCGAAACCAAAAGATAAGAATGTGATTAGAATGAAGTGGATTTTTAGAAATAAACTCAATGAGGGAGATTGTTACCATAACTAATAATAATGTTGAAGATTGATTATCTAATGGAGTTGATGATGAAGTTCGACCAAAATCATAGGTATACATGATGATAGAAGAAATGTTAGATCGGTTATTGTCTTGTCATTGATGTCAAGCAATTGATTTATTATTTATATTATGTTTCCATATCATTTAGTAATGATATAAGATGAATGAGTTAAGGAGAAGAAGAAATGAGAAGTGAAGAAGTTGTAGAACTTAAATGGGAAACTGATATAAATTAGACAATGATTAAATTATGTTTATATAATTTTTTTCTACCTAACATATGATTATGTTAAGTCGGTAAAGCATGGAGATGAAGATTTGACAATTTGGTAAGTTAAGTTGTTTTGGTTACTGAGATGGAAAAGTCACTCGGTAAGGTAAAGAGAAAAAGATAGGTCACTTAGTAAAGGGAAAAAAACTCAAGACACTAAACAATAGAGAGGTTTAGGCATCGAGTAGTTAACTAAAATTCAAAGGAAGAACATCAAGAAAGGAAAAGATATTAAATAAGGATGGAATTGACATTTAGTGATTAGCTATGCTGAACTGGATGATCATGATGATGAGGAGAGTTAGTTACAATGATCTACAATTATGAAAATTCAAGATGCAGATCTATGGAAAGATCTAAGCAACAAAAAGAGATGGAACAAGTTTCAAGAAAAGTTCAAGTTCCTAGGTGAAAAGGAAATGTGTTACCAAGATCTTATTTCAAGGTATAATGAAATGAACGGTCAAGATTGATTAAAGGAAAATGTAATAGATGAGATCCGGAGGAAAAAATTATCTATATAAAGGATGACCTTGTATGGACAAATGGTTGGCAAACTGAATAGTTGAAGGGTTATCGACTATTGCAAAGAAGAAGGAATAGAGAGATTTTGGGCGGGAAAATAGTGATTTGATGAAGTATTGATGTTAGTGGATGATGAAGAATTGAAGAGAAGATTGAAGAGCAAACAAAGGATCTAATTGAGAAAAGATAGTTGCACATCTATAGGTCAATTTTATTATTGTTCCTTATTAGTATTTGTAACAAAGAAATCTCTTAACAAAGTGGACTTAACAGTCTTATTGTAAATCCTTTAGAAAGGTGACATTCTAAAGAGTGTTTAAAGCCCTATAACAAGGCCACTCCTAACAAGGTGAAGACCCTAACAAATCTGAGCTAAATCCCTTACTCGGCTCACACCTAACAGTTTTTTTTGTAATCTTTAACTGGATTGGCTCTTAACCAAGCATACTTTAGAAGAGTATTTTTCTTAGTGGGTGACAATTCCCACAGTGGTTTTTCCCATAACTGGGTTTCCATGTTAAATATTGATGCTACACATTGTGAATGATTTACTGATTCATATAGTTTATTTACTATTGTCAGTAAATAGAGAACTATGCTTTTATCGAGCTACTACCGAGTTAATTAGAGAAAAATATTTTAAGGTATTTGTGATCAGGATTACTGATTCACCCCCCTCTCTATAATCCAACACTAACAACTATTGTTGATCTTAGATTTGAACACCATATTTAAATCTAAAAGAGATTTGGACGGTATGAAGTTACATGAATAGGGAATTGATGTAGTAATGCATCTTGAAGGTAAATTAAGACGTGCACTAGCTAAGTTGAATGAATTTTAAGAAAAATACAAAAAGGTTGAAGAAAACGTTATCCATCTAAAGAAGCAGATTGAAGAAGGAAAAAAACACTAAAAATCTTGAGACAAAGTTGTAAATAAAATCCAAAGAATGCTTAAATAGTGTACAAGTTTCCATTTGAAGATGGAATTGATGGAAGAAAAAGAAAAAAGAAAACGTAGTGGTTGTGCATTTCTTAAGACTAGAATTTAAATGTTGAAAAAGGAATTGAAATATGTGAAGGTGAAAATTGAAAGAACCTAAAACTTAAAGGAAACAGTGACCTACTTGATGAGATTTTTGGTTTTTTGAAACCATCTAGGGACAAAGGTGGACTTGGCTTTAACAAAGGAGAAAGCTCTAAGACTCCAAATAGAGATGACAAGGGAAAGGAAAAAGTTAAGGATTAATCCAAAGAGGATAAAGAAGATTAAAAAAGGTTTCACTCCTATCTAAAGCATGAATAACTTTAGAAGACCTACTCATACTCAAACTAGGTAAGTGGTGCACAACAAGGTCCTACCTATTTCAATTGCAACAAATTGAGGGATATTGATAGGTTTTGCAGAAGAAGGAACAAGAGGTCTCGTATTTTAGAAAAGAGGCATCTTTATGTTAATGAGTAAAGAGAGAAGATGAAGAAGACACATGTAAAGAAATTAGGGGAGAATGTAGAAGAAAAATAAGTAGATGCATTTGTAACCCTTGTTGGTGCATATAATTCCTCTAGAAACTAAATAGAAAGATCGGTATAAGGTGGATGTTTGGTGTTAGATCTTAAGAACCCCCTAATAAGTTGAATTCTAAATAGTTTTCAACCTAGAAATTTTTTTGAAGGCATTACCAGAGTAGTTTAGGTCTCTTCTCTAATGTTTTTGTGGTCATAGGCTAAGTAAAGTAGCAAGTTTAAGTGCATCTTCAATGGTAATAAGAAATTAATTTGCTCAATTCTAAAGTGTCCGCTAGAAGGGGATATATTGGTGTTTCAGACTCATTTTTTTTACTTTCTATCTTGCAATTTTGAGATCTTATTGTACAAAATGTGTTTTCAATGTCCTTTCATTTTGCATGCCCTATTGATTATTGTGTTCTATGAATTTCTTATTTTAGAGATTTTTTCCTATCTTCTGTCATTATGGCTACATATATTATAATACAGGCTAATTTAAAGCCATGACCAACATTGACACTATATCCCTATGTGGTAATAGAGATATATAAGGAAGGTGATTTTTTCAATGTATCTATGGATGTGGTATATGTAGATGTCTAAGATTACATTAAATCACCCTAAGTGGAGATTATTCATATAAAATTCAATGATGTGTTGAAGGAGATAATTAAGGAATATGACTTAACATCATAAAGACAAGAGTATTGCCACATTCCAAAGCTTGGTCTCATCATATGGAAAGAATTTCCTAATTTTAGCTATGAGAATCATACGATTTTAATCATTTTAAGAATAATTAATGGATACATAATGCATCTTGAATAGATACATAAAATAACAAGGATACAATTAGGGTTTTAACATGACTATGCTCCTTCAAAACTCTTCCAACATTGTTGGCTATAAGGAATAATGTGGTTAAGAAGATTATCAGTGCTAAGTCTAATAAAAGGGAAATGACTATGGATGACATAATTAATCTGGGAGTTAAATAAACTACTATGGGGTTGACATATAAAATATACTACCAAAATCATGAGGTTTTTTCCACTACAAAAAATATTTATACAACACATCAAATGGTGGTTGCTAGAGAAATATTTGACTCGTGCAAGCTCCTTTACCAATAGTTTCTAGAAAATTTGAATAGAAAAAAGGAGGTAACATATTATTTCAAGTATGGTTCTTTGATTATTTTTCTTGCATTAATGTTCATGAATGAAGTTCTTGGTGAGAAAGATAGGGTTTATGATAAATCTTCCCTAGTTGCAATTCAAAATATATGAGACATTAGGAGCGCAAGTAGGGACAAAGATACATATGAAAATCTATTTTGGGGATGGTTTAAGACCTTTTAAGAGAAGATGCAATAAAGATATGGGATCCCTAGATACTTGGTTAAAAAAATATAAAGATGATATTAAATTTCTAGTCGGTAGAGACAACTATTACATTGAGGTAGTCCAACCTAGGGTTGAATGGGTAGTAGAGTTACCTATGATGAAATCAATGTAAAAGATGTAGAGAGAAACGTCAATATGTTACTACAACAACCTATCAAGATCTAAATAAAAAGAGGTTTGGTACAATAGTGGAAATCCTAAAGAAAATGATTTTGAAAAGATTAGAATAGGACCAAAATAAGAGAATAGATAATTTATACAATAAGTTGGGAATGTGTCTAGTCTTAGAAACCTTTTTTATTTCTCCCCTAGAATAAGGTATTTCCAATACCCCACATCGAAGTACAAGGTTAGATTCTACTTGTCCATTGATAAAAATTGGTTCCTCCATAACCCCTATAAGAGCTTCAGTTAGTGAATAGAGAAGAAATAGGAAAAAACATAAGGCTGCAAGAGAAAATACTAGTTCAGAGCATGATGTTGAAGATGTGGAAAATAGTACTACCAAAGAAGAAATAGAAAAGGAACAATTTTGAATACAAAAGAGAGAAAAATAATAGAGAAAGATGATGATGAAGAGGAGGAAGAATAAGAGGACTATCCTATTGAGAGGAGGAAAAGAAACAAAGTTTCTTTGGTAGAGTAAATAGAAAAAGAGGAATTTGAAAAGAAGAAGAGAGATAAGGGAAACACGAAGAGTACTTGTTGGTGAAGAGTATCAACCTATAAATATAAAAAATTTGGTAAATGCAATAAGTAAGTATAATAGATTGGAGATGGTTATTGATTATATGAAGATGTTCCTTCAAAATAAAAAATAACAATATAAAAGGCTATTATTTTCCATATGATGACTTAAATAATCTAGGGTTAGATGATATTCAAGATAAATTGACTAAGGAATTGTTGTAAGCCATGATTAAAAAAAGAAAGGATGGTTTTATCAAGGAATATAACCTCAAGACATATGCTAGACTTTAAGGAATAATTCTTCAAGTGATAAGCATTAGACTCCAGATGAAGGAAAGAGTAAACACCATCATGGGCGAGGATTCAAATGATTTTCAAAGAATGGTGAAACACATTAAAGAGATGACTATTAAAGTTACAACTTAATTGAAGAAAACATATGATGTTTTAGTGGATACCTCCACTTCAAAGGTTAATGCACATGTTAATAGTGTATAAAGAGTTGTTTCAAAGGAGTTTCTAAATGTACATATCAATGGTGTTGAAGTTTTGGTTGATGCAAATGACTTAAAGAAGACTATATCTTCTCCTCCATAGAAGATATGAATTGGTCAAAATCAAGACCAACTTTGAAATTGAAAGCTCTTTTTTACAAAAAAAAACACAAAAATAGAAACCAAATTTGTAGGTATACCCCATTGAACTAGTGAATCATAGACATAGGACTAGTGAACCTGTAAAATAGATAATAGTGAGCAAAAGTGTAGAAAGAAAATGCAAAGGTGAAAGAATACAATGCAAATGTGTAGGAATAAGTTACATATGCATATGAATAGCTCACAGATGTGTAAAAAAACAAGACTTTTCAAAAATAGAGATAAAATGCAAAAAAGAAAAGAAAAGCATATGCGTAGGTGTAAGCAACAAATACACAGTTTTGGTGACTCCAACAATTTTGGACCCACGACTTCATAAAAATACTTCTAAGAAGAGAAATAATATTAGTAAAGGGATTAGTCTCCCAACATACATTCCAAAATGATAATGGTGGATATTGGACAACCTAACATGTGAACCCACTATGCCCAACCATACGCCCTAAGTACACAAAGTAAATCGACATCATCTAATAGAGAAGTTCCTCAATAATTCAAAAACATGAAATAAAAAACATGTTGGAAAAATGGTCAGCGCTCCCCTCTAATTCATGACAAGGGACTAAATGCCTTATGTTGATTCTACAAGTCTAGTGGTTGTTTTGGGAATTTATACGTCAATCTTTTGGTTCAATGAAAATCACACTTGTAACAAGTGGTATCAGAGCTTGGTCACAGGTTCAAATCCCCTTTGGTAACACTGAGGGGGAGATTGTTGGAAAAATGGTTAGTGCTCCCCTCAAGATTCATGATAAGGGACTAACAGCCTCATGTAGATTATATAAGTCTAGTGGTTGTATCATGCATTGATAGTTCAATCTTTTGGTGCAACGACAATCACACTTATAACAAAACTAAAACAATATAATATGAACTCAAAAGAAACTTGACTCCATTCTCCTACTAACTTCTAAGATCTTTCATTTAAAATATTGGTTCTCTTAGTTTTATAACCACATGTGCAAGAGGCTATGAGAGAATGGTGATTGGTTGATTGATACCAAACTATGAAAATGGTTGTGTGAAGACAATGCTATGGTAAGATGATAGCTATGGGCTCTCAAATACCACAAGTATCAAAAGCCCACAAGTCCTCAAAAAGCTAAAGTTCACAAAAGTATTAGTTAGGGTCACATGTGAGGAGAAAGTATTGTTTTATAGAAGTATCATGAAAATCAAGGGCTAGGATCAAGATGTGCTAGGTTAGTGGCTATGATTGAAGAGTGGATGAGAAGCTATTGAGGATAAAGTTGATTAAGAGGCATTAGGAAATGAGTGGACGAGGTGGAGTGGTAGGTAGAGAATATTGACTTTTCATAATACCTATACATGTGAAGGTGGGAGAGTCAAATGAAGAGACACACACCATTTATCACAAGCTCAAAATTTATGGAGTTGATCCATGTGATTGAACATGATTAATGGAGATCAAAAGAAAAAGGTTTGATGAATTTATAAAATATAAAAGGTATTTGTTCCATAAATAGGAGAAAAGGGAGATGGAAAATGGATAATTAATTGAATGAAAATTTAATTAATTATAAGATAGAAAAGACTTAGTGAATTAGACAAATAAATAGAAATGTTTATTTAATAATAGTAGAAGAAGCTAATTGATTAAAAAAAAGATATATAATATTTATTTAATAAATAGATAAATTTTTAATTTCACGAGGTCATTTTTAGGTGTCTACAGAAGTAGATAAAATGATGTAAAGAATGGTAGTGAAGGAGAGAAAAAAGATAGAGAGTGAAGATAAGGTGAAGTGAGAAGTGAAAATAAGTTATCTTTTTTCTTTCTTCTTTACTTCTCTTCAAAAGTCTAAGCTCCCAAAATGCTACTTGCAAAACATGAAAAATAAAAAAGTTGTTAAGTCAATGTTGATGAATGTGTTCAAATAAGAATGTGCATAAGATCAATAAGGTATTTTTTTTCTAAGTATCGATGAAATTGTGTCATATAAGGAGGCATAAGAAGAACCTTTAAAAAAAATAAAAATGATGAAGTTAAATTTAATATTATAAAATGATATTTGATAGTTTTTTAACCAATCTCTAAACAAGAAACCAATTGGTTGTCAATAGTCTATAGAGTGAACTCTAATAATTACATTGATAATTATGAATCCAAACTTGTCACCCAAGATTATGATAAAATTGAAGGTGAAAATTTAGAATAAATTTTTGCACCTATGGAAAAAATGACTATAATTAGATTGTGGTTTTGTTTTACAACACAATTTGGTATTCCTTAAATAACTACTCTAGACTACTTTTTTGAAGGATTGTCATAGATATATGAAATTTTGTACTCTTAAGTCCAAAATTGGATTGGTGTCTAGCTCTTGCCTTTCACACCCTAGTCCTATGATCTCAATATGAAAAATATGGCATACACCAAATAAGATACCACAAAGAATATCCATAAATTAGAGATAAATTGCTCTTTACCAATGCAAGGTTTTCACCAAAAAATTACATTACACGCACACGGTTTCCAAGTGAAATGCTCGGATCCCATTTTTATATTTTTAAGTCTAGTAAAACATAATAAACATAATAATAATAATAATAATAATAATACTAATAATAGTAGTAATAGTAATAATAGTAATAGTAATAATAATAATAATATTAATAATAATAATAGTAATAATAATAATAGTAGTAATAATAATAATAATAATAATAATAATAATAATAATAATAATAATAATAATAATAATAATGCAGAGAGGTGGAAAGGAGTGTGGTCGCATGATCGCAAGAGAGGAGAGAGAAGCCTTGCGATCATGTGACAAGGCATTGAGAAAGCCTATGGTAGAAAGAAGTATGGTGAACAGGGAAGATTAAAAATTGCCCTGCTGGCATCCACGTCCTTCAACATACTGGACTCTCATTCGTGGAGCATTTGCAACATGATGGACTTATCCCAGTCAATGTCTTTGGTGTCTTCGCTGTATTGCTCGAAATATGTAATATTTATGTATTTATATATCCTCGGATATATGCATGTATATAACTATGATCCCGGGGTTTCTTACTGGTTCTTCCACGGGGGAATTATTGAACCAAATTAATAAAATATGGTGGTTACACCACTTTTTCTTAAAATAAATAAATAATAATAATAATAATAATAATAATAATAATAATAATAATTAATAATTTTGGATTGTGAATGAATTCCCTCATTGTTGTAAGGATTGGCAACTAATTTTTTTCTCTTCTTATGCATGCGTCTAGTCACTAAAATATTTCTTCAAATATTTGGTAATCCTTTTCCATGCTTTATTTAGTGTTTCAATTTAGCTCACTTTATTCTTTATTGTTGAATTGATAATTCTTCTCCACATGAAATTATTTACTTTGAGGTGGTTATACAAAATTATTTTGAATTTCTAGTCTTGTGTAGTGTAGATTTTGTTCTCTATCATGTTCGTAGCGAACCCCTTATAGAATGTATATGGGATTAGATAGTGAATAATGTATTAGTTCTTAGTTTTTGTGTTGACTAGAATCATGTCCAAATAAAATTTATTTCTCCTTTTGAAATGTTAATGGATGAATTTGATAAATTAGAGAAATACATTGCATGAATGTGGGTCTTTTGGCTTGTGATTTTCCAATATTTATTTTCAAGTTTGATTGGAGTAATGTGTGATTGAATGTCTATATGAGAGTTTGTGGTTCTATGTCTTTTGAGCTTGAGATTGAGTCATGGAAAAAATCATGTGCATTGTGCTTGACTCTATTTTCTAGTAGATGGTTGGGTGTGATTTAGTCCACCAATTGTGTTTTTGCATGTGTGACTCTAAGATACTACTTTTCTATGGTCTTGAGACCATGTTTCCTAATGCATTGACATTAGCTAAGTATTTGATTGCGATGTTGTCGGCACCAAAATCCATGTTATTTGTTAGTTTATTGTAAGCACTTACAATTTAGGTCCTTAGTTAGGTGCTATTTTAGTGTCCAAGGATTTTGTGCCCATTATGCTTTAATAGACCCTAATTTCATGCACATTTTTTGAATCCTTATATCAACATTGACCACTGATCAAAATTTGATCCCTTTTTGCCTCGTGAAGGGTGACCCAAAATGTATGAGGTGATTTTTTTATGACTTGTACATTGGGAGGTGCCCCTTAAATGCTAATTTTGGCTCAAATTTGAGTTGGAGGTCAATATTTTCATTTTGAGTGGGATTTTAAATCCTTAGTTAACCTCCATTGAATTTTGTGTCATTTCAATCTCAAGGTTAATTCCTATATAGGGGTTTGACTAAGGTGAACCCCTTTATTTCAACATTTTCCCCATCTTTTGTGTGTAGGAGATAGGTCGCAAAGCTTTAGATCCAAATTTGAGAAGGCGTAATAGTCTGCTTCAGATCTTGGGTTTCTTCATCCATTTTTGGTAGAGAAAGGGAAAATCCAACAAGAAAGGGAGAGGCTAGTTGCCGCCTATTGCCTTGGTTTCCCCTGACAAACATAATTCGCTAATTTTTTTATGTAGGTCAATGGATTTAGTTGCTTCTCAGATCTAGTTCCAGAATTGTCATATTATTCTATTCGTTGTTTATATACACATATTTTTCCTCCTTGTATCCTACTAGCTTCATTTCTTATTCCGAATTTAATCAATCAATTCTACCCTTAGGGAAGGGAGAAGAACTTACACCCATTCAATGCTTGGTTCCATCTTAAGTCTAGAAGGTACTTTCCCCTTCCTTATGTAACAAAAGAAAAGATGAAATTTGGGATGTGGTGTTTCCTATTTTGTTTGATCATCCTAGTGAATTCTCATTCCATCTCCTCCATTCATTCATTTTTCTTTGTTATAGTTATAATGAAGGTGCACTAATGTCATTATGGATATGACTCGCATAAATACACTTATGCATGACATTGTTAGGAAATAATGATCATACAAAATTATATTTAATATATTTCCTACATAACCCATGATAGACAAGTTATTTATACAAGATTACAAAATCATGATAATGTAAAGTTCAAATAAACATGTAACAAGATAATACAAAATACAACCCAAAAAAACCCTCCTTAGAGAAAAACCAAGCCTTGAAAAGAATCCATAATCCACTGTATTTTCATCCATTTAAAGGAATACAAAGAAATTATAGAGTTGCAATGAACACATCCAAAATATTAATCTCTATTGCATTCCTATGTCTCCAGGCATGTATCCATACATCCCATCTCATGCTTCACAAATACAACCTTCAAAAAGACTTAATAATGACAACCTACTCAATCAGCCAACCCAAACCACTAACATGTGTTTCCTTTTATATAGGTAATCTCACACAAAATACAACTAGTACAAAGTAAAACTATGTGAACATAGTACCATTGATCCATCATTTAATATTAGGTACTAATTTTATTCTTTATTAAATATTTTTCCCTATATTAAATAAATAATATCATATCTCGATGTGACACTTGCATCAAATATAATCTCAATGTTACAATACAACACATAAAGTGGTCCCAAGAATGTTCGCCTCTAATGATGCACATCCATCTTTCCTTGGTGAAATACACACACACACACACACACAATAATATAACATTACAAACATTATGCAAGGAGCACAACACTTTATCCCAATAGACATAGGATATGGTTACACAATGGTGTGCTAGTAAGTGCATTGATACACATTATTTATATTTATTATATTATAATTATCTATATATCCTTTTTTGAGTTTCTAGTTAAGTTTGGCCTTGTGACTATAGGAGTTCTCTTGGGTGAGTTATAGATGTTTCTATAGTAAGGCTATAAGATGATGTAGTTTTGGAAGGAGTAATTGGCTATCATGTGCGTTCTATTTTAATAGTGCTTAGTGTTTTTCACCTTTTCAAACATGTTTCATAATCTTGTTGGGTTGTCTAACCCTTAGGTTGATCAGAATAAATAAATTTTGTGGTATAAATGATTTTTTTCTCTTAATATTTATTTTTAACTTCCTCTTTGGCCATATACTTGTGAGTTATGGGAGTCCCCAAGTCTTTCTTATGAGAGTATTTATGCTTTATATAGGTAATTCCATAGATCCTTACCTCCAAGAACAAATAATTTTCTCATAATTTTATGTTGATAGGCTGATGGTTTAAGGAGATCCTCATTTTTCCCAAGTGGCCCCTAAGGGAGAACATCATGGTGTGTGCCAAAATTAGAAGTGACACATACTCTTAGAGACCATGGTGATGATGTGGTGTTGCCTCCAACCATATGAGATGGTCTTCCATTCCTTTTGGGTTGTAACTTTGAAGGTTAAGGCCTTGGTCTTAGGATAGACAATAGGAAGTGCAACCGTGTGGTTGTTATCCATAATGAGTTGTTAGGGTTGTAGGCTTGTTTTCCTTTCCTTGGTTTATTTGCTGGCTAGGTGGAGTTTCCTAGTAGTTGTGGTGGTCCTTGAGTAGGGCTTAGTGAGAACTATGTTTTGTTGGACTCTATAGTTGGTCCTCGGCCTTGGTTGTAGTGGTAGTTAGTGAAGATAGTGTGATGATATTTGAGGTGGTTAACCACTTAGTGGACAATGGTCACTTAGCCTATGTACCTTGAGATATGTGTGTGCTATGTGATGAGGCCTAGAATTTGTGAGTGTCTAGAGGTAGAACTAGTAAGGTCCACTACACTTTAAGGATTGAGTGATAAGTTTACCATATCATTGCATTATGCAAGCCTTTAGGAGTAATCATAATCTCTTAATTAGGGAGGATGAAATTACCTAACCATTTGAAGCCTTGAGATTTATGGGTCTTGACATCATTTTTGACTATATGTCAAGGGATGCATATGTTGTGCTTGAGCTTGTTGTTTTAGGTGCAAAGAAATAAATGAATGATAAGAGCGTTGAATGTGCAAGATAATTGAGAGGGGGGGGGGGGGTGAATTAGTTGTCCAAAAAATTCATAACTTTAAAGACCTTTAATCAGTTCCACCAAACTTACTGTAAACTTTTAATTAGTGAAAGATATGAATATGAAAAAATAACCATAAACAAATGAAACAATAGTTTTACATGGAAAATACAACTGAGGGAAAAACCATAGAGAATTGTTGGAAACTGCAATTGAAACAATTGTTGTATTGTCATTGATGTCAAACCTTAATTGGTAAGACTGTTGCTACTAAGGAAAGTATTATATCTTTTTGAGTGTTGCTAAGGGGCTAAGCAAGGTTGGTAACAATAGCACCTAGGGAAAGGTTGAGTTATCTTGATACTACAAAGTGTACTTGACTATGTTGCACTATGATGAGATAATGTATTGTTTATCTTAGTAAGACTGAAGACTAAACTGGTAGGCTTAACTGAGCAAAGAATGGAAAAATCATGCTTAAACCGAGTGATCTTAGTGTCGACTAAGTTAGTATATGCCGAGCAAAATTATAGTGTTGATCGAGCATTAGTAAATTGCCGAGGAAGACAGTATAAGCCGAGGAAACAATTTTAGTAATGACCGAGCTTTCTACATGAAGACCGAGTAAACAATCACAGTATTGACCGAGCATCAGCAATTTTATATTTGAAGAGAATTTAATTTTGGAGCTGACATTGTTGAATTCTTGGATTATGTAAAACGTGTTGACTTTATTTATTGATTGTTTAGAAGCATTAAATGAATTGTAAAACATTTTATTGTAAATCTTTAAGAGATTTGAGATGATTCTAGAAAAGGAGCCGAAGAACATGAAGTGGGTAGATTCAATGAATTTGACCTAACCCTAAGATCTACGATTGAGATTGAGCGGCAAAAGATGAGTTAACCTAATTGAGGAAAATATAAGGGAACCTGAACATTTTGATATGTATGCACATGGTGAATAGAGAATGCTAGAAGAAGAAAGTTTTATTGACTGAATAAGCAGAAAAGGCTGAAGGAGAAGTGTGGTGATTGCTTGAAGAAAAGTTCCGAGCATATCAGAGATGGAAATGGAAAAGTTTCAAAGTCAGTAAACCAGCATTAGTGTATAGAATCAGATCTGATATTTGGAAAGTGAATTGTATATTTTTCAGATAATACTGCTGCTACTTTCTAACCATTTTAATAGTCAAAATCCTTTTAACAGAAGTTGACCTAACAGTCATATGTTAAATCCTTTGAACAAGGTTGCATTCTACTGGAGTGTATGTAAGTCCTATGACTAGGCTCACTTTTTAACAGGGTGATTGAAATCCTTTAAGCGGGTCACATTTGACAGTGTGTATTATAACCTTTAACAGGGTTGGCTTTTTACCGAGCTCACTTTAGAAGAGTAAAAATAATAGTAGCATGTTACAAAGTGGTTTTTCCCAAATTGGGTTTCCACTATAAATCCTGGTGTTTATACTTGTGTGAATGTTTAGATCTGAACATTACTATGTTTTGCAAGTTAAGTTATAGCTAGGTAGTGGACTGCATTGTTAGATGTTTCTATTATTGAATCAGTGATGACCGAGTTTATTTTGGTTTTGGATCTGATTTAAGGATAAGTTTTTGAGATTGTTTTATACATCAGGACCTGAGAACAACTGATTTACCCCCCCTCTCTGTTGTTCTAAATCATACTAACAATTGGTATCAAAGCTTTGTTGATTATTATTAGTGTTGACAAAAATCAAGTTTAAAGGGGCTTGAAGCAAATGATCAGGATGTATAAGAAGGAGGTACCGAAGCTGAACAAGGAAAACTTCCCTACATGGAAAAGCTTGATGAAGATGCATCTGGCCGGTATTGGTGACTCTGCAAAGTAATATATTGAGAACAGTTATGTCTCACCTGTCGCACCTTTGACTACTGAAGAAATGAGAGCCAAGCAAGAACATAATCAGGCAATGTTGGAAATTGCATCTATCCTAAGCTATCCAGAATTTGAGGACATTAAGGACTGCACAACTGCTAAGGTTATGTGGGACACTCTTACAAGGATCTATGGTGGTGACTTGAATGTGCTGAAAGCAAAGGCTGAGAGTCTTAGAGGTAAGTTTGATGAAATGAGAATGCAAGAAGGTGAAAACATTGCACAATATTGTTGTAGAATAAAAGAAGTTGTGAATGCTATTAGAGGAGTAAATGGGACTATTGATGATGAAACTATAATTGGGAAAGTACTAAGAACCCTGCGTCCTATATATGCTATTAAGATCTCAGCTATTTAGGAATCTAGATGTAACTCTGCTAATGTGCTTACTTTGGAAAGTTTGGTTGGTAAGCTGACTTCTTTTGAACTCTCTAATTATGATAATTTCACTGTTGGAAGCATTGGAAATGTTGAATTTTCTTTTAAGTCACAGCTAATTCTGAACAAACCAAAGAAAGAAAAGGAAAGATGCATCAGTGAAAGTGAAAGTGAAAGTGATAGTGACACTTCTGATGAAGACCTAGAAGATCTAGAAGCTCTTATGGCTAGAAGACTAAGAAGGGGAAAAGGAAAGTATAAAGGTAAACTCCCTATTATATGTTTTGCATGTAATAAAGTTGGTCATATAGTTGCTAGATGTCCTGATAGGAAGGATAAAGATGATGAAAGGAAAAGAAAACATAAAGACATAAAAAATGATAGAAGCTACTGATGGAACAGAGACTACAAGGGAAAAGGTAATAAATCTTGTTACATTGCTAAAAAAGAGACTGACACTGATAGTGATGATTTTGAAATTGAGGTAGTCTATGCTGCAATGAAAGATGAATCTGATGAGGATGAGAAAAATGTATTGATATCTTATGTGAACAAGAATGATAAATGGATTATTGATAGTGGTTGTTCACATCACATGACTGGTGACAAAAATAAGTTTGAGACCTTACATCATTACATAGGTAAAAGTGTAAAATTTGGTAATGATGCACCATGTCATGTTAGAGGAAAAGGTTTGATTAAACTAACTGATAAGATATCTTGTGAAAATGCATATTGGGTTGAAGGTCTTAATTATAATTTGTTAAGTGTTGCTCAGCTTAACAAAACTGGTTACCGAGTGGAATTTCATCACAAGCAAGCTAAAATATTTAATGCTACTAGAGAACTGATTGGAAGAGGTGATCAGACTAGAGGTAATTTTTTCTATCTTGACCTATCTGAAGAAACATGTTTGATTGCATAACTTGATGATATTTGGTTATGGCATAAAAGGCTATGTCATGTTAACTTTGACAATCTGGTAGAGATAAGTAAGAAGAAAAAGGTAAGAGGTCTACCTAGATTAAAGAAACCTAAGAATGTAATGTACAAGGAATGCCAGTTAGGAAAAATGACAAAGTCATGTTTCAAGAGAAAATCCTTTACTTCTGAAAACATTTTAGATTTGGTTCATATTGACCTTTGTGGACCTATGGGTGTACAAAGTTACTGTGGTGCTAGATACTTTATCTTATTTGTTGATGATCATACTAGGATGATGCATGTGATGTTTCTAAAAGAAAAATTTGAAGCTTTTCAATATTTTAAGTGGTATTTGGCTAAGGTTGAAAAAGAAATAGGTAGGAACTTGAAATGTCTTAGATCTGATCAAGGTGGAGAATTTACATCAAATGAATTTAATCTATTTTGCAATGATAGAGGAATTAAAAGACAGATGTCTGCACCTAGAACACCTCCACAGAATGGTATAGCAGAAAGGAGAAATAGATCTATCTTGGACTGTGCAAAGACAATGATGATTGAAAAGAATGTGGCACATAAATATTGGAAAGAAGCTATAAGCACTGTTGTCTACACTCTTAACCAGGTACAGATCAAGAAAGGTACAAATCTGACAACCTATGAATTATGGCATGGGCATGCACCGAGTGTTAAATACTTTAAAATCTTTGTAAGTAAGTGCTATATACTAAAAGACACTAGGAATGGAAAGTTTGATGCTAAGAGTGATGAAGACATATTCCTAGGGTATTCCACAAAAAGAAAAGCTTATAAGTGTTTGAACTCTAACACTAACAAAATTGTGGAAAGTGTGAATGTCAAAATTGATGAGTATGCAGAAAGAAATGAAGCTGATAGAAAAAGAGAACTAGAAGATTATAGATCTTTTGTGTACATTGAAGAAGAAGAAGAGGCAAGTAATAGACTTGCACCTGATGCCGAGTCTCGGGTAAGCAATGTCGAGTGACAGATAGAAGCTACCGAGCGTCAGGAAAATAGTGCCGAGAGAGAACAAGAACATGCCGAGCTACAAGAAAATGCTGTTGAGTATAAGGAAGAGGTTGCCGAGCATTTTGAAGTTGAATCTAACAATCTTACTAAGGAACATGATGAAATAGAGGAGAGAACAACTGAACCTGTTTTGGCAAAATATGTAAGAAGATAGCATAAGCCTGAACAAATAATTGGAGACAAAGATACCAGAATCTAGACCAGAAGTAAGACTAAGGATCTGACATGTCTACTATGTGAATTTGAACTGAAGAAAACTAGAGAAGCATTGGAGAATGAAGACTGGATACAAGCAATGAATGAAGAAATTGACCAGATTGAGAAAAATGATACTTGGACTCTAGTGTCAAGACTTGAAAACAAGAATGTTATAGGAACAAAGTGGGTATTCCAGAATAAGATGAATGAAAATGGTGAAATCACTAGGGACAAAGCTAGGCTAGTATGCAAAGGCTATGCACAAGAAGAAGGAATAGATTATGGGGAGACATTTGCCCCTGTAGCTAGATTGGAAGGAGTAAGAACTCTGCTTGCATATGTTTCTTATAAAGATTTCAAGGTATATCAAATGGATGTCAAGTCTACATTTTTGAATGGTATACTAGAAGAAGAAGTGTACATAGAACAACCAGAAGGTTTTATTGATCCAAATAGAAGACACATGGTGTGCAAACTGAACAAAGCATTATATGGATTGGAGCAAGCTCCCAGAGCATGGTATGAGAGGTTGCACAACTACTTGATACATATTGGATTTTCAAGAAAAAATGACACAATCAATTTGTACACGAAGGATGCAGAAGGTAAAGGTATCCTGTTGGCAAAAATTTTTGTTGATGACATTATTTTTGGTAGACAAGATGCATTATGTAAAAGTTTTTCAAATGAAATGCAAACTGAATTTGAAATGAGTATGTTTGGTGAGATCAAATTCTTTGTTGGTTTACAAGTATATCAGAGGAAGAATGGAATTTTCATAACATAGTCTAAGTATGTTAATGAAATACTGAAAACTTTTGGGATGGAAGATGCTAAACCAGTGGGAACTCCTATGGTTACTGGACAAAAGTTATCTAAGAATGATGATGGTGCAAAAGTGAATCAAACTATGTACATATCCATGATTGGAAAATTGCAGTATGTTGTACATAGCAGACCAGATATTGCATTAGCTGTTGGGATTGTGGCAAGATTCTCTGCCAATCCTAAGGAAACACATATGATGGCCATGAAAAGAATTATGAGATACTTGAAAGGAACTGCTGACTATGGTCTATATTATAAAAAGGATGACAAATTTGAACTCTGAGTTTATACAAATGTTGATTGGGCAGGAAATGTAGATGACAGAAAGAGTACAAGTGGTGGAGCTTTCTTTCTTGGATAGAGATTAGTCTCCTAGACACGCAAGAAACAAAATTGCATTTCCCAATCTACTGCCGAGGCTGAGTATGTTTCTACTACAGTAAACTGTTCAAACTTGGTATGGATAAAACAATTGTTGATAGGCATGAAAGAAGAAATCACTGAACCTATTGTTATTTTTTGTGACAACACAAGTGCTATCAATATTTCTAAGAATCCAGTGATGCACACTAAGACCAAACACATTGTAATCAAGTATCACTACTTGAGAGAATTAGTACAAGACAAAGAAGTCCGAATGAAATGTGTAAATACAAAAGAACAATTAGTAGACATATTCACTAAAACTTTACCCAAAGAAGCTCATGAGTATTTGAGAAGTAAATTAGGGGTTCTTCCCCTAACTAAGGTTGCCTAGACAAGCTAGGAGCACTGCATCAAATGTGCTACAATAGAAGATTTGACAAATTGATGCAGAAGATTGTCACACTTTAGGGCTGGCCTAGAGTTGTGAAGAGAAGCAAAGACAAGGAATCAGTCATAAGCAAGATGACAGAGGGAGAAACACTGAGCTGCATAGATATCATCTACATCTGATGGATGTATGTTTTAGTTGCTACTTTGGCATTTTTGTCAAAGAGGGAGAATGTACTGATATGATAACACATGAGATATGATAACACATGATATTGAAAAGTAAGAGGGAGATGAACTGATGAAACTGAAGATAAGGCTGATGAATTGAAATGAAGAATTAGGATAGAAGGAGATCTGAATACTTCTGACGGTCACAAAAGTAAGGCTTACAAGATTTTGAATCAGAATGAAGCTAAGGATATTATAAATAATTTTCTGATGGACAGACAAGTTTTTGGATTGGTTGGTAATCCATGTGTTATTCAGGTGATATCATATGGTGTTGCCATCAATGCCAAAGAGGGAGATTGTTGGAAACTGCAATTGAAACAATTGTTGTATTGTCATTGATGTCAAACCTTAATTGGTAAGACTGTTGCTACTTAGGAAAGTACTATATCTTTTTTAGTGTTGCTAAGGGGCTAAGCAAGGTTGGTAACAATAGCACCTAGGGAAAGGTTGAGTTATCTTGATACTACAAAGTGTACTTGACTATGTTGCACTATGATGAGATAATGTATTGTTATCTTAGTAAGATTGAAGACTAAACTGGTAGGCTTAACCGAGCAAAGAATGGAAAAATAATGTTTAAGCCAAGTGATGTTAGTGTCGACCGAGTTAGTATATGCTGAGAAAAATTATAGTGTCAATTGAGCATCAGTAAATTGTCGAGGAAGACAGTATAAGCCGAGGAAACAATTTTAGTAATGACCGAGTTTTCTACATGAAGACCGAGTGAACAATCACAGTATTGACCGAGCATCAACAATTTTATATTTGAAGAGAATTTAATTTTGGAGCTGACATTTTTGAATTCTTGGATTATGTAAAACATGTTGACTTTATTTATTGATTGTTTAGAAGCATTAAATGCATTGTAAAACATTTTATTGTAAATCTTTAAGAGATTTGAGATGATTCTAGAAAAGGAGCTGAAGAACATGAAGCGGGCAGATTCAATGAATCTGACCCAACCCTAAGATCTATGATTGAGATTGAGTGGCAAAAGATGAGTTAACCTAATCGAGGAAAATATAAGGGAACCTGAACATTTTGATATGTATGCACATGGTGAACAAAGAATGCTGGAAGAAGAAAGTTTTATTGATTGAATAAGCAGAAAAGGCTGAAGGAGAAGTGTGGTGATTGCTTGAAGAAAAGTTTCAAGCAGATCAGAGATGGAAATGGCAAAGTTTCAAAGTCAGTAAACTAGCATTAGTGTACGGAATCGGATCTGATATTTGCAAAGTGAGTTGTATATTTTTTTAGATAATACTTCTGATACTTTCTAACCATTGTAATAGTCAAAATCCTTTTAACAGAGGTTGACCTAACAGTCATATGTTAAATCCTTTGAACAAGGTTGCATTCTAATGGAGTGTATGTAAGTCCTATGACTAGGCTCACTTTTAACAGGGTGATTTAAATCCTTTAACTGGGTCACATTTGATAGTGTGTATTGTAACCTTTAACAGGGTTGGCTTTTTACCGAGCTCACTTTAGAAGAGTGAAAATAATAGTAGCACGTTACAAAGTGGTTTTTCCCAAATTGGGTTTCCACTATAAATCCTGGTGTTTATACTTGTGTGAATGTTTAGATCTAAACATTACTATGTTTTGCAAGTTAAGTTACAGCTAGGTAGTGGACTGCATTGTTAGATGTTTCTATTATTGAATTAGTGATGACCGAGTTTGTTTTGGTTTTGGATTTGATTTAAGGATAAGTTTTTGAGATTGTTTTATACATCAAGACCTGAGAACAACTGATTCACCCCCCCTCTCTATTGTTCTAAATCATATTAACAAAGAATATTATTCTCAAATATATGAACATGGGTTAAGGTGGATTACAATAAAGGATCACTACCAAAGGGCTCACTACTCGAAGAAGGCTCGTTGTTAGAGGGCTTACTACCTAGATGAAGAAGGATAAGGGAGAATAGATTAACCACTGATATATAACTACACCACAACTAAAATATCTATAGTCACCTTTGGCTCACTGCTTTTGGTATCTAACACATTGAAGTTCACACTACTCTGCACCAAACTTCACTCTTAACATATGCAATCTAGGAGACATATCATACATCCTCATCGCACATACACATATTTCCTCAACATTCACATAAATACATGCATATGTCATACCATGCCACTATCCTTGCTCACTACTTTCGGTAGCTAATACATTGAAATTCACACTACTTTGCACCAAACTTCACACTTAACTTATGTAATTAGGGAGACATATCATACATCCTCATCGCACATACACATATTTCTACAACATTCACATAAATACATGCATATGTCATACCATGCCACACTATCCCTGAATGATTTATCCTTTATTTATAGCAATTTTACATTTGAAAATTCTCCCACAATCAACCAAGAAAGAGTCGAACAAAATTTTAATTAGGTTGGTCCTAAACATTCTAGTGGTTGGGAGGAATGATAAGTGGACCACAACACACTATAAATGAGACAAAAAATAGCATCATACATGTTTCATATCTTCTTTCATACATCAAGAAAACTAATGGAAGTGTAAACACCGAAGGTCAACCAAATAGTAGAAACACCATTGAACTTTGAAACCATATCTTTGAAGAAAAATATCTTGTGTCAATTGAAATGAATGAAGCTAAGGACATTAATAACTCATTTCCAAAATTGCACCATAAAATAACATTACATAGAGAAATGTGAAGCGCACATTTCATAGATAGAATATTGTTAGTCACAGTCATACATAGACGAATACTATTTGCACCACACTACACTCTGAACCACAAAATCTTGAATCTAACAACTCCAAATTGTACTCAACAACATTTCAAAGTCTCACCAACAGATTTGCAACATAAAGAATATGCAGAGAAAAATCCTCATCACCATTGCATATAAAGCATGTTGACATTAATGCAACAATGTTTTGACATCAATGACAACCATATACCAAAATAACCATACTGAATATTACTTATCAAAAAACACTCATTCTGCTTAATATTACAACAAAGACATAATTAATGTATTTATTTATTTACATAATAGCTAGAGTAATATGTTATTGCATTTGATAAGAAACTCATTGTTGTGATTTCTCTTATTGATATGTGTATGAATGCAACACAAGATATCTTATAGTTTACTGCTGAGAAGATTTTAGTATAGCCTTATCTGTCTTCTCCGTTTATAGTAAAATTGTTCTATATATATTTATGAAAACTTGGATGTAAAAGCATATTCGAGATAGATGTATAAAAATCCCTAACAAAAAATGAAAAGAATAAATGACAACTCATTATTTTTACTAATGGTTGTGCCAATACTATATGCAACATTTCCCTCACAGAGTAAGTAGTTTTACCAACAATGTTTAAGACTTTACAAGTCATGGGAACATGTTGTGTCGGCTACAAAATATCTGCCCTTATACTAACTATACTTTGAGTCAACACAAAATTAGATGGGGGTAAACCCCTTGATGTAATTTTATTTTCTAGAACTATGAGTACTAGTGCTAGATATTTTGTATTTCATAGTCTCATTATTGAAGAATTTATTGAATGAGAGACTAAAAAATATCTTACCAAAAATTAAGTTGTATATCATAATAAGTTGGATATCATCCTTAGAGCTAGATGCTTGCTAAAACTATGATTTTTGATACAATTAAAGGAGAATTATAGAGAATAAAATCAATTAATGATAGATAATGGGATAAATAAGTTGCATTATCAATTTAAGGATCCATTATGTTTCTTCAAGTGAACATAAGTAAAATAGTTCTACTGAAAATTAGTGATGAAATGACCAAATAAGTAGGATTTGGAATATAGGCTACAAAAGAGTGGACAAGAATAATGAATGCTTGGGAAATGAATCATAGTTAATCCATTCAAAATTAAACTTGGAAGTTGTCATTTCCAATGAAATATGGTTTGCAAAATCACCAAGTCACCTCAAACTAACATGGAAGTGAAGAATATTAAAAGATCAAAGAATGGGAAATGTTTTTGGGTAGATCTAGATGAGAATGCACATACTAAAAATGATTTGGATGTTCCACTTAGGGTTTCACCTTCGACTATGAGGCCACCATATATTTGATGTAATTTGTATAGCTAAATCATTGTCTTATGGCTAATCCTTTTCCTTTGTGCTTTCTTTGGCTCAAACATCCATGATTTCTTGAACACATAAGAACATCAACATTCACATAAACTCTCAATATCCACAACATTAGTTTTTATGTTACCATTATCATTAGCTAACTACACGCAAGTCAATAATAGTAATAAAAAGTTTCCTACACAATTTAAATGAAATCTCACTTTAGAAGTCTACCATTTATTATCCATGTTAGTAGGAGAAAAATAATAATAGTCTTCTACTTTTTTGTTAGGTGACAATCAATATGAAACAAGGCCTAGCTAGACTCTTGTACCATACAACAACTAGATAAGGTTCCTAAAGCTTTTGTATAATCATTTCACCAACATTTGTCATTTTTTGGGCATAAACTCATCTAAACTTTAGTAAAAAGTCCTCAAGAACATGTATCCAATTTTCCATTAAGTTTATGCAATTAAAGTAATAATATTATATCACTTTGGACATCCATGATATATAAGAAACCCTAAATACCATACTGGATCATAAACTGAATCATGTCTCTTAGAATTAGACAAATTCTTAACTATCATATCAAATCTAACTATATATCTTGATCAACAATTGACAAAACTCTTTATCAATAATGAAGAAAATTCAAAACTCTTGATCTATAATTAGAATAAAGGTAAGCATTAATAGTTAAAAATGATGTGGAAACTAATGAGTTGACAAAAATGAAATAAACAACCAATAAATAATTACAATGTCATATTTTAAATATATAAAAAATAATTAATCCATTCATATAAAGTTTCTAAACTTTGCACAAGATTTATTTAGTTCTAATCTTTTGACTAGATTATATATTTAAATTAAGTTTTAACCGATATAAAATAAATAAATTAATAAAGAAAAAATTGACTAAAATCTTAGAAATTGCCAAGAAAGTTCATTCAAGCATGCCAACCAGCCCCCATAAAACACATTTCAAGAAAGCTAAGAGATGTGAAAGATGGAGTGGTTAATAAATTATTGAGAAATATCGACATCAAAAACACCATTGAACTTTGAAACCAAATCTCTGAAGCAAAATATCTCGTGTCAATTGAAATGAATAAAGCTAAGGACATTAATAACTTATTTCCAGAAATGCACCATAAAAAACATTATGTAGAGAAATGTGAAGCACACATTTCATAGATAGAATATTGTTAGTCACAGTGATACGTAGACGAATACTATTTTCACCACACTACACTCTAAACCACAAAATCTTGAATCCAACAACTCCAAACTATAATCAACAACATTTCAAAGTCTCACCAACAGATTTGCAACATAAAGAATATGCAGAGAAAAATCCTCATCACCACTGCATATAAAGCATGTTGACATTAATGCAACAATGTTTTGACATCAATGACAACCATATACCAAAAAACCCATACTGAATATTGCTTATCAAAACACACTCATTCTACTCAATATACAACAAAGACATAATGAATGTATTTATTTATTTACATAATAGCTAGAGTAATATGTTATCACATTTGATAAGAAACCCATTGTGTGTATGAATGCAACACAAAATATCTTATAGTTTACTTATTAGAAGATCTTAGTATATCCTTATCCTTCTTCTTCGTTTAAAGTAAAATTGTTCTATATATATTTATGAAAACTTGGATTTAAAAGCATATTCAAGATAGATGTATAAAAATCCCTTACAAAAATGAAAAAATAAATGAAAACTCATTATTTTTACTAATGGTTGTGCCAATACTATATGCAACATTTCCCTCATAGAGTTAGTAGTTTTACCAACAATGTTTAAGACTTTACAAGTCATGGGAACATGTCGTGTCGGCTACAAAATATCCGCCCTTATACTAACTATACTTTGAGTCAACACAAAATTAGATGGGGTAAACCCCTTGATGTAATTTTCTTTTCTAGAACTATGAGTACTAGTGCTAGATATTTTGTATTTCATAGTTTCATTATTGAAGAATTTATTGAATGAGAGACTAAAAAATATCTTACCAAAAATTAAGTTGCATATCATAATAAATTGGGTATCATCCTTGGAGCTAGATGCTTGCTAAAACTATGATTTTTGATACAATTAAAGGATAATTATAGAGAATAAAATCAATTAATGATGATCATGGGATAAATAAGTTGCATTATCAATTTAAGGATCCATTATATTTCTTCAAGTGAACATAAGTAAAATAGTTCTACTGAAAATTGGTGATCGAATGACCAAATAAGTAGGATTTGGACTATAGGCTACAAAAGAGTGGACAAAAATAATGAATTCTTGGGAAATGAATCATAGTCAATCCATTCAAAATTAAACTCGGAAGTTGTCATTTTCAATGAAATATGGCTCACAAAATCACCAAGTCACATCAAACTAACATGGAAATGAAGAATATTAAAAGATCAAAGAAGGGGAAATATTTTTGGGTAGATCTATATGAGAATGCACAGACTAAACATGATTTGGATGTTCCACTTAGGGTTTCACCTTTGACTATGAGGCCACCATATATTCAATGTAATTTGTATAGCTAAATCATTGTCTAATGGCTAATCCTTTTCTTTTGTGCATTTTTTAGCTCAAACGTCCATGATTTCTTGAACACATAAGCACATCAACATTCACATAAGCTTTCAATATCTACAACATTAGTTTTTGTGTTGCCATTATCATTAGCTAACTACACTCAAGTCAATAATAGTAATAAAAAGTTTCCTACACAATTTAAATGAAATCCCACTTTAGAAGTCTACCATTTATTATCCATGTTAGTAGGAGAAAAAATAATAATGGTCTTCAACTTTTTTGTTAGGTCACAATCGATATGGAACAAGGCCCAGCTAGATCCTTGTACCATACAACAACTAGATAAGGTTCCTAAACCTTTTGTACAATCATTTCACCAACATTTGTCATTTTTTGGCATAAACTCATCTAAACTTTAGCAAAAAGTCCTCAAGAACTTGTATCCAACTTTCCATTAAGTTTATCTAATTAAAGTAATAATATTATATCACTTTGAACATCCATGATATATAAGAAACCTTAAATACCATACCATCATAAACTGAATCAAATCTCTTAGAATTAGACAAATTTTTACCTATCATATCAAATCTAACTATATATCTTGATCGACAATTGACAAAACTCTTTACCAATAAAGAAGAAAATTCAAAACTCTTGATCTATAAATAGAATAAAGGTAAGTAATAATAGTTAAAAATGACATGGAAACTAACGAGTTGACAAAAATGAAATAAATAACCAATAAATAATTACAACATCATATTTTAAATATATAAAAAATAATTAATCTATTCATATAAAGTTTCTGAACTTTTGCACAAGATTAATACTTATCTTTTGACCAAATTATATATTTAAATTAATAAAGCAAAATTTGACTAAAATCTTAGAAATTGCCAAGAAAGTTCGTTCAAGCATGCCAGCCAGCCCCCATAAAACATATTGCAAGAAAGCTATGAAGAGATGTGAAAGATGGAGATGTTAATAAATTATTGAGAAGTATCCACATCAAAAGCAAATTACGTGTGCTCAGTGCTTCCCATGTAATCAAAATATGCTGTCAGCACGGCCTCCAATGGAGAAAAAAATAATTTTTTTCTATTGGCAAAGGAAATTGAAAATAAACCATCAAACACGTTACTAACTTTACATAGGTCATAATTACTGACTATGGTAGCTTCATCAAGCTTTTTGGGTCTCTGAAAGAGTGCAGACAGCGAAGAGATGAACATGGTGTGGGGCACACGCCAGACATTTCACAGAAAAAATCCATTTTTTACATGGATTAATGGTCAACACAACACAACCCAGAGCGTAATTCTCACGGAACTGCAGTCACGGCGAAATAGAATATACATTTCACATACAAGATACATGAAACGGAGCAGCATCACAGCAGAAGAAAATCAAACTCAGACTGTCATGGCGTGTGATTGCCTAGCTTGACCACCATTGGAAGAAACCCCAAATTCTTTTCAGAAATATAGTAAAGCTATAAAGAGCATCCCGAGATCTGGTGTTGTCATTCAGAGGCGTGCTCTGTTTTTCCAAGGAGGTCGAGGTCAGAGGTTCGAGTCCCTTTCAGTCTGTATTGGGTTCGTTTCAGGCGTGCTCCGTGTTGACGAAGTCAGAGGTTCGAGTCCCTTTTATACTGTTTTGGGTTCGTTTCAGGCGTGCTCTGTGTTTCTGAGGCTTGGTGAGGTCAGAGGTTCGAGTCCCTTTCGGTCTATTTTAGCTTGGTCAGAGGTTCGAGTCCCAATCTGTCCGTTTTGGGTGTTTCATTGCTGAATGGGAAGCAAAGAGGTCGACGTTGAGGCCATGGTGGGAAGAGAAGGAGGAGGGGAGGAAAGGATTTTGTCTATTGTATTATCTACTTCAGAACTAGCGAAGCTGGATCTCTCAAACATTCAGCTGTTTCAGGCCAATGAAGCTCAGATTAATGACCAAAACCAGGGCATTTACTTGAATTCTGAAGCAAATCCTTTGCCCCTTTTCAAGAGCAGAGCTGTAATGGAGGCAGAGACAACCCGGCGGCGGCCGCCCCCAATACAGGGCATCACCAGAAACAAGAACCACACAGCCGTGCCCTTGCCTGAACCGCAGCATAAGCCCCGAATTGACCTGAAATCCTCCCCTGCATCGAAATTTCTAGCGCAGATAATGCCATGGGAGCTTCAGCCTTCACCTGTGACGCCATTCACACCCGCTGCAGTTCCTTTCGAGTGGGAGGAAGCGCCCGGAAGGCCAAAGCCTTGGGCGCCTGATCGACGATCTCCACGCCCACTTCTTCACCTTCCTCCACGACTTCTTCCCCGAAAGGGCTTCAATACTAAGTGTGTTGCAGATTGCCAGAGCTCTGGATCGGCAGAGCAGAGGAGAATCATATCGATTGAAGGTGTTGATGAGAATCCCGGCTGTGTATTGTCCCGTGTGGACTGCGATCCACCCAATTCGGAGAACAGGGCTTCTGCGCTCATCACCATGTGGCGGAAAAATTCTTCTTCCAAGCAGAACAGGAACAGTTCTGGTAAGAGTAATAAGCAAAAATGTTCGATTCCCGGGGGAGAGCTTCTTATAGAGAAAGAGGAGCATGAGTTGTGGGTGTTTGAGGAGGGTAAGAGTAAAGAGGCGGGAAATCGTTATCAGTCTGTGAATGGTATGATTGCGGCGGCCATGGGCGCTCAATCTGAGGATCTCGATTTGGCTCACAGTAGGACAGATCCGTATTCGAAGAATCTCAAGTCCAGCCCCATTATGAACTCCCAATTTTGCTGTCCCAAGATGCCCCGGAGGACCAAACGGAAATGGGTTCTCAGAAAACTACGCCGGCCTGCCCGGTTTTTCGTAAGTTGCCATGAATCTAACCTCTACAAACATTAAATTTTAAACTCTGTTTTTTTGTGAGTTCCATGAATCTAATTCTGCAAACTTTAAATCTTAAACCCTCTGCTAATATTAAATTTTGAAACAGGATGACAGACAAATAGGATAGATTATATATTTCTTGGTGGTTTTTGGTTTGTTTTAGTGGTTTTTTACTTCAATGTTACAATTCCATGGCACTGAAATTTATGAAGTTGGGTTTTTAATGCCCAATTATATGGCATTGAAATTTATAAGAGTCGGGTCTTCATAGAATTTATTCATGCACAGAAAGTAATACCTGTTAAGTAGGTTCTCTGGCCTAGATGGTCACGAGAATAGGTAAGAACTCGTCTGACCTCATTTCAACTCTTTTTCCTTTTAATGTGGCTTGCTTGGTTTTGGATTTCTTCTCATTGTGGATTGATTTTGTCCCTAATTTTGTTCTCTAAACAGATTCTCTCATGGCTGTGACTGCAGAAATCTTTCTTCATTTCAGTCTGGAGATCTGTGTGGCTCAGAAAATCGAGGCACGACAGTATTGGAAACATGAAACACTCCTACCAATCCCTTAAGCGCTGAGGGTTGAGAACCAGAGTTGGTAATGACAATGGCACAGAAGGAAACGCCATTCTTGTTAACATCAAGCAACAGAAAGGACAACTTAAGAGTCCATTTTATGGAGGACTCCAAGAAAATTCTGCTGGAGCAGAAAATCTTCAGCTTGTAATTTCTCTGTGTTTTCAAATGATGCTTTCCATTGCGAGTCGAGATGTTTTACGTTGATCCAGAGAAAGGAACAAGGTAGAAGCCACCATTTGGAAGTGCACTCATGCTCAGGAAAGTGTGATTAGGGATGAAATAAGGTACATGCATGAGAGGGCAATGTGAAACAGAAGCATTAGCATGCCTTTATGGTGGAGAATGTAATAATAAATCTTTTGGGTTTACTGATCACATATGTATAAATTCTATGGCATTTTCTGGTATTTTCAGGGTTTCTTTGAGTTTCGGAGACCTCAAAAGAAAAGAGGGGAAAAAAATCTGAGACTCAGGGGAGGAGGTTTATTATAGTAATATTTATATATTTAAAATCGGTTATACATAGGTAAATAAAGTTGAATTAGCCTTTAGGTCAATTGCTATAATCTCTCTTAGGTACACTTACATTAACAATAGTGTCATAATTAGTTATTATTATATGGATACTGTATTTTTATATTAAATTATATAATAATATATTAGACATATAAAAGATGGTGGAATGAAATTATAATTTTAAAAATTGATTTAAGTATTTAAGTAATTTTATTAAATTTAATAGTTATAGAAATAGTATTAGTTGAGTATAGGTAGGATGCTATTTCTTAATTTTGTGTGTGTCAATCATTTTTCTGAATTTTTATAAGCATCTATTTATCTATAATGTTTCTGTGTAATTTTTTAATTTATTTTCCTTATGAAACATTTACTCACCCTATTGGTTCCTTTCATGATTGGAAATTTTTAAAAACTTTGAGTTGAAGCCAAAAATTGAAATATTTATTTTCAACCTTATATTTGTCCATGAGTCATTGGAGTAGTTGCATCCATTTATTAGCTACATTTGAAAGAGGTACCAATAATGGTGGACAATATTGAATTTCTTGTGGAGTGAAACCTTTTTAACTTATCATGTGCCAATCATTTTTTTAAAATTTTAAAAACATCTTTCTATCTATATTGTTTCTATGTGCAATATTTTTATTTATTTTTCCCTACAAACATTTATTTGAACCCAAAATTGAAATATTTATCTTCAACCTTATATTTGTATGTCAGTCATTGTAGCCTATCCTATCGTGCACAATGTTGTGAGAAGGCAGTACTAGACATGAGTGTTATTGTTGAATCCGAAAGAGTAGAGAAGATCTATGGGTAGTTGTGTGCATTTATTATCTATAGTTGGAAGAGATACCAATAATAGTGGACAATATTGACTTTCCTGTGGAGTGAAACTTACACTTCTTTATGTGCAAATTGTGAGATGTAGAATTAATCATATCTAAGAAAAATTGTTCTCAAATATTTTTTCCTTCCATCAATCTCACTGTTGACAGTGGAGAATGCAAGATATTTTTGCTACTTAGGGCATTGTTTAGTGTTCACATTTAATGTAATTTTTTGAAAACATGTAAGCGCGATGAATGTGGGTGAAGAGTTTGAAATTTTAATTAAAGGACAGTCCACATTCTGGAACATTCATAATCAATAGTTCGTCATCTAGTTTATTAGCCTCCTTGTTGACCGAAGTTGCAAACGAGTTGAGTTCTATTGAGCTTTATGTTGAATGCAATATTCCTATCTCTTGCCAACTATTGGGGTAAAGAGCTCGCTTCCCTTCAACTTGTAAAGTTTTCATTGTAAAGTTTATGATATTTTGAAAAAAAAAAATAGTCAAAAGAGACTTCGATTGGAAAAATTAGAAATGTACATTTTAAAATTAGTAACACGATTTTCATACTTTTTTGGCATAGTATTCAAGATCTTTGGTAAAACAAATTTTGGGTTTTCTGCATCTTTCTAATGTCACATGTTATTTTTGATTAAGTTGACATTACATTGCTATAAGATTATATTTATTTGTTCTTTGTTAGAATCCACTCTACAGGTTAACCTACAATCATACATCTCAAGATTTGTAAGATCCACAATAGAGGTAATAACTTCACTCCACTCACTTGATGCTTTATTTGGAGAGATGTCCATGGTACTGATAAAGAGGTGCTCCAGTATGGTTAGATTTGTAGCTAACTTAATTGGAGTTTATAGCTAGGTATTGCAGATGCAACAAATTTCCCAAAGTTAAGAGAATTTCACCTTTCCAGTTACTTGGAAGCTAAGCATATTATCCAAATTTCTTAGATTAGTGGATGACTTACTTTAGTAACTCTCGTCATTTGATCTTATTTACTGTAATGGTTGATTAGAACTTAAGTAATCATCAAAGGAAATCAATTGGTTTCGTCAAAGGAAATCATTTGTTTTTCTTTCTTCTTTGGGTTGTGAGATGATTGGAGATTTGGCTTCCTCGTATAACCATGGAGCTACATTCAAGAGTAAAAATTTATCTTTTCACTTTTGCCCATCTGATCATTTAAAGCTTTGTCTTCAAAAAGTCAAACTCACTTTGATATGTCTTTGATGGATGCTTCCCCACGTCACTTGCTTTGTTCATGCCTCACTCTACCCACATTTTCTCTTTCTCTATCTTATTATTTCCCACGCATCTCCCTTGTACTCTTGCATCACTCACAATGATTTTTGGATTGCTTGAGATGAATTTGTTGGAAAGGCTTTAGAACTTTCAAGAAAATACAATTGGTTTCTACCATGTCTAAATCCTAACCTTTATCCTACATCCTCCCAGAATTTTTTGACAAAATTCTTCAGAAATATGTCCTCTCATGGGACGTAATGATTGCAAGATTTGCATGAAATAGATTTGATTAAAGGGCTTTAGAAACTTTCAACCAAATGCAATTGAATGCATGGAGATTGGGAGCCCTTACTCGCTCAACCACTCTTCACAATCGTACCTCCCACAAAATGCCTCTATTGGTAGAAAGGATCTGGTGAAAAAAGATGCAAAAATTAGAATAAAATACAAATGACATACTAAAGCAAAATTCAAGAACTTTGTCAGCATCCTCCCCACGTGATAAAACAAGAGCTTTCGAATAGGGTATGAATATCCCTTGAAGCAATACAATAGATGATTTGTCAAAAATAATTGTTGCAATAGAGCTGGTAGACATGTATCTAAAAAGTGAAAGCATAGGCACATGAACTCTCCTAAAATAACGTGGTCATATGACAACCATCATTGTAGGATGCACACAAAATGGATTCATTGAAAAGGCTTTCAAAACTTTAAATCCATACAAGATCTGGTGAAAATGCTTATGAAACTCTCCAATGATGCAACTAGCAGGAGTTTGGCCTTAATTCCTAACTGCAATAATAAATGTTATTATGCCTTTGGTGCATTTTACCTAAGGATATTAATGAATGTTAGCTACATGGAGCAAAGCATCCTTCTCCCCATTTATAGCATAAGAAATTATGTAACATTGAAATATGCAAGAACATTATGTGTAGGTGAATGACCTTATCTTTGTTTTGGAATGATATTAATATAAGATCCAATGAAAATCCACTCTTTCAACAATCTTTATTATAACGATGCCCCGAATGAATGGCTCTTGGTGAGTAATTAATTACATACTTTAATGCTCCTCTTGATCAGAATCCTCTTGATAATCATCAAATGTTACAACTAAACTAGCCATCTCATCATAATATGAGTTGCCCACCATTCATTATTTTTCATCTGTTATTTGTTCTACTATTTGTGCATTTATTAGAACTTTTTTTACTCTTGGTCCCATTGACAACAGTCTCATGGACACTACTAAAATTGATTCCTCCATTCATTGTGGTTTAAATGTATTATGTAATTTTGCTTGTAATGCATGTTGGATTATAATAAGCATTTTTATATTTAGTTCTTATAGTACAAACACTTAATCATTAATGTAGGATGTGAACTTAGTATCAAAAAGTTGGAAACAAACCTACAAGAGGTACCACAAAAGGACCATTGTTTGCAAGTGGTCTTACAATATTAGTTTTTCTGAAATTAAAATTTATAAGAAAGGATTCAATTGAGATCTTTTGAAAGGTACTCTTAGTTATATCATAACTAAAGTTATAACATGTACAATGTTATTTTAGCCCAGCCTTTGTAACAACTGGTGTAAGATGTGTGTGGCACAATAATATAGATAGGTATAATAAATATATGAACAAATCCCATGGAGGGGACCACTATGATCCTATGAAGTTAATATCTTTTAAATATAAATTCACATCAATTTGAGATCTTCAACATGATAGTTTTAAGTGGTATCCATGGGATCATATTTTCATATTTATGTTAAAAGTGGTTTGGTAAAATTGATCTCATATAAGTTAAATCTACAACGAAAATTCAATTTGAAATTGTTGAGTACTTTTTTTTTTTCTGCTAGGTGAGTTTGTACAAGTTTAACTGGCAAGTTTTTACATACATAAGAAAACAAGAGAAAATTTTCATTTTCTCTTCTTCATATCTTACAGGGCTCTATCAACAATTTAACTTCACACATTCTTCTTTCTGATATATAATCATACATAGTTTAATTCAAAATTCTGATGAACAACAGAAGAGAACCGACAAGATGATAGTCAGACTTCCAACGAGCCTTCATCGAAAAACCACCCTGTGTCCGAATTCTATAAGGAATACTTGTGACACATTGTTGTCCAAATTCTGAAAAAGAGTCGTCAGAAATCTGATATAAATGTCACATGTATGGAATCATAGTCATCATCATTCACATCAACATTTTGATGAACAAAAAAAGAGAGCCGACGAGAAAGTAGTCGGACTTGCAATGAGAGTTCATCGAAAAACTACCCTATGTTACGAACATATTTCTGATGTGGTTTTGTCAGAAATTCGATGTGTACTCCATTATGGGAAGTTCCAACATGTACTCCATCGTCGAAAGCTTCGACAAAAAAAAAGCGACGATAAATCTCCTTGATGTTTATTAGAATTTTGACGTATTGTTGTCTAAATTCCGACGAAGAGTCATCAGAAATCTGACCCAAATGTACTAGTGTTTGTTTTCCCATTTGTTCACTCTCTATGTTTCTTTTAGCATTCCTTCAGTTTGGATCAATTGCTGTTGTACACTTCATGGAGTTTTCTTGGCAACATGTTGCACCTTTGCCTAGGTTTGTACCTTGATCTGTTACTTCTTGGTTGAGATCTTGTGGATTCTTGGTAGGTTTTCTTTGTTCTTCACATTCTAACAGTCAGTTGGAGTTTTCTGATCTTGCAAAGGAATTTCCTGATCGACAAAGCTTTGTGGTTCATTTACGATGTTGCTACTCTTGTGGTTGACTCACATTTTGGTTCGCACATCATGTTTCATCTATTTGTGGGAGATCCTTGTGATTTGGGTCTTGACTTATATTTGTAATACATTTTCATGTTCTTGGAGAATGTAATCTTTCTCAGGTCGACTTGATGCTTGTGAAGGCTTTATAAGCTATTGTAATTGATCCTTGAATGTAGTTTTAGTAGTTCTGGATAATAAGATAACCTCTTGAAGGTTAGAAGATAAGATTTTCTTTGTATAATTAGGCCTATATGCCTAGCATGTAAGACTCCATGTTGCAGGTCATTTTTAATTGAATTCCTGTTAAAGCGAAGGTTGATTTGGCATTTTTCTTAATTGTTCTCTGTTGTTTCCGTTGTGTTACTCTTGCTACAAGGATTGGACTAATCTCATTGAGGTCCCTCCTTTCCTTGGTTGCGTCAAGAAGACTACCTTGTTTCCATGAGATTTTTATGTGGTCCATTAGTAGAGGAGGGTAATTGAGAGACTCCCTCTCATCACCTCTATTTTGCAAAATTATATTCCTTAACGTAGACTAGTTGTGGAAAGGAGTATAATGTTCCTGGAGAAAATGTTGGACCTGGCAGTAGATAAAGGTGTAGGGTGGCTCCAAAGGTACCTACTCAAGGAAGATTTGGTGTCTAATGATGAAGAAGATGAGTCCTTTGCTGTTGATATCAAAGATGAACCAAACAATGACATTGATGGTGGGTCAAAGGTGAATGCAAAGGATCGTGTGAACCAAAATGTCTAGTGAAGACAAGGGTTGTAGTTAAGGCCACGTAAATCATGGTGAATGTACAACTTGTATGCCCTTATTTTAGAAATGTTAAGAAATTATGATGGGTATATGGGTGGGTTAGCACATGAGCAGTTGGTAGTATTAGGTTGGGGTCCCATGGAGGGGGGCTTTATAAAAAATAGAGTTGTGGCTGCTAAGATGTTTTAGGAATATTTAATGGTTAGCGATCCCATGAATTTTGTAATTCATTTCACCTTAAAAGTTTAAGCTCCTAAATTTAAGGACGGTCGTGATGCCATGAATTTTATAATGAAAATCATCTTAAGAGATAAACCTCTTAAATTTATAAGAATTTTGAAAATACTTTTTCTAAAAAGAAAGTTTTCTATATTTTAATTTATTTTTAGTGAAAAAAGTAGATGATTGACACATGACAAAAATCACTCCTAAGCTATTGGGGCAATTTCTAGCCCCACCCCATTTTTACCTGCTTAAATTTACAAATATAAAAAGTAGGAGCTCCTATTTTCTTGCAAAAAATTCTAAATAATCCTATAGCCCAAAATTTTTGTTTGTTACAGGACCCCTGCCTTACCCCATAATATGTATGGTATTGTATGGGAGAATAAAATATCCTCACTTTGTCAAGGGGGTAGGTATAGGTATATATGAGAAAGAATGCCTCCATTTTGTCATGGGAGGCAATATAGATGGATAGGAGAAAAGTCATTTTGATATCAGGGGAGCAGTTGAATGGAATGCTTGGCTAGGCCAAATAGTTGGGATGCTTATGACTATCAATTTGTGATCATATTAATATAAATGGGTGCAACCCCTATAGCTGCATTTTGATTGATTAAAAAAAACAACCATTTTGAAAACATCAATAGCTCAAATGTACACGCAACTATGTAAGATTATTATAAGTTCCCTTTTAGGAATTTGACTAAGTTTATTGACTGACAATTATAGGTTTCAAAAAAAGCTACTTTGATCTTGATGGAATGTCATAATGAAGCAAATAACAATCGAATCTCTAGTCCCACACCCTTGATTCATAGGCCACACACTTTGGAATATTTGGGATTCCCCTTCAAATAGATATAGAAGAATTGTCTACCTCAATCCACAACACAAAGTGTTCCCTTCACCACACAACACCTATTTCGACAACACCCTCAAATTTGATCTTTGTCTCTTGTTGTAATTTCAATGAAAATTAACAACTAACCATATTGAGTACAAAAAATAAGAAGAGAATTCAAAGGGTCTGTGTGTAGTGATGATATCATAAAGACATTTTTTACATACCTTTCCAAACACAATCCTGCCAGACCCAAAACTACATTTACCCAAAACTACATTTTCTTTCCAACAATCTACCACACGCTTGGGTAATTGTGCATTCTCTTGCCTAAAACAATGAAACCAAATTAAAAAAGGTGGAGCATGATAAATGATTGGCTACAAGAGATCTTAACATAAAAAATTGAATCACTAAATTACCATGGGGAAGAGCAGCACGAGAGTGGGCGGGAACTTCTGTGAGGGCGTGAAGTCCTACGTAGGTGAGATTAGCAGCAAGGGAGGGAAGATCTGCTCGAGAGGGAGGATCTATTTGGTGGGGGGGGGGGGGCTTCTGTAGGCGCACGTGCTATAGAAGATGAGGCCGCTGCGGGAGACGAAGATGATGGAGGTGAGGGGGTTGAAGGGTTTGGTGTAGGGTCCTTTTTCTGGGTTAGTTCCTGTGTTGGTGGCATTGGGTTTTGGATTTCCCTGCCATTTTCTATGGGTAAGATGAGCTTTGAGTTGGCTGTACTGGAAGGTTCTCATTTTATCTTCTTGGTTGGGGGGAGAGCAGGCTGTGCCTACACGAGGCCTTCCCACTGCTCTGAGTCTCATCTTCTGGGTGTGGAAGAGATGCCCTGGTGCAGAAGTTGTGAAAATCTCGGATGGGGGGGTCAGTCCATTTTGTGGTTGTTGAATGGTTGGACCCTATATGGGTTGATCGTGTCTCTTCCTTTTTCTTTGTGTCAGCTCTGTTTGTTTTTGTTTATCCCCTATTTTCATAAGCTTTATCTTGCAGGGATGGTTCCCCATTTGTCCTTTTTCTTCTGTTCTATACCCCTATGGAGGTGGGGTATACCCCTATTAATGTGGGTGTTTTTTGTGTGGCTTCCTAGTGGTGGAGTCTTTCTTTGCCTCAATTTTTTTCTCCCTTGCTTCCTATTGAGGTGGAGGTTCAACCTATTGAGGTGGTATGGGGCTACTGGGAGGAGGTTGCTAGTGGTGGAATGTGGGCTCTTCCTTCATGTAGCCACAAGATGGCTTGTTGGAATTGGCTAGGGGTTGGCACTTCAATTTTTCTGGCAGAGTGGGTTATGGTGAGGTGCCAGTTCAGTACTGTAGGTGCTCCTTTGGTGCTAATGGGTATCAGCTCTATTATCAAAGCTGAGGATGAGGGAGCCCTTGGTTTTCCTTTATTTTTATCTTTCCGGGTTTGTTTGTTGTTGGTGTCCGGTTGGTGCTTGCAGGTGGATGCTGATAGTTTTCAAAGGCCCATCCTTGATGCTGGGTGTTTTTGATTAGGGTTAAAGGTAGGCTTTAGGGCTACGTTGCTCTTTGGTGTTGGTCTTGTTGGTTCTGGGTTCCATGTCAAAACCTTGGATTTCTATATGGGGAGTTTTAATACTCTGGTAAACTTAATGATGTGAGGCTTATGCCTATTTTCATGGTAGCTGGGGCTTTAGTGCTTCATCCTTGTTACTTGCTGGTTGTTTGTTGCCTTTGAGCTGCTAGTTTAAAATGTATACTCTCTAGCAACGTTTCGTCTTGAATGGGTTTCAAATTCCCCCCAAAATCTACTTGTAAAGGGTTTTGGGGCCCCTTCAAAACCTTCTTTTACGCTAATTAAAAACAATGAAACCAAATCTCTAACAATCTACCACACCCTAGGGTAATCATGCATTCTCTTGCCTAAAACAATGAAATAAAATCTCTAACAATTTACAACCACAAATAGAACCCAATCACATGACAACAACAACAATTATTTGATAAGTAGGAGATATTTTCCACAGCAAGTCAAATTGTGATATTGCTATTAGGATTTAACTATGTAGTTTTTTTGAGTCAAACTCATTAACCCATGATTCATGAGTAGTGGCTCACCGAACCCATCTCTCATGAGAATGAAATGGAACACTTAGCACTCATTGGATCTAGGTGATGCTCACAGAGGTGAAGCACCAGGACTTCCCAAGAGGTCACCCATCCCAGTACTACTCCAGCTCGAGCGCGCTTAACTACAGAGTTTCCTCCATGGTTAAACCCACTCTACTTGCATCCTCATTTGCAAAACCTTCACCAAGTGTTGTGCCTTATGAACCATTCATTAGAAAGCCCCTTAAGCTCATCAATTGATAAGTAGGAGATATTTTCCACAGTAAGTCAAATTGTGATATTGCTATCAGGATTTAATTGTGTAGTTTGTTTGAGTCAAACTCATTGACCCATGATTCATGAGTAGTGGCTCACCGAACCCATCTCTCATGAGAATGAAATGGAACACTTAGCACTCATTGGATCTAGGTGATGCTCACAGAGGTGAAGCACCCAGACTTCCTGGGAGGTCACCCATCCCAGTACTACTCCAGCTCGAGCGCGCTTAACTACAGAGTTTCCTCCATGGTTAAACCCACTCTACTTGCATCCTCATTTGCAAAACCTTCACCAAGTGTTGTGCCTTATGAACCATTCATTAGAAAGCCCCTTAAGCTCATCAATTGATAAGTAGGAGATATTTTCCACAGCAAGTCAAATTGTGATATTGCTATTAGGATTTAACTGTGTAGTTTTTTTGAGTCAAACTCATTGACCCATGATTCATGAGTAGTGGCTCACCGAACCCATCTCTCATGAGAATGAATCATGGGTCAATGAGTTTGACTAAAAAAAACTACACAGTTAAATCCTGATAGCAATATCACAATTTGACTTGCTATGGAAAATATCTCCTACTTATCAATTGATGAGCTTAAGGGGCTTTCTAATGAATGGTTCATAAGGCACAACACTTGGTGAAGGTTTTGCAAATGAGGATGCAAGTAGAGTGGGTTTAACCATGGAGGAAACTCTGTAGTTAAGCGCACTCGAGCTAGAGTAGTACTGGGATGGGTGACCTCCCGGGAAGTCCTAGTGCTTCACCTCTGTGAGCATCACCTAGATCCAATGAGTGCTAAGTGTTCCATTTCATTCTCATGAGAGATGGGTTCGGTGAGCCACTACTCATGAATCATGGGTCAATGAGTTTGACTCAAAAAAACTACACAGTTAAATCCTGATAGCAATATCACAATTTGACTTGCTGTGGAAAATATCTCCTACTTATCAATTGATGAGCTTAAGGGGCTTTCTAATGAATGGTTCATAAGGCACAACACTTGGTGAAGGTTTTGCAAATGATGATGCAAGTAGGGTGGGTTTAACCATGGAGGAAACTCTGTAGTTAAGCACGCTCGAGCTGGAGTAGTAGTGGGATGGGTGACCTCCCGGGAAGTCCCGGTGCTTCACCTCTGTGAACATCACCTAGATCCAATGAGTGCTAAGTGTTCCATTTCATTCTCATGAGAGATGGGTTCGGTGAGTCACTACTCATGAATCATGGGTCAATGAGTTTGACTCAAAAAAACTACAGAGTTAAATCCTGATAGCAATATCACACAAATTATTTGCTCAATATATCTTACATAAGAATTTTGGAGTTTAACCCTATAAAAAAATAAATTTCTAAGTAGCATCGATTAATCACTCTTTAAGAACATCTCCTATGCTATAGTTATTCATATACTTTGTGCGTGTGTGTACTCACGCCCTCGAAATTTGATCGGTGTAATGACCGTTTTTTTCACTTTTAGATCATATATGACAGCTTGAAAATTTATTGGACCGTATGGATTGAAAGACTATATTTTTATAAAACTATAAATATGACATTTTAAATATTAATAAACCATAAAACAATATTTTAAAATATTTAATATGAATTTAGAAGCTTGCTATAATTAATAATTGTTAGGTGATCATAATTTAATATTAGTATATAATATATATGTTTCTATATTATTTATTATAAATTTATATTAAGGAGCAACATAGTTGGTTAAGGGCAACATAGTTGGTAGTGGGGATACCACAAGATTATAAAAAAAAACTTGCGTCATAAATTTGAGATTTTTACATATACTACTAATTTATAATATTAATATGTAATATTTATAAAAAGATTTAACATTTAATAATTTTTTTTAAATATAAAATAAAACACATTAAAATGACCAAACCGTCATAAAAATTTCATATGACAGGTGACCGTCAAATTCCAAGCCTCTTAATATATATAACCACAACTCTGCTTTAGAAGCATATCCACGTGTTATGATGTAATAAAGACTGTTCAGATAGATGAGCTCGATTAAACACGTATACAAGCAAATCGCAGAGCTTCAAATTACATGTCCTCTCCATGAAAGGCCAAGTGTCATCTCTGTTAACGCATACTCTGACACAACGACTTTATCTTTCTCATCTTTACTTGAGCATCCCATCATATGCAAAAGATTTCGCAGACGGAAACATTCTTCTTAAATTAGGGCTTTTGTGCTTGAGTTTCACGATAGTCAACACAGGCACGGAAGAATCAATATGAATGATATGGAAGGGAGATCAATTATTGACGAGATCAAAAAGTTTAATGCGGAGTCATTATTCGATTTGGGACATCCATTGCTGAATGGCGTTGCAGAGAGCTTTGTAAAAGCTGCAGGGGTATGAATTTTTCAGGGTTTTTTTATAAAATTATTATAGGTTTTTGGTTGGTTAATATAATGTCTTGTTTCTTTCGAATTAATTCCCTGCCCGGCATGCAAATAATAAGTGTGTATTGAAATTTGATTCTGCATGCAGATAGGAGCAGTGCAGGCTGTATCACGTGAGGCTTATTACACTGCAATCGAAGGTCTTGTTTAGTTTTCTGTTATCCTTTTGCTGGAATAAGCTCTGTTTGCAGAAGCCTTTATTTAATGTTCATTTTGATTTAAGTCGGTGGTTTGGAAACATCTATCCAGGGTTTGGTGAAGACAGTAACGTCGATTTTGGTGGCAAGAAGAGGGAACGTCTTCCACGTATGAAAGGTAGGTAATAATACTATATATTTTCTAATTTGTAGAATGAGAACTTCACTGATTAAGGACATACATTAATGATGGTGTTGGGCATTTATCCACAGGAGAGACACATGCGAAGTCTCTGGAGGCACTGGTACTTTTTTCTTTTCTGCATCTCTACATGTTCATTTCCAATTCACAGTCTATATGTATTTATTGCTGCATTATAAGTCATTTTGTGAGAAAAACGTTGCACTGAATTCATTATTTCTATGGCAGCAGGGCATGCCGTGAAAAATGTTGCACTGATCTCATTATTCTTTTAGTAACAACATTACAGTTGTTTTACCAAATTATGCATGTGTGTTTATGGTAGCAATAATACAGTAGTTAGTTGGTATTTTACAAACCTATGCAGTAGAGGGGAAAACTACTACAAGAAGTATAAAACCATTAAATATTCCTCCCATATTTTACACCTATGCATAACTGATAAAAACTATTGTACTAGTGCTATTATATAGAACACTCATGTAATTGATAAAACTATTGCACTGTTTCTACTATATCAACTTTGCATATATGGTTAGAACTTGTGCTCCCCAAGTTTCTGAGACAAGGGCAGCAGGGGAGAGGGGGAAGGACAGTCTTTTTAGGCCATATTTTAGGTGATGGCAACTAAAAAGCAGGGAAATTTTCCTATGAGATTAGGAATAATGATGTTGTATGCATATATGGATGAGTTAATAAAGACATGCCTGACTGGTGTCTATATTAAGGCGACTGATTTATAATTGATCTTTTTCTGAAGCCTTCAAGACTGCATGTTCTGCTATCAAACTCATTGATCTAAAGTGGAACAGATGTTCTTTTTATCAAACTCATTAACAAAGAGGAATGATTAAGTAAAAAGACAACTGGTTATGTTCCATTTTGACTTCTGGTGGAATACTAATAGTTGGAATTGTTCTATGAGTTGTCCGTGCAGGCCGTGAATGATACATTTTGCATTTTAGTCGTATTCAGCAGTTCAATGACTGTAGCACGCTAACTTTGTACGTGGCGGTCCTTGTAGAGTGAACAAGTTATCCAATGTATGAAACAAAGATTATCCTTGACTGTGTTTTCAACTGTGAAATGCAGAGATCTGAAACAGGGGATATGTATTTTGTATGTAATCATGATTAGTCTTTGGTCTATTACTTTGCCAGACTTTTAGTTGTAATTGTCGTAGATTGATGCCAAGTTATGTGCAGCTCTATATCAAGATTTAGATGAGTTTTGTGGGGGTTTCAGGGGCAATGTGGGGTCGAGGGGGCAAGCACATCATTTTCATAATTTGCTAACTATGGTCTAGACAAATGACTTGAACACTTTTAGATAAAACTGACGTTCGCAAACTCTATTAGACAATTAGGTTTTGATCTTTTCTTATGGAAGTTCAGTCCCAGTACTGTTAAAGCCATGGCCATGGTATCTTTTAGTGTGGGGGTATGACCTTTGCACTTAATCCTGATTGATAGAGGAGAAATAAGCGTAAATGCTTCTTTTTGATTTACCTAAATCTTAGATGGGCATATCATAACCAAACAGCCATTGAAAGATTCTATGGTATGTGTAGTGTAGTTGTACTCTCTGAAAGCTTATGTAATCTTAATTTACAAGTACTCTAATGTGAAAGTTCTATATGCAACCGTTTGAATTTGATTCCATGCTTATGCCTTATGCTAGTTACTTGAAACTTTTAGAGGTCACTACATGAATTTAAGTTGGCATAGTTATTGCAAATTGTTCTGCTTGTGTCCTCCTTGTGAAGGCAGTAACTGGACAAGATTAATGAAATGAACCTTTAAAATTAGAAGACAAAACTGACCCATTGTATGGAAAACAACTTGGAATGGCAGGTTAAGAATGCTGGAAAAGAGTCCGTACAGTGGGGTAAGCTTAATTTTTCTCTAAAGATTTTGATTCGTAATAATTTTCTGTTCTAAGTGTTTTATTCTGGTTAAATGATTAGGGCTTGGAGCCGGTGTGTATTCTGGTGTTACATACGGATTGAAGGAGGTCAGAGGAGGAACTCATGACTGGGTATGAATTTTATTTTGCTCAAGTCACTTATCTGATTACACAGAAGTTTGATCTCTCAACGGACAATAATTTTCATTATTTTGAGTTTTGTTGGTACATTAAGGTTATTGTTCCATCAATTTGTGAAATGGCAGAAAAATGCAGCCATTGCAGGAGCCTTGACAGGGGCATCTGTGGCCCTGACTCACGACGAGCCCAATCATGAGAGCATTGTACAGAGTGCCATCACAGGGGCTGCTCTCTCCACAGTTGTTTCCATGCTCAACAAAATGTTTTAGCCTTTGAAGTTTGCAATATTGGATTAATTAATTCAACTAGGCATTCGCCAAACCTCAGTTTTATGTTTTTTCAGCCTCATATAGTTTTCTACGGTTTAGTCCTAAAAATATTGTAAATTTGTCTTCACTTACTTGGAGTCAACATCTCTATTACCATCTGGTACTCTTAAATTTTTATCCATTCTCACTTGGTATTGGATACTTCTTAGTCGCATCACCATTTTGGCTTTGATCACGAGTATAAACTTGTTCAGTACATATTTCATGTGATTGGCCTTTTGTAAATGAATTTATGTTTCATGTTTGTACTGCTGTAAATTGCTATTGAGGCATAAATCACGCCACTGGGATGTAAACTAAGGGCTTTCTGAGTTATGTGATGTTTCCCTTGTATGGAATGTTTATATTCATATCGATGGATTGTGCATGTTGTAATGCGTTCTTTGCTATATATCAAAAAATATTCATGATGTGCCACTAAGGTGATAGTTGGAGTAAGGTAATTTGGCACTCTTTGACATGTTGTGGGTGCAATCAATATATTATTGAGAGCATATGACTTATATAATATACTATTGCTAATTAAGTTGAAAGTTGGTCTGCCATTGTATATCAGGATTATTTTGTAATTCCATGATGCATATAATATGCATATATCATGTTCTGTTTTTGTAATTAATTAAAGATGTAAATATGTGTTATTGTATCATAAAGAATTCTTCAAGAGATCACTGATTTTCTACTAGTTGTATATATATGATTTTTCCATGTAGAGATTGAGAGATAGAGAAATTGAGATTGAATGATTTTTTTTAACTATTATATGGCAACATAAGTAAATCAATAATTGCAGTTAACTATTATATGGCAATTGTGAAACCAGTTGTATTAAATAACATCCATGTAAGAGGTGGATATTAAAATGTGGCTAGTTAGGTTGATACCAGATATTGAGGGAACTAAGAAATAGTTAGAAGTTTTTAGGAATTCGCTTATGACATAGCTGAAACAACATTCTCACTGTGGCGTCAATTGCTAGAAGAATCATGTTCACCGTCTCTGATAGGCACGTAGAACTGATCTATAGTTTTATATTGCATATACATTGGAATGACACTGTTTGACCATTGAGATAAAATCGAACCTGTAGACAAACAAATTGAAACCATTGTTTGAAAGTCATTACATCATAATTGGCAATTAAAATAAAATTTTGCTAACGCATGGTTTAGGCTTGGGTTAACATATTGCCCATCTTCAAGAATAATGCAGCAGTAGTTTGGATAGCCTT